>OX246738.1:3755422-4205422 GCA_945910005.1 Isoperla grammatica | reverse complement strand
AAATGTGAATTACAACAATAATACCAAAAACACTTTCAACAAACCAAATAATTCAATTTTATATAATAGTATATGTTATTTGTATGTTATTTCAAATAATGTGTTTAAACAAGTCAATTTTCGAGGTCGGAAGAAAACCCGCTAAAGTAGTTTCTCCAACCACCACTACCTGCGCCGTGCACAGCACAGCCATGTGATATACACGAAGTCGAACCACAGAATCGAGAGCATAAAGTGGTGTATTCACGTGGGACGGTGACTCTGCAGCACGTGTAGCCCATTCTTTTGTCTTGTAGCCGCAATAAACAGGGAACAACGACGCCTCTTTGTGTGGCCAAACAATGAAGCTCTATAACGATGAGGCTTACTTTATAATTCTTTCTGTGCACTTTATAGAGCAGCGGGACTCCATTTTATACTTGTATTATTTACTTATGAGACTTTTTGCTGCATGGGAGTTAAAGTAAAGTTTGAAATATATACCCAACGCCGTGTTTTGTTTTTATGATGTAAAACATTTTTCACTTTCATTACAGGTCGTGCAATGAGATATGAGGTAGGTACAAAATATGGATTAGGGAGGAAGTGTTATTAAAACAAATATACCGTATTTCTAGTTAAATCATCTCGTCTTCTGTTTTCGCGTTTCACAATTGAGATGACAAAATAATGTGAACGAGAACTCAAAGGATAAAATACATCAAATAATTCGGCAATTGGCCCCTCAAAATAGACTAGACGCATTCTGGTGGCAAGAAAATAAACTACTATAAGGATGAGTGTATCTGTCAATTGTTCATTGTTGCTTTATTGTTGAATCATCAATGGCGCAGATAAGGGTGTTGCGTAGCAGCGCTATCTATGTGTTAGTTTGAGGCTCCAATAATTGTTTGGTTGAAGCGTACCGTAGTTACGTTGGCTATTTGTTTAGATCCTTTGTGTTTTATATCGATTGTCAGAACTATTAAAATAAAATTTGCATTTTTGTTTATTCACTAGGCGAATTGATCGGAACTTTACCGGGGGTACGATAAATGTAGTGCTTTGTCGATATTACGACTGTGAAACTTCGGTTTAAACGTGTACGGTGCAATATGTAATGATAATAATCATGCATTAATGAAGTTAAAACATCTATACACCCGGTCACATTGTTTGGAGTTGTACCATAAATAAAATAAGTCGGTTATTTCGCTAATGAGGTAAATGTCAAAATACATATAATTAATGGCTATACAAATGTGTTTGTTTGTTTTATATTCATAAAGGGAATATAGAGCTAATAAATCGAAACACTAGACAACTAGTGTTTAAGTACGTGATGAAACAGACATAAATTGGACTGGGACCATAAATAAACGAAAAGCGCTTAGAAAATAAAGATTTCACCCAACATAATTTTATGTTTTAGCTAACAAAGAAGATTAATCCAGGTCCATAAATGTAAATAATAATTTCAACCGCAAACATTACTTTGAAACCGTTCCACTAAAACAGAAAAGAGTTAAAAGCAAATACTACATCCAACGTTAAAGCCAAGCGAGATTAAGTTTTAAGTAATAACTCAAGAACGCAGCAACATCGTTTTCTTTTAGTAATTATTACTGGTAAACTATTTCAGGGAAGTGGGGGCAATAACTAACGAACCATTCTTGGACAAGGCAAATACACGTCAAAACGTAGTCGCTGTAGTATGCAAGATAACGCAACAAGGCAAATACATGTCAAATCGTGTTCGCTATTGTATGCAAGATAACGCAACAAGGCAAATACACGTCAAAACGTGGTCGCTGTTGTATGTAGGATAACGCAACAAGGCAAATACATGTCAAAACGTGGTCGCTGTTGTATGTAGGATAACGCAACAAGGCAAATACACCTCAAAACGTGGTCGCTGTTGTATGCAAGATAACGCAACAAGGCAAATACATGTCAAAACGTGGTCGCTGTTGTATGCAAGATAATGCAACAAGGCAAATACACGTCAAAACGTGGTCGCTGTTGTATGCAAGATAACGCAACAAGACAAATACATGTCAAAACGTGGTCGCTGTTGTATGCACGATAACGCAACAAGGCAAATACACGTCAAAACGTGCAGTCGCTGTTGTATGCAAGATAACGCAACAAGGCAAATACATGTCAAAACGTGGTCGCTGTTGTATGCAAGATAACGCAACAAGGCAAATACATGTCAAAACGTGGTCACTGTTGTATGCAAGATAACGCAACAAGGCAAATACACGTCAAAACGTGGTCGCTGTTGTATGCAAGATAACGCAACAAGGCAAATACATGTCAAAACGTGGTCGCTGTTGTATGCAAGATAACGCAACAAGGCAAATACATGTCAAAACGTGGTTGCTGTTGTATGCAAGATAGCACAACAAGGCAAATACACGTCAAAACGTGGTCGCTGTTGTATGCAAGATAACCCAACAAGGCAAATACACGTCAAAACGTGGTCACTGTTGTATGCAATATTGCGCAACAAGGCAAATACATGTCAAAACGTGGTCGCTGTTGTATGCAAGATAACGCAACAAGGCAAATACACACCAAAACGTGGTCGCTGTTGTATGCAAGATAACGCAACAAGGGCTAACGAACTGAAATACTCGAATCAATTTCTTGCTTGACGGCAATTCCAATGCAAACAATAAACAGTCGTATAGTGCACAACTTCTTAGCTCAGCTCATTATTTAGTGGTTTGAGACACAACACATCGAGATCGTAAGTAATCAAGTTTATAATTTAAGTTATTTGTGATTTAGTTGTGGTCGTAGATGTTTATTTCTAGCGAAAGCACACTTGCCTCCTACACAAATGCATGTTCTTAATTTAAACTAACGTTCTGTAAAATATGCACCATAGGTTAAACAGTGCTTATAAAAAAGATAAATCGGATGTCACTTTTACAATTGGTTAATATCTTTTCCGGGATGAGGTCTCGGAAAAAACTTGAAAGCTCACTCACACAGAGGTGGTTTGAGGCTATAAGCCAGCGTTCATGGTCTACTAATTTCTCCCCAGAGTAGAATTAAGGGCTAAATAAAAACACCCAACAGGATATTAAATCACGTGGAATTTGGCAGAATGATGAACAAACAGAACCAAAGGAACATTGGAAGATTAATGGTAACGGTTTTTCTATAATGGAAATCCAGTTCTTTGTTTACACAACGTGAAAATGGATCGTGTCGGAGCATCTTAAAGCTCGTAGAAAATCTATTGCCAGCTCAAAGGTATGACTAGATATAACATAATCATTACATTCTAGGGATATATGTTTTGTAGGAATGCTACGATACTGACGTGTCCATCACAAAAATCTCTAGCACATGTTTTGCTAGATACTTTTTGTGACACAGAGAATGTCGGTATAACAACAAACTACAAGTGTTTGAAGTTGGAATCATATGGACTTGAAATAAATTCGACAGAAAATTAAGACCACGCAGGAAAAGAAATGGAACGAATACTAACTACCACATTTACTTATCGGATAAAATCGAACATCAATTATTTTCATGGTTGATAAAATGTTGTCTACATTTTAATGTTTCCTTCTCTCTCACATCTTTTGGAATGACATTAAATACTATCAGCACTCCACATAGTAAGGTTAAATGTGTGTTGTTTTCCTTTACTCATCTAACATTTAATTAGTAATTGTTTTTTTCTTGTGTAATGCTTATGAATGTCCTTCCTTGATTCTACCAAATTACCAAAGTAAGCGGGAAGAAAATTATGCGTTAGTCTATGTATAAATTAAATATAAGACTATAAAACAATATTTTCCCCAAAAGTTAGCCTGTTTAACGCTTTGCTAATTTCGTTCATTCTAGTATCTCTGTCACACTGTACACAATCCTAATTGAATTATTTTCTATGAATTGCAGTGTATTTTGTCTTCACTTTTTTTTTTCTGTAGCCATTTGTATATTTTTAATCTACAAAACTAGGTAAGAAGGTAAATAAGTAAGATATAAATTCTTCGTTTATTGTCTGAATAATATATTTTAAGTCGAAATCATGAGAACTATAAAAGCTTCATCCGCAATGGCCAATGGTTTATTACACCCTTTTTGAATACATGTATGTGTATTATTAATTTAGAAAAGTAAAACGCACATTATTGCTTGATCTTCGAATATGTACCATATTTTTAGAGAGAGAGGCCCCCGATTTGATTTCCTTTTCACCTATTTGAGATAAGCCACTTTCGTGAACCCAGAGTCTGCTCCAAGTTTATCGAACAAAACAGGACTTAGTTGAGCCGAGAGTTGTAGTGCACCTAACTACCCTCACGGGAGAGTGCTTTCACTTAATTAATTACTTAAACCTAATTTAAATTTAATTTAATTTACCCAAGGACGCGAGCGCCCGCATGCACACATGAAACGCGTTCCGTTCCGGTTGACGAGTATACACACATGGCTTGCACAATAGGACACTAATCTGGTACAGTGTTGTTAATTAACTTGCAACATGCTACGACAACTACCCTTTCACACCGCCATTCATACGCAAATAAATTATTCAAATGTCTCTCATCGTGATTATATTAAACAAAGGGGAAACTATTGACGTGTTTGAAGCGTTGCAAGATTGAGACTGAGTAGCCTTTAAACTCAAACATCTGTGACGTGTTAAAAAATACACTTACAAATTTTCATGCTTAGTTTTGTAATGTTATAACAAACGTAATCCAACGTTATTGGTTGTGTTTGTTTTCATATATAAGTTATTACGGCTGCTCACGTAGTTCGCTACGCTTTTTAAACGATTTTCTGTGAATAAAATTTGCGTACGACTTTTTCGTTCGTTCAGGTATAGCACTTCTAGTTAACACGAAATCTTCTTCTTCTAGTTGTCAAATGTAATGTATTATTCATAATTAACCAAATGATATTTAAATGCAGTGTCAAAATTTCTACTTTATTTTAGTAATATAACATTATTGGAAATAACTTCAATTAACCACTTGATTAAACGTCGATTATGATTGCATTCATCCGATCAGGCTAATATGTATCATTCTTTACATGTATTGGAAATGTCAACTGGATGAAGTACGCGTTTATTTCAGGTTACTCGATGCAACATTAACAGGTTTTGATTAAACCGCGGAAGGGATAAACGAATGTGTATGAAATACTGTATGTAATATAATTGAATGTTTAATAGGATAAAAACCAAAGCAGGCATTCCTAATATGTTTCACATGACAATGAATATAATTTTTAGCACCCGCATAGGTAACCTAAGTACGTCTAGTTAGTGTAGTAAGTAGTGTAGTTATACTATATCTTTCAAATATTTGTCTTTGAAAACGTAGCTGTTGTGCGGCAGAAAATCATAATATTTAATAAATGTGATATTTCACATATCTTGTGAGATCTCAGGTCTACTTTCCTCTCACAAGTCTGCATTTAGAATAGAAATCTTAATCTTCTAGTAGGTATACATTTCGTAATTTGTCATTGGGTCTTGAACATATAACTGGACTTGAATTTGCTTGAACAATACTGTCGATTTATATATCTTATTACTTATTTGCTATGCTATAATAATAGCACTGATGTGCTAAATTATTTCCAAATAATGTATACCTTATGCATAAGTATGTAAAATGTGTTGTGTGGCAGATATGAATACACAATTATTAATTATTACTAATCACAATGGGATATTATATTATAAGTATGTATTGTTGTTGTTTTTTCTGTAATTGCACTTTTATCGTTGTACAGGCAACTATAGAACGAAATATGTCTTTGCTACCAACAAAAATACCTAGGTAAAAAATACGACAGCAATACACGATTAAATGGTCATTGAAAGCTTATGTGCATATTTTATTTTTTATAGTTTTAAGAAAAGAAATGCGATAATCGTATTGGCCTGACGATGGAATGTTCACATCCCTCTGTGAGTGAAGAAAAGAAGACTGAGTAGGAATACATTGTGTCCTTCACACGCGAGGGTAAAATGCAAACATTATACCTCCTCATGGGCCATTTCCACGAAACAACGACTATGTATACATCAATCCAAGAACAAAACACCGCATGTGCTTCGAATGTTTAGTATGACTTGTCAGCGAGTAGTGACCGAAAGTAATTGAGCTTTGATGAACCTGTAACCCGCTGACGCCGTCCTTGTTTTCGAACAGCACAGCTCGCATCTGGCGCTAGCACAGATGTTCGTGTCTAGCGTATAATCATGCACCCTACCGCATGGTGCCATGTAAATTGGTCGCACGAATACTCCCCCCACTTCTCTCCGTTTCAACATACAACCCACCTCGTCCCACCTCGTCACTAACCTCTTGAAAATGTGACAACTTTCAAATGAAACGACCCAGAAGTAAATACTTAAATAAATTCACCAGACAATGTGAAGGTTGTAATTGGATTTCTCTCGGCGCCGGTGTACGAATGTTAGGACCATAGAGGAGGGGGGGGGATGTATGTTGCGATGCTTCCATGTTTATCCAGACAAACCAATGGGGCTTTGCACGCAAAGCTTGACGTAGAATGCGCCACCACCGTCCAAGCCCAAATCTATGACCTGCTGGATGGGTAAATCAGCGCGGACAAGGTCTACTTGACCAATCCAGCAGGCTGTGATGGCAGCATTTTGCCAAAGACATTGGAATAGAAGTAGCGCCACCATAGTTCGAGCTCAAGTCCAGAGCCTCCTGGTTGGGTAAATCAGCCCTTTTTCATGGATAAGTTATGCGGCGATCAAGTAGACCCTGTCTGAGGGCTGGCACTACGCTGGCGCTGCGAGTGGGAGAATGTGGCAGTGCTTTACATGCAAAGCTTGACGTAGACAGCGCCACCGTACCAGCTCATGTCCAGAGCCTGCTGGATGGCTCAATCAGCGCTCCGCCAGGTGACCTTGGCTATGAGTGGGACAAAGTGGACGTGTGGCTCGTTGGTCCAGTTTATTTATTCCTGCTTCCATGCAGAAGATCCAAGGTTCGATGCTCGGTTCGGGCTGGGGTTTTTAACTTTGAAATTGTGACTGAAGCCTTCATAGAAATGGAGCACATAAATTGTATAAAGTCCGATCCTCTAAATACGCGACATATTGCGTATATTACTAAGTCCGTTCTCTAGTGTGTAATCTTTGGTATAGCTTCCATCGCTAAGTTTTTCCCCCGCATAAAGTATACTCTGGATCGGTATCGTATAGGTAGGCTAGATATCTACAGGATAACTAAAAACAAATTTCGGGCGACAAAGATGACCAGCACTTCGAAGAACAGTTGTTGAAGTAGCCCTAATGGGTATAGACAATGATTTAAAGCGTAACGCAAAACAAATTTTCATGTTATTCCGGCAGTCAATCGCACCCAAACATACATTTCCTTGGTTATCAGGTGTATATTTCACAAATACTTTATTACAACTAAAGTCTGGGTCTATACTCTCCCAATAGGACCACTATATTACTCGATCCATACTTAAATGCATTCACTTTAAAGACAAGATAAGATATTGGCGTAGGATTAGACCTTACCTTGTAGGCATGGAGAGCAATTTATATGTTATGTATATAGTAAATAAGAAAGAAGGCCTAAGAAAGATGGACTTTATTTTTGTAGTACTTTCTTAAGTTGTGAACCGGAAAGTTCTTGCTTGCTGGCTAATACACGTGGTTCAATGCAAATATTAGTGGCTTCCATGGCAAAGTGATATTCCAAGAATAAGAAGGTAACTGGATATAACACCGGTGGGCGGGGGTTTATTATTATGTTGCTACTCATTATTTCAGTTAAGTATTATTATTCTCATTTAGGGTACGGTCCGAAACCTCCTGAGAATGCTTTGCCCCCAGCATTCTCCATCACGGTAAAGCATCTATAAGCACGATATCGTTGAGTGAGACTTACGGAACACTTCAAGCACAGCTTCAAGCATAAGCATGGCTGTTTAGGCCAATCAGGCGCAAGTTCGTTTTGCCACGCCCACTACATTCGCTGTCAAACAGTTTAGTAAAATTAAAAAGGTTGATAGAGGCGTAAGTCAAATCAATTAAATATACTAGGCTCTAATACATGGGCAAACATATGATTTTGGCGCAATTTTACACTTAGGTTAAGGCCAAGGTTAGGTCCGTCTATAAGGCACTTTTAAAATGCCGCCAAAAACCACCTTATGCTGGAGATGCTCAACTGAAAACCTCGGGCATATTGAGCGTGCTGAATATGCTCACGAATGAGGTTTCGGAACGCTGGGTAAAGCACATTCAATAGGTTTCGGTACGGGCCAAGCATGCTTTAAGCATTCTCAGCAGGTTTCGGACCGTACCCGTATTACTTCATATAGATGGTTTTCGTAAAGTTGTAAAGACAAAGATATTTGTATGTGCATTTTATTAACTTCTTCAAATGTACGTCTCACCTGTAAGTTATATTATGAATATCATTAAATCACGACAAAGTTTGTAGTTCCCTAGATTTCGTATTTTAAACATGCCAAACAATAAATTAAACTTAATTATATGTTACAAGGATCTCGTAGACCACCACCTAAAACTAACGTTTACTTCCCCGTGGTTAAGATACACGACGTTCACATTATTAACGCGTTCTGAGTTCTGCGTTTAATTAACTATATATTCATCTCATAATGTGGTTTAATATCTGATGACTTGAAAGTAAATATTTGTCTCATCAGGTCTTGAAACTAAGATGTGTCACAATAAGCCAACCGCCAACTCACTTATTCATAAAACAATTCTGCAATATAAGCGGCACCGTGTCTTGGGGGGGTTAAACAAGTGTATAAAGCGCCATGTAAGTTATTTAATCTTGAGAAATCTTCCACTTTATCACGATTATCTATTTTCTCGTCAGCATAATTTGCGGTAGCGTTTTCAGTTAAATGCTAACTAAGGAATCACCATAACGATCGTGATTAATGGATATGTTCTACGATGCATCACTGTTAAAATAATAATGCTTTAGTCATGGTTTTTGTTTAACAGAATGATGTATGATGATGGATGGAACCCAAAGACGAACACATAAACCATGCCTAGGTCTGGATTTTACACTCGAACCCCTTCCATCGTAACAGTTTTAAAAGTTTAGCCAGGGAAAACTTTAAACTTACAAGCCATTTCTTTCAATTCAATTTACGGCTATTATAGATTTTAAATGTACACACGGGACTACAATATAACATGTCTTTTCAAAATGTTGTCATAATTTAAATTCTATTTAATACAAAGACAGAAACAGATAAAATAAATTTAATACACGATAAAATTTAAAAAATACCGATACCAATGGCCTAGTCTAAAGTTATGTGCATACGTTTAATTTAGCAACTTTGATGCTTACATTATTGAACCTACGAATATAGTTCCGTACTTAATTTTAAATATTATAGTATTATGTAAGAAACGTATAGCACGAAGCTGTTTCCAGCAACATATTATATACACTCGCTGACACCTGTAAATCAATGGTGGTACACATTTCTTCATCAATCAGCCTGTCGATCTATGAGTAAATACTTAAAGAAACACGAATGAAATTTACCAAATAGTTATATCTCGTTATTAGTGCTCACAGAGTGCTTTATCATCCACTGAAGCATAGAAAGAGTATAATAATGATTGTAAAAATAATAATAATAATAATAATAATAATAATAATAATAATAATAATAAAAATAATAATAATATTAATAATAATAATAATAATAATAATAATAATAATAATAATAATAATAATAATAATAATAATAATAATAATAATAATAATAATAATAATAATAATAATAATAATAATAATAAAAATAATAATAATCCACGCCACGCTAGGGTGCACTCTCGCATCGTCTTGGCTCAAGAGGAGCCAGATGGTGCAAATGAGAGAAGAGAAGAAAGGAAATAACAATAATAATAATAATACCAGATTTAAATCTTCAGCATCTTGGGAACATTTTCAAGTAGTCCTACTTGTTGACAATCCATTGGCCTTCATATTATTTATACATTGCTAAAAAGTCCGCAAAAAATCCCGAAGAACTACAATATAATCGTAAATAAATAATAATAACATTTTTTTTTCAGTCACCACTATATTTCCTACTTCTAGTATTGGTTTAGAAACAACATATTTACACATAATTTATAACAAAATGACAATAGAGAAAGTGCGGTTACAGTACATAAAACAATATTACCATTCCTAACAAACATTTGTATTATACGCGAATCCTATGAACCCTATGAACCCTAGGAATTAGGAACAGTCTTTTTAAGGATAGCGGCCAGGACTCTCATTTGTTAGCTCGTGGAACGTCAACGAATCTCGCCTATAATATTAGTACCTAGTAATATATTCTATCTCTAAATATTTGCACGGAACATCAAGTATTGTATTGACCAGCTCGAAGAGCAAACTATTTTTCTACAGTTCCGATATACAGCTCGATTTTACAACTCGAATATCACAACGAGAATTTTCAACATTACAAAGTTTTCTAATAAACGTCAAAATGTTTGAAAAAAAAGAGATGGTAAGAAAAACCAAAACACGATTTCGTATGAGGTTCTTCTTCGGTGTTTAGAGTTTGTGTTTTGAAGAGTTTACAACGGTGTCCGTAGCTCTGTGTTGGGCATCAGGGAGCAGTCAAGTCCCCACTTACAAGTGATAGGCGTCGTTCAGCGCTCTTCACGCCCTCCAACGCGTCCCCCGGGAACCACCGAGGGCTGTTTGTAATAGTGTGATGAGATCATCATCATCCCATCGGAAACAAGGGGAACAGATGCCATCCACAAAGACAAGGCGGCTGACGCGCTCAATGTATCGCATTGAGAAGGGTGTTATTAAAGGAATAAATACACAAATATGGTGCTTTGATTTATTTATATAACTATTTTTATCTTTGTCAAATCACCAATAGGCCGTGTCTACGAGAAGTGATTGTTTAAAGTTACATTATACTTGCTACATGTGTTGGGTCCCGCACATTTCACTACCTCATACGCAAACATATTGTACTATTAAGTAATAATGAATCTCATGCAACTGTTTCCAAAATCGGTTCTGGGGTCTGAATCGGGTCTGGGGGTGGTTAGCCACCAATATTATTGGGCACAAAAGTTGCTAACATCGGCTTGGCAGGCCTGTCATGTGTCCTCTTCCACTTCTTTTACTTCTTCTATTCTACTTCTTCTAACGAATTTACTTCATTTCTGTCGATCTTCCCACAGTTCGCCTCTCTCTTCTAAATAATTTTTCAGTTGGTCCTTCCACTTTTCTCTTGGTCTACCAGGTTTTCTAATGTTAACGTTTCCTATTTCAAATTCCGCCGTTGGTATTCTTTGCTTGCCCATGCTTTTCATATGTCCATACCATCTCGGTATGTCTCTCTCTCTCTCTCTCTCTCTCTCTCTCTCTCTCTCTCCCGCCTTCAATAAAGACCATTATCTATCTGTCTATCTATCTATCTATCTCTCTCTCTCTCACTTAATAGCCCCACGTAGCACGCCTTTGGCTCGTTGGTCCAGTGGTTAGCATCCCTGCTTCCAATGCAGAAGGTCCCGGGTTCAAATCCCGCTTCAGGCAGAAGTTTTTTAACTTCTAATGTGAATTCAATTCCATTACTTCTTGGCTTAGGAATAAATAAACGGTGACTTTGGAGCCGTCCTAGCAACGAAGCACTCAATAAATTCAAAGTTGTTCTGAATCGGCCTTGTTGATTCTGGCATTTGTCCGCAGGTGTTCGCACTGTCCAATCACTGATTCATATGTTTCGTATTTGAAATATCGATCTTTGATTGGTTATCGCTCACTCGTCGATGGTGTTCGAAGCCTGCAGGGTTGGTTTAGTCACTTTAAATTAAAGTCCCCCACTGCAAATCAGTTTAATTACTGAGTGGGTAGACTCTAAATGTGAATTTATTTTATTTATTTATTTATTTATAAATATCAAATATCTCTCCATATTTTGAAAAAAAGCTCTTCGACACCAGCTTCCTTACTTCTTTCTTTACTTCTAACTTTGTCTAGCTTTTTTATAATAAAAATAATTATTAATTAATAATTATACAAGAGAGGGTGTAATATAGGTGTATATATGAATATAATTGTGTGTCAAATAGAAGGAAACAGGAACGGAGGAAAACATGCTTTGTGTATCACCGATAGTGTTCTGACATCACGAGAAATCAAAACTAAAATCCATGAGGAAGAAGCTCTGTGTCAAATTAATTCAATTGAATGATACAACTGTAGGAAGTATGAATTTAATATATTCACTTTTTATTTTTTAAGTAAGATGTACATAGATGTTAATTCGTACTATTCACTGTCCTACTTTTCAGACTTTCAATTCAGGTGGTTGTTTGAAGAAAACACGCGTAATAATAATTATTTGCAGAGGTGAACTTCTTAATATATGAATAGATAAGTTAGTTATTCCGTTTGAGTCAGGGGAATCCTAAGCCGAGTTTCTATTTGGAGAATTATTCCGCTTTGCCTCAGGCTTGCCAGAGTATTAAAACTTTGTGCATATTGGAACAAAAGATACATTAACTCTTTAGAAAAATGAGAAATTATTCTGGCGTTCCGTGTTATCTATAATGCATACGGGTCTCGGGCACAATCTGCATAAGTGCAACCCATAACACAGTTTGCTGTAGCTTGAAAAAATGGATGATATTTGTTTAGTATTTCAACACGGCGAGGTGTTCCCTATGGATTTAATGTTCTACGCCGAAGAACTTTAGTGAAATGTAACTTGCAGCTTACAGTCATGTTGTATAGTTCATTACTTAAACCCTTAAATCTACATTTTCAATGCGATCATAACGAAACTTGTATTCCTACTCACAAGTTTTCTTTTTTGTAATGCCTTGATCCACTATGCAATAACGTTTCACTTTTAATTTTTAATTGATATGTGAATGTATATATGTATCTATAATCAAATATTGTAATTTTCTGTTTAATTTAATGTAATGCATTCTAATACAGGCTGAAGAGGGTCTAGCAACCCTGTAGTAGCCTTCCATACCCGATCTGGGTATGGTAAACCACAATAAATAAATAAATAAATGTATCTTGTAACAATGATGACTACGTCAGTCGTTTAGTTTTATTTATTCTTTGTGTCGCTTTATTTAGATATCAATAGACAGAGATTTGTTTAGAGCTCAAATAATCATAAGGTACGTCAAGGCAGAGACACAAGTCGAGGTATCAGTAGAAAAGAATGCTGGACTGAGCAGGCAGAAATTATATTCAAACAAATAAATATAAAATAGGTTAATTCTGTATTTTTTATTTATTAAGAAATACATTATAAATAAGTTCGCACCTTGCGCTCTGCTATCTTCGTCTTGTATAGAAAATCTATACCGAATCATCCACTGCATTATAAACTTCCCCTCATAATCACTCGCCGTATCGAAACGGGTGTGATAGCAGCACAGAACACGTTACATCTTGATACGTAGCCTCGTCGTATAAGCCCAATTTACGTTCACCTCGAAATTGCCATGATCACAGTTAGCCACGAAACGTCCAATATTGTCCTGTAGCGAGATCACGAGCCGACCCACTCTTGTCCTCACCACCCTGGTACGGGACTCGAACCCACGTTCTGGTCAGCTGTCTCAAGCTTTTACTGGGGACGTAACCCTCTCTCGACATACGTGAACTCTCACATGCAGGATCTTTGGCAAGACTGAGGAAAATAGGTAATCTAGGTTATGTTGAATCACAAGACCCTTGGTTCGAATCTTGAGGAACCATATTTATTATTAGTTACTTATATTTATCCTATACGTGGCTTTAGCGTGACGAACCTGACTATGGTCATACTCATAATCAGCCTGATGGGCCCATTCCACCTATTCTAACGAGGGACAGTGCTCCATACCTCATTACCGCATTTCCAGCTGGCAACCGTCCCCCCATTTGTCCTCAGCCGCCTGTCGTGTCCGCGTCTTCGTCCTCAGATCCTTCCGTCCTCTTGCCACGTCCACGTCGTTCTCTTCCGCTCGTCTCCCACGTAAACCTCAATCTTCACCCAGGCCGCTAGGACATGCTTTCCCCGTTCCACCACATCTTCCCTCGCCGGGTCAGCCTTCCACGGCGGCCATGGCCTCCTTGGCTCACACAGCTATACTGGGCAACCATCTTGCTCGGCTCCTTCGGCGAGACTCCCCGTCCGTCGCGTGGCGCAAAACTAGCCTCGCTTCGGCCTCGGCTGACTTAGCAGTCACGATTGAAATAGTGACGAAAACGCTAACTATCACTCTGTGGCAATAAGATGTTGCACACTAGTAGAATAACACAATTAGAGCGTTCATAAACCACGAATTCCAATAAAAATTAAAAGATGAACAAGTCCATCCTTTTACATCACAATATTTCCACAATTGTTCTAGCAAAGTATATTTATTTAATGGAAGTTAAAACATGAGGCTACCAAATGCGAGAGTAGATTAGCTTTCTAATGTATACAGTTGTAAAAACGAAACTCCACAGCTACTGAACATTGGTGCACTTATTTACAGCTGATTGAAGTTCAATCGTTGATAGGCCTACAGTGTGGATAACAACGTATGCACCATCATACCCAGCAGATGTCTATATTTTGGTGACCTTAGCGTTTAAGTGTTGGCATCATGATAAAATAACCTTGATTAAACTCAAAGAGGTTTCAGCCATCAACGAGTTGGCTCTAGAGAACAGTATTTCCAAAGCGATATAAGCAAACAAATATTAGCTAATAGTCAGGATAAAAGACAAAAAACCACTTAAGACTACTGTCACAATCTTGAACATCCCTCTCATTAATCCAGGCCTACGAAACTCAGTATTCACCTCCACCTTCGTTTCCATTCAGTTCAAACAAACTACACTAATGCCTAGATCACCCGTTCAAGCAATTGATTAATATACAGTCTATTATAATGTCAAAACACCACTTTCCTACACATATTACCTATAACTCTGTCTCATACAAAGCTCATTTCTCTATCAATATTTACTATGTTTGAGCGATCAATTCAAGATAATAAGGAAATAAAGACCATTTATCACCGCCCTTCATAACCTCAACCCAACTCATGTCATGTGACTCATGTGAATCTATTAACAGATTAAACAGCAAGTGGACGTTACACAAGCGTGTTTCGTTGGCTTGTCATTTATGAATCGATTATTCAAATTCCCATTAACTCGAATGCTCTTCTTCTTGAACAACGTTTTCCTGCCACTTATTGGCTTATCTTCTATTCAATCTGATGATTAAGTTTTACATAGGTGGAAATCATAAGATATCCATTTCATTTTATAAAATAAATTAGATTCAACCAAGTATCGTTTATATTTCGATATAAGAACGATTGTGTTTCATAAGGAACCTGCCTGTAGAGGAAACTTGACACTCTACAAGTGACAAATTATATGTATATATATCATTTCTTAGATTTTGTTGGTTGCAAAATGAGAAAGAAAACATTTTTCGGTTAAACCAATCCAAATTTTATTTAAAATAATAAGTCAACGTTTCAACGACGCAAAGTCGTTGAAACGTTGACTTATTATTTTAAATATATTTTATTATATTAAATTAAATTATGTATTTAAATACAAATTTATTTAAAAATTTTAAATTTTTTTAATAATTTAATTAAATATATTTTTGTGAAATTTTTTTTGAAATACTTTTTTGACTTATTATTTTGTAAATAATGCCCAAGAACTGTAACGGGTTGGGGACTTCTTGCGCGGGGGTGTGGGGTCGTTGGTGGTAGTTGAAGTCCACAAAGAGGGCCGGCGTAAATGAGAATGTGAAGAGATAAGAGAGACAGGTGAAAAGTTGAAAAGTGCGCTATAGACCATGATGAATAAGCAAAGGAGTAGTTGAAGACATACACGAGACGAGAGCCCTCAAAAAGAACACCAGTCATAACAATGATATGAACTATGGTTCGATCGCTTTGGGCATTGATGTCATTGGGCGTTTTTCCATCTTTATAAATCATATAATACATCACCCATTCATAGTTTCTATTTGCATCGTTGCCACAATATGCAATATGAAAAGCAAACCCCAAATCATAATAATGATATGTTTCTAGCCTACATTTTACAAGTGCGTTAGTCTTCGCTTAGCTTCTTACATGTGTATAACTCTCCCTTGCAATGACAAAACAAAAGTAACTTCCACCTTCTTCCTTCTACGCTTCAGGTATAATATTCAAACTTCCTATTAGTTTCTAATTCTTCTTCCCATAGTAGGAACGGGCTTGAAAGTAACAATGGAAACCTACTCGTCGGTGAGTTGGATTTGAAACGCTTGTTGCTACGTTCACAGCGCCACCATTGGCTGTTTGTTCAGATGATTTTATTATACTTCCTGGCTGGCATTCACATTCAGCGACAATTGTCTCGTTGGTTATATTGAACGTAAAAGCGTTGTTTGAAGTAAAACTAATGTAGAAAGTAAATCCACGGAGCAAGTTGTCGAGTACGCGCTCTGTTAGACTTTATGTGATGGCGATAGCGCTAGAGGTGAATTCCGTTGTTACGAGCTAAATCTGCCGACTGGATATCGTAAATATTTTAGCGTGTACAAGCTGTAACGTTGCTGTACCTCATTCACTCAGTACCCACTTATCTAAACGGTCGTCACTTTCGTCGTTACACATTGAATAGAATTATTTTCTGGGTACGATAAAGACGATTTGTGTGGATATATATTTGCAATTTTCACGCGAGTAAAGAGAACTTTTTACGAGTAGATATTTATCAAGCATCATTAATTTTTCGGAATTGTTAAAATCACAACACATCGACGCCTAAAAGAGATGTTAATATTTGTGAAGGAAGTTCTCAGTCTCAGATATTAATTTAGTAAGTTACGCTGCAATCAGTTGCACTAAATTACAAAACGTTCCATTACACCATTAGTAATTGGACATTTGAGAGAATGAATGCGATATACACTTTTTATATTATAACTTATGAAATCAGTGATCTCGATATGGGTATCAAGTATTATCGTGGAGAAAAGGAAACCTGTTATATCCCTCAATGTTTTAAAAAACGAACTAAATAAACAAATATTCCGAATAACGCTTGCAATACTTCGGCTATTTATATACTTGTATAGCTTTTTCCGTGTTAAAGAAAACACACACGACAAAGGTGTTACATATTATTATTTGTTATACAGCTCAAATACTGGTGATGCATACACCCCCGCCTGATTCATTTTGGAACCGGGTTGGGTTGGGGGGGAAATTATTAATATTATTATTTATTTGCCAAAAACACAGATTAAAATATTCATTCCAGAAAACATGTGATATAATACTATAACATATTTTCACAAAGACGTTTTTGTTTTTCGGTTCTAGGAAATATTAAGAAATGTTCTCAAAAACCTGTGGAGCATTATATTATTATATACCAAGTGGCAAGTATGCGCTTTTCATATTTAAAGTTTTGATAATTTAGGTACATCATAATATGTATATGTGTACAACACAATATTCAATAATATAAATTGAAGTTGGTCCTCAATTCTTGTTATGCAACATAAAGCTTATGTGTTAAAATGATTATGATTCTTTCTCAATCACCGGAATATTTTAAATTATAAATTACATCTTCGTCGTGTGATAGCCATACAACATATTACTAAAATATGGATATGGACAGACACTCTCAAGATTTGTTGCTATGGAATTGTTTAATTACATGCTATTTTCCATAAGAAGAACAAACTCCACCATAAACAAATCTTATACTTAACTCGAGTCTCCATTCGGCCCACTTTCAGACTTTTACATCGTGACTATTGACAATTGAAAGAAATTCACGGTGCCTATAAATATTAACCAGTACTCACTGTTGGTCCTAAGGATTAGAGAGCGCGTGAAATGGGAGGGCTTACCCTCGCCCTCCGCCAACGCCTGCAGCTCTACTACTCTACTCGCACCGTTAGCTCTACAGCGTAGCGAGTGTTAGCTGTTGGCAGACACAAGACAAACTTTCCTGACAAAGGCAGCCCCAATAGGTTAAGTGTATGATACAAACAACTAGTGTAATTACCGAGCCGTGAACGAGACGACAACTGCAGCAAACTTTACATGAGAAGATGAGACAATGAGGTATTAACTCAGTCCCTAGCTTTGTTCGTGGAAATATTTTCTAGAGTAGTTCGTGACCTTACTTAATATATCATATAAGGACGTGCGGAGGGATATTTTTAAATTGTGATTCGTGAACTACTTACAGATGGAATTGTTTATTATTCAAACGTTAAACTAGATATGAACATACATTGAGGATTATAAATGACAATTTCAAACCTAGTTCATGTATCAACGAAATAATACTTATGAGCTCACTATGTACTCATCACTGTATTATATTTTACAAAATGTTAGTATAAGGTTGGTTTAAAAAAATAAAACAATTCTTACGGTGTTAAAAATTGACACTTTCTCTCAATGTGTATATGTCAACGTATTATTCAATAAATAAAGTATCATATAGATAACTAGACTTCATACGATGCTAAAATATTACGAGACGACAACAAAAGTATGAAATAAACAGATGGTACCAAGGAATACTATCTCTTCGTTGTTTCGATTTCATTCGATCTCTTCTAATATAGTAAGTGGATACATTTGACCGATTACCCTGTCGTTAGTAATAACATACGAAGTTAACGTTATGAGCGGTTTAGTAACAATTACGTTGGCAACAAAAACAAAACCTTTCTTTATACAATGCGGTACAACGAGGTCAAATTAATAAATACATATTTATGTAACTCAAGTTTTCAGTAACTATTTTTGTTATTATGAACATTATTTGTGATATCATAAACTGATAATATTCCTTAACTATTTCGTCTCGTACACTCCAAAGTTCACGTGATAATCGAAACTAAAATATATGCACAATTTACTAAAATTATAAATAAAGATAAAAAAGCTTTATAAGATGGACATATTTATTTTGGTATTACCCGTAACAAATTTCCCGGTGTCTAAATTTAATGCAGCCATGTACTATTTTGAAAGAGTTGGGCAATAAATAGCTCGGGGTGGGAAAAGTGTGTGCGCGGCAAACCACTTCACGCTCCAATCCGTTTCAAAGGAATCAGCCAGCTGACTCCATTGTGCTCACTGCTGGCTGTGTGGAGTGGGGCTCTTTCCCTTTAAATCATGGCGAATAGCATTCGATATCTGCCCATTTATTACTTCCGGTTTCGTTTGGGATTTTGGTTGTATATTGGAAATATATCCTTGACCACATCATAAGTAAATTCACAATATACCTATACTGCCATACTAATGAACTTAATTATGTTTCGAATATGGAAAGAACAAAATAATTCATTTTTTTGTTTCATAAATAACGGAAATATAAACTTAAAAAAATAATGCTTCTCTTTTTAAATCTGCGTATTTTGAGGAAAAAATTTACTTGGGGTCTTGAATTCCCGTAAAATAGTCGCATAATAGATCACTCATCATATGTGATACCGATACATTGCTTCGATGGTCTGAAGATGAGTATGTGTTCTGGTAGTACTGACAAAATCAGTATTTCGTGTGAACATTATTGAGCCATTCAAATTCTAGTAATAGTTTAAAAGAATAAAATACAAATAAATACGTTTGTATTTATAGGGTGCCCGTACAAATGTCAAATAACTGTTTATCATTGGTGGACATTTATACAATTTAGTATGTTCTTCGTTGTTTGATGGCTCCAAAGTCACTGGTACGCGTATACACTAGTATTACCTTCACGATTAAACTCGATTTCCAAAGTTAAAAGTAAACCCTAGCCCGCACTGGGCATCGAACCGTGGACCTTGTGTATTTATTGTCCATCAACACACAATAACTGATTAACGGTTGAGAACATTATACCACTATATACAGTTGTACACAGTCATCAATGTGTATCAACTTCATTAACATTAGGAAGTGCTCCCTTACCTGATACTTCTGAACTTCACCTTCATTGTATGGAAGGAGACAACGAATAAATAAAAAATCTCGCTGTAATTATTGTGTAATGAGATTGAGATGCATCGAAATATGAATAGGAACTTTCATCCCTGTACATTCGTGTCAGTGAACAATTCTAAAGTTATGATTAGAAAATAAAGAAGTCATGCGTACAATATTGAAGTGTAAATAGATGATTGAAGTTGTCAACTAAAACTTGGATGCATCACGTGTCTGGAGTACAATAATAATTAATAAATCGAATTGAAGTTCTAGCACTGCAAAACCCATTTAAAATTTGTGATTCGTTTTTTTTCATCTAAAAAAATTTTAGTTTGTTTAAAAATAAATTTTCTAATTTTGTCAAACATTTCCTAAGAAATCGATATTTTTAATCAAACAACCTTGTATCGATAAAATATAAGCCTCGGTATTCCAAAGTAATTTGAAGTGAAATACCTGCGTGAAGAAAAACTTTTGCCGTTCGCTGGTTGTTTGGTTGCTTGGTTGGTTGGTTGGTTGGTTGCTTGATTGGATTGTAACATTTATTCAATATCTGCTAACGTAAATAAGTACGTTTGAAAAGTAATGATGGGCCAGTTTTACTGATGTGCACACGAGTTCTGAATTATGTTGTGACTGTTGTCAGCTCGTATTCTAGTCAACACTCTTCTACTCAATCATCAAGCTATTTTTTATTCATTATCATTGTTATTTATTATTATTATTATTTTATTTCATTATAATTATATAATGTTATTTCAGATAAGCGGAACCACGACATATTTTCAGTTAAACATTTTTTGTTCAATTAAAAAACAATAATTTTATTCAACGTGAGTCACTCTTAACCGCACATGTAACAATTTGTCGGTATTTACATGTCCTTCGTGCACACAATTAATTCAAATTGTGTACATATCCGTGACAAGAAGTCACATGAATTTATTTTTCAACTCATCCGTTACCAAACTACAAGACAAATCAAATTATATCAATATGGCAATTCAACTAGGGTGTATTTATGCTTTACATATTATATGATAAAATGTATCGGGAAAATGTTGTGTTATACCCGTAAAGCATGACAATAAATCATATACTTGTTGACCAAAGGAATGATTTGTTTTTGTTTGTTTTCGAATTATTAGTGTATCAGTGAATGACAGTAATAAGTGACACCGCGAGACGTTCTTCCGTTATTCCCGCTTGTATCAACGATCTGCCTGGAAGCTGTGATTGAGTGGAAAATAACGGCTACCCGGAGTGTCGTCCCGTTACTTTTTACACGGTGTAGTTTTTCTTGCCATTTCTGCTGAGTCGTCCTCCTCCTACCGAGAGACGAAAAGTCTAATATAAAGGCTCGTGCCCAGTAGATGTCTGTCGAAAAGAAAAATCCTGCAACATCAGGAAAAATGGAATCCTAAACAGACAAACGCAAGAAATATGTCGCACTTGAGATTCTGTTCTCGTCACGCGGACAAAATGAAAATTCCAGGGTGCTTTTATTATTACTTCTGGCTTTCACTCCAGTTCTATTATCACTTTTTCAAATTTATGACACTGAAGATACGTTTATTGACGCGTCTTTTAATGACGCATAACAGGCAATGCTTTGTGTTCTAGAATAACTGGACAAATTGGAGTCTATAACGTTCAAAAATAAAAATACAAAAATATGCATTAATAGTTTATAGTTGAGAAACTCTAAGAATGACGGCCCCCTCCATATCCCCTCCACAGCTACCCGACCCCCCTCAACTCCGTGACAACCTGACAAAATGAAATACGTAACTGAAAACCAGTTGGTTTCAGTTGTTCAGTTTGTTGTTTCGTGGAGTCGAGGGGGGTCGGGTAGCTGAACACACACACGTGACAACCTGACAAAATGAAATACGTAACTGAAAACCAGTTGGTTTCAGTTGTTCAGTTTGTTGTTTCGTGGAGTCTAGGGGGGTCGGGTAGCTGTGGAGAGGATAAGGAGGGGGCCGTCATTTTTATAGTTTCTCAACTATAGTATGGGACATTTTTCTCTTTTTATAACGAAACTCAATACTAAAGTAAATGCACATTATAATAATATGTACACATGCAATCCATAAATAAATCGTCGTTCTAGGTAATTTACAACAAGCGTGTGTACTTTATATGTTATATTTTTGTAGATCAACTCCAAAGAATTACTTTATAGTCCAGACTCAAGGTTTTAAATGTGGCACAAACCACGACGATGCATTAATAAAAAAATATATAGATATGTAACTGGTAACATAACTTTGTTGACTCTATAACGTACGGTCACGTAGGCTTTCGCGGCCCGAGTCAATCACTAAACTTGGCTTTCGGGTATAGCCGCGTCGATTGTTGCTTAAAAGCTGACGTTTCGGGCAGGTTACACTACCCATCTTCAGAGCTAAGACCTGAAGAAGTCACAGAATAAAACCTACTCGGTCCAGCTTCACTCTGCGACTGCAACAAGTCCTATTGTTTCCCGCGTATCGTTCTCCTCCCTGAGCCACCCCGCGCCTGTTCTACCGGTTCGACTCCGTCGCTATCTCCTGACGTCATCTCCGATAGCGCTCGCCGTGTTTCCCGCGCGTTGTTGATGCGATGTATAGTCGGTCTCCAAATGCGGCTCAACTTCAGTCCATCGTCCCGATTGAAATTATTTGGGTGTTTTTCAATTTCAATTGCTTACCGGACCAGACGGGACCGATAATGCGTTGTTACAGCTAAAGCTCTTGTCTCTTCGAAATTAATGCGATGACCTTCATTGAAACTATGTTCTGCTATTGCCGACTTATCTATGTGGCCCAGTTTTGTGTGGCTAACGTGTTCTTTCAATCTCGTTGAAATTGAACGCCCTGTCTGGCCTATGTACACTTTATCGCACGCGCCACACGGAATCTGGTACACACCCGACGTGTTCAGCGGCGGAAGTTTATCTTTGGCTTGATTTAGCATCGTTGATATCTTCCTGTCCGCTGAAAAAATTGTTTTTATCTGGTATTTACGTAACAACCTCCCAATACGGTCTGTTACATTTTCCACATAGGGTAAGTAGGCCTGGGCAACAGCTCCTCGTCCTTCTACCTCCGACGGTTTTGAAGTCTTTGACACATTATTCTCGCGTAAAGTTTAACTGTAAAGTAAACGTAAAGTAAAACTGGGCCACATAGATAAGTCGGCAATAGCAGAACATGGTTTCAATGAAGGTCATCGCATTAATTTCGAAGAGACAAGAGCTTTAGCTGTAACAACGCATTATCGGTCCCGTCTGGTCCGGGAAGCAATTGAAATTGAAAAGCACCCAAATAATTTCAATCGGGACGATGGACTGAAGTTGAGCCGCATTTGGAGACCGACTATACATCGCATCAACAACGCGCGGGAAACACGGCGAGCGCTATCGGAGATGACGTCAGGAGATAGCGACGGAGTCGAACCGGTAGAACAGGCGCGGGGTGGCTCAGGGAGGAGAACGATACGCGGGAAACAATAGGACTTGTTGCAGTCGCAGAGTGAAGCTGGACCGAGTAGGTTTTATTCTGTGACTTCTTCAGGTCTTAGCTCTGAAGATGGGTAGTGTAACCTGCCCGAAACGTCAGCTTTTAAGCAATAATCGACGCGGCTATACCCGAAAGCCAAGTTTAGTGATATAACGTACGGCTTATGACCGTTTCTTAAAAAACGGAAGAAAGTAAAAACTATTACAGAACACAACAAAATATATCAATTACATGCTAAACAAACATAATATACAATGTTTTACTATATGAATTTCACTTTTATTTTTAGAACAAACTATGTGTGACCACTGCTCTAACGGTACAGAAGATACAGAATTATCAATTATAGAGGACTTCGACAAGCGACAAACTTAATACACGGTGTAAGTTAAGACAACATAAACATTTCTGAGTAAGGGAACCATAACTGAATAACTTACCTCTCCATGAGATAATTACAGTAAGAATATATGGAATACAGTATATATGGACGTTTGAGGTAAGGAATTTTTCATTACAGCTGTGAGCACGGTGTGCTATGTCCGAATTTACTAATCTCGGATTGGTTACCATAGTTTCAACAAACATTGCATACAAAGTGCATGGTGTTCCATCCAGTGTTGTGACTAGATAGATTATTTTGATCCGAACAAAGATAAAGATAAAGGTAATTCTCTGAAACGTTATCTAGATAAGAGATAAAATTAAAAATGTATGACGTCTGTAAAAGCTATTTGGGTTCACTCGACACACATGAATTCTTTATTCAAAAGTGGACTGACGATAAGTTATAATTGTGCAGTACGATGGCTGGTCTGGTAGCTGTGCTCAAAGGTTTGGATTATACCTGTACGGCTAAACACAAAGGCTGTACATTACACGAGAGACTGTGGTTACATTGCGCTGCCCACTACCAAACAAAACGCGGAGCACATCCGGAATTAGCAATCAAGTACTAAATTATTTGTGTTTACAGGCATATTATAGTGCAGTAATAAATCTGCCCGTTCTTTGACGTAGCAGCGTTTCATTTAACGTTCACTCTGTGTCGGGATTGCTCGTTGTACGACCCGAAGTGCCTCGTGGAAACCTCGCATGTACTTTGTATTATGTTACAAATGATAACAAAATGTATTTAGAATCAGTGAGTGCAACGCTATTTCGTGGCAGAGTATTGTCACATAATCAGTGAATCAATGATCTCGTTATGGTAAGTTCGAAAACACACATCTATGTTTTTTAACAATACGGACATATACTTTTAATTTGTCATTACTATTAATTATATTGTGTATACAATTTAAATGTATGAAAATGTTTCGCACAACAACGGCATAGCCGGCGCAGTTGGCCGAGGTCGATTAGACGTTGGCCTAGTAAACCGTGGTCTCTGCGTTCCAGGTTCGAATCCTGGCTTGGGCATGGATGTCATGTGGCGTTTTTTCATCCTCATAATCACCCAATCATCGTCTCGATTAGCCTAGTTGCAAAAACATGGGACGTAAAACCCCAAATATAATCATCAACAACGACATGTTTATTGTAATTCCGTTTGTATGATACTTGGTTTTATGTGGAATGTTATGTTAAGCTCGAGCGTATAATTTATATGTTTATTATGAATGGTGACAGATGAGGTTCCACGATGTAGAATTGATACGTGTAAATGATAATTTGCTTAATTTTACTGCTGGCTGTTATTAGGACGAATTAGTCAATAAGCGAATTTCCAGCCTTTTCCGCGCACACTTATCCGTCACGAAGCGCGGAAAACGGAAGAAATTTTTTTCGATCGAATTAAATACATGTATTTCAAAGCGATGCGACCGCGCACACTTGTCGGAAACGAAGCGACCGGCTGCACAATTATTATTGCCATGCGATTACGAGACATGTGCGCATACCTTTAATGCTATGAAATAGCATGAGACGCAACCAAACATAGGTTCCAGCCCGACCGCGACAGAGTTGTCTGCGCGCGCAACCTAGAAACAACTACCACAACACGGGACAACGACACCCAAAAACAAATTATTCGACCTAAAAAAAAAAAAAAAAATAATAATAATAAAAAAAAAAAAAAACAGAAAACCAGACCCAGTGGTTTTTGAGATCGTCTATTTCAAACTCGTAAACCTTGTGGTAGTAAAGTGTCGAAACGTATATTACAAATTGCAATGCATGCATCGGGACCTTGATTAAGTTGGTTAATGTATGATACTGTTGTTTATGAATGTAGCCTATTCGTTTGTGAGTGAATAATTATTACTTATCATACGACAAACGGCAAGTGAGAAAATGAAAATTTCTAAACGTACATCTAAACATCTTTGAAAAATCGTAATTTTAAAGAGAGCATGTACATTATCCTTACATATTGTCCCGAAAATATAGGTTGCAGCAATGCCATGTAAATGCAATACCATGCAGTCAATACATGTTAGAATCACTGTTACACTTTATAGAAGCCCTTTTGTTACGGATTGTACGTATAGGTTGCACGTACGTCACATCTGTGCACGTGGCTGCCACATTTGTGATCAAACTTTGACGTTGCCATGGAGAAACAATTGAAGGCTGTTGTGGTAGAACACAGAAATTCTTAGTTCTTTTAAATCCAGCCTGTTTTTTCAAATAAAATTTATTTTTGTTTTACTTATGTTATCTTTTTAAATTCTAAATTAAGCTTATTTATTACATTTGAATAGCATTTGCCAATGGCAAATACTAGGATTGGTCCTCCTCAATTGTGTCGCAATCATGGCCGCTGTGACGTCACGTGGGAACTATGAATTCACGCGCAACAAACACTGTGAATCAAAATGCACTTCCAATTTATAAACGCATGGATAAATTTATGGCTTACAAAATATATAAGTAAATTTTCGCTTGAGCCAAATGATTCTATTAAATTTAAGAAATGTACTTGCCGCTTTTCAAAGTCAGTAGATTCACCAGAGAGAGAGAAAGACCCAGCAGCCCTACTATAGTAAGTGTGAACTTGACCATTTCCAAGTGCTAAGTGTGCAACTATGCATTCAATTAATTACACAATAACATGTTTAGCCTCACCAACTAGTTTCATTGGTTAATAAATTGTACTTTGATGGGATATAGTGGGTTGAATTCGAATACGGTACCACTTTCAACAAAGCCAATTAGTGTGGGAATAATTAATGGTAAGCAGTCGGTATTGGGGAACGAGCGTTTATGATGCAAAGACAGCTTTCGTTCACGTGAGCTTTGTGATTAGGGGGGAAACTGTGTCTGTACTTAAGCCTGGTAGAGACACAGGAACTCTGAGAGACGATGCATCTATGTGAGACAAGAGATGACACATATCATCTGTGTCGGTAAAGCAGATGGATGTGAGTGATAATACAGTCTATACTGTCAAATAAATAACTAAAACTTATACAAAATCGAAAACCAACCATATACGCGTAGCCGAGGTGAGGCTTTCTATACGATCGTCGTTTAGAATAAAGTGGAGTCAACTCGCAAAATTTTAGTTGCATCAGGTAAGCAACCCAACAAACATGATACTGCGGGACCCGTGCGGGAAAGTCAAGGGATGTGCGGGTTAACTGCTGGAAACGGGAAGATCTGGGATGTGCCGGTCAGGGCCTGCGAGGGAAGGCTTAGGGACGTCCCGCATCTGGGAAACTCACGGGATATCCCTCACGGGAAGCGCGAGGGAATGTTAAGGGATGTCCCTGTCTGGGAAAGTTACGGGACGTCCCGTACGGGAAGCGCTTGGGAATGATAAGGGGCGTCCCGTGTATGGGAAAGTCACGGGACGCCCTACACTGGAAGCGCGAGGGAAGGGTAAGGGACGTCCCGTGTACGGGAAAAACATGGGATAACCCACATAGGATCCCGCGAAGAAAGGGCAAGATTTGGAAAAGATGTTTTTGTTACGTACGTCCGGGTTAACCATATAATTCTTTGTTCTTTATCTTTATCTTTGATTGACGATAGATACCAATGATTTATTCGAGTATTTATTCGCTCTATACCACATTCAAAATTCCATTCACAAGTTAAAGTCCTTCATAACCATGAATGAGTAAATAAATGTATTAATAAAACCCATTTTATATTTCTAATAAATCCAAGTAGTTACAGAAATGGGAGTTGTTGGTAGTTAGGGGGACTACTGGTTAGTAGTTGATAGTATACTTTCTAGAAATGTATTGTTTATTATTTTTCCTGATTTGGCTTTTGATGGTTTTGATATGGTACGTTACATCAAATAATATTGTTAAAACGTTTTATGAATGGTATTACGATACGTCACAGTGATAATCAAAAACTTACTGATGATCGAATTGAGAAGATGAAGTAAATGAAGTTCTTAGATAAGGTAAGTATGAAACTATGAATACTATTATGATAATGCTGTTTATGTGAAAATTGTGTTTCGTAATGACAACGGCATAGGGGGAGGGATTTATACCTGTTTTGAGTGTTTTCCAGAAATATTTAAAATGACAGATGTTACATAGAATCAATGGATTTTAAATAGGCTAGCTGGTAATCACTCGTTTGCAACTATCTATTGTATTTGTATTGGTTCTTCATTTACAGATAAGACAACGAACAAATTAATTGAATTCAATGAACGATTTGAAGATTACAAAGTTTCCATGTATTATTGTAAAAATGTGTCGCTGAAGCTTAATTTCAAATTTAGCAACATCATGCACCTGACATTATAGCCAACTGTTATACCTCATATCTATACAATATGAGTATGATATACATTATAGAAGTGGTAATAAATAAGGTAAAAAAGTAACTTCTCAATATACGTCTACTGTAAGGAAGTATTGTTTACGTCCTATTCAATTCGAGAAAGTGAGACTAGTTACAGTATGCACAACCTACAATGCATCGTACGCACATTCATATTGTTAATTTAAAAAGCTCAGTTTAAAAAGTATCTTTGGTGCTTATAAACTGTAAGAAAACTGTAATGACAAAGAATACCGCACTATGAAGAAGGCTCTCTTTGTATTGTTATTATGTGTTGTGATATTGCTTATGTAGCTGATGATAACCGTACTTAATTCGACCACCACCGATAAGAAATTACAACGTGTTCATTCATTATCTATGCTACAAGTCCTACTAAGCTTTGTAATACGGTGCCGCTCGCTATAGTGGTGATAAGATTCGGGCGGAGTGGGGTGGGAATCCCACCGTGGTAAGCAAAACAAACAGTCCAAAACACTGACTGGACTACACAACAAGTTTATACTTCGTGGGTGTTAGACGTTACTTATACGTGTGCTATCATGTTCTTTCGTGAAAAAATAAAATAAGTTAGGGCTTTATTAGTATCATAATCTTATTGCGATTTTTTTTTAATCCATTGAATATTGATCCGTGTCGTGGACTGTGTTTGTGTGTGAGTGTGTGTGGTCGGAAGAAAGGAAAGAAGAACAAAACTGACTGGCAAGTGGCAACGGTATATTGACGACTCGTGTTTTTAAAACGAAAAATAGGATTCAACTTCGTTATGGACAAGCTCATTATTATAAAAATCACGTGAAGACGCAATTGTTCCTGAAAATCAAGAATACTAAGGTAGGTTTCTTCTAAGTTCGTATTCATATTTTCAAGATGCTATCAAATATTATCTTCAAAATCCTGTTGTGTTTTTGGGTTGCTTTGCTAACACGGTTTCGTTCACTTTAACATCAGGCTGAAGACCGAAGTTGAGCTATTCGATCGGAAATTACTAATTTGGTTGGACGAATGTACATCGAATTTTATTTACGACTAATAATAATTGTATTACATTTTGCTTCAATATTTTCCTTTTTTAATATAACCTTAGTTATAGGTAAATAAAAATACATACATACAAGGAAGCATACAATCTAAAATTAATATGCATTGATTGATTAATACGATGATCTAGACTAGACAGGGATCTAACATAATTTAGTAGTATAAAAAATAGTTACGGCTGTGGCTTCGTCTCACATACTTTGCTTATCAAAATATATCTTTTCTGGCAGGATTTTAACTAGCCAGAGTCGACAACTATTCGCTTAAGTTCAATCTTTTGCAAACGCGCCGTTTGAATAAGGATTTGGTTTGATTAGGAAATGGGTTTGATGTTCCATTTTGGTGTGTACTAACAGGTAATATGTGCTCGTATAAATAAATTAAAAATTATTCTACATGACGGAAATCATCAAAACGTAGGACCAATATCTTGTGACTAGTCACAAATATAGAATGCCTGCGTAGTTGTTATATATAAGTTGAACAAAACACAAGGAAAAGCAATTATAAACACGTAGGAACAATATCATTTGAGAGCGTGGCTCGTCTGGCTGTGATTGACTATAGGTACAAAAAGTAAAATGCATATATAATGCAATGTAAGTATAGAAAAAAAAACATAAGAAATGTTGATAAAAGGATAGGAGGCTAGTCCGTGAGCATGTGACGAGTGGTGCGGGGGCCGGGGGTGGCGTGCTCATATTGCCCCCGGTCGTAACAGTCAAGTCAGTGGTTCTTTCATTTATGTATACACAACAAATAACAATTTCATCGGATCGCGTTAAAATAACAGTTTCGTGACGGGACGGATAAACTAGAAAATATTTGTTATTTAGTTATCTTATTTTTTATTTACATAATTTATATGAAATGGCGCATCTGGCGCGCATCGTATAGTCAGTTAAAATTTTGAATTCCTCAAATCCAAGGGGGGCAAATGCCCTTTTGCTTCCCCTTGCGGCGCCCATGTTAATACCTACGATAAGCTTTGCAATGAACCTCTAGTGTTCTGATTTTTGTTTTTGTTTTTAACAATAAATAAAATGTGTAGACAAAGTTTAAGCACATATAACAAAGTAAAAATAAGACAATATATTCACAGAGTCACTTCAAAACGAGATATTCTTTTATAAAACAAACTGACAATTTTTTTCATTCTACTGCTCTAAAACACACAGATTATCACAAAAATGACGTTGAAAAATGCATTTTCCGGGGGCCAAACACCCCCGACCCCCCCGTCCCCCTTTCAGTTCGGGCCGTCTACTACACACTACAATTTAGGTCTTCACCCATATTGGGGGGGGGGGGGGGGGGGGGGAGGAAGAGCGTTGTGAGTGGGTGGTGTGGGTCGATAATAAAAATATAAAAATAGCAATGAATTATTATATTTTTGTAACAAATTGTCCAAAAGTGTTAATCATATTTCTCACGCTTGCACGCCCTGCTTAGTGCATACTAGCGCTTTTCAGCTTGTCTCTTCAGAATTACATAATTTTATTTTGTAAAATAAACAGCAGCACCTAACATAAAAAGCACCTTATAGCCATATGTCCACTGCCCTCAGATGAAACCTTTTTGTGGTGGTTATTGACACTTTGCCCTCCATTGTGGTTATTAATTGCCATTTGACGGTAAAATAAATAATTGTTCTCTAATCTAGCTAGGCCGTTTTTTAATACTCTATTATTTTTATTGTATTGACGTGAATCCTTTAGTTTTAGCAAATGGGTCTACAAAACCACCAAAATTATTTAAAGCCTTGGACTGTGACTTGATACAGTTTTGTAATTTATCTTTAACTTTATTTTAGTTGCTGTGAGAGCCAACTCCAAAACTGCCCAAGTCAATGACATTGAAAAAATCTTAATATTGTGGCTGGCAAATGCCAGGGATCGTCATGGCGGAAGAACGGTACGCGCAAAGAAGCGGGTCGTTGATGGCAACAAAGGCTGAACCCCCACTCGCAGCCCTCAAATATGTATCGTTATATTATTATTTTCAAGTGCAGAACAATCGAATACGTGACGTTAAAATCGTTATGATTTTTTTTTAATGTTATGCAGTTGCCTATTTATTAATTTTGGATTTTATTATGAAAATAGAAATGTCAGTTAACCGTTTAAACGTGATTGGTTTAAGGGGTTAGCCTAAATGTTAAGGAATAAATCGATCTTTCCCATCCATACTTCAGGGTTATATGTAAATAGATAGCCTACTACTGAATATTCTATTAAATTAATTAATTGTATTGTATCAAAATTGTATTAGTAATACTGTATTGAATATTGTGTAATAGTAATGAGCAAAACATGGAGTAATAACGTGTAAATATATTTATGTTGCTTTGCTTTTGTTCATAATTGCTCATTTATGATTAACAACTCAACTTGCATCTTGTGGATGTAGTAATGTATAACAAACGTGTCATGAATAGCATTTTCCTAATTCGGATAGTTGGTAGGTAGATCCGTGATAATGTATCACTCTGTGTGTATTGAACTTATTTAAACGAGTAGGTACACATGCTACCCCTTATTGCTTGTATATAACTAGGGAATACATACATAGACACATTCTCTATCAGCTCGATCACATAGCACTATAATATATATATAGTGTTATTATGCTATATGCCTATCTACATTATTTTATGAACATTTTATTAAAAAGTGTCTGCTGCAAAAACATGATCTCATGTCGTGGTGATCTATGGTAGTGTATCAGGGCATTGAACTGTTATTATTTCAGTTTGTGAGGACCTAAAAAAAATATAATAAATATACCAGTTTGGTGTGTTAAACTTAATACTGGTTCGATAACAATCTTAATTGTTTTCCTTGTTAAGGCAAAGTAGGAAAATAAGAACATGTCACACTTACTACATAACAATTTTCAGATTCTCCAAAGTAACAGTAATCAATAATTCAGTAACAGTATCAGAGGCATTACTTAACAATTGTACATTATTACGTATTTTAGTAATAAAATTCACTTGCACTTTATAAAAACATTATTGCTTTTGTTTCTTTATTTTTAAACCCAATTTCCTTGTCCAATAAGAACACTAGGAACTTAATCCAATTTTAGAATCAATTGCTGTATTAGGCTAGAGACTATAATTGCATTTATTTAAAAGAGAAACTACTGGATTTAATAAAATAGAATTTTGTTGCTAATTGGCTTTACCTATAAATAGATTAAGTTTCACTCCAATGTTCACATTATGTTCATTCGTATCACACCTCGACCACAGATAAATATAATTACTCTACTAATAATAACCATAAAACGCTTATTTGAGAAAGGGGTAAATAAGAAACTAAACTGAAAACTAAAAACTGTGTTACTTTTCAGTTTGTTTCAATGTCATGCACTGATGAGGGGCGGCCGGGGGACGGGCCCCGGGAAGATAGCGGGCAGCCCATGCGGGAAAGCTGCGGGATATTAGCGGGAAGATAGCGGGCAATCCGAGCGGGAAGGTTGCGGAATACTAGTGGGAAAGCTGCGGGATACTAGCGGGCAGACTGTGCGGGAAAGTTGTGGGATACTAGCGGGAAGATAGCGGGCAATCCGTGCGGGAAGGTTGCGGGATACAAGTGGGAAGATTGCGGGAAGATGGCGTGCAACCCGTACGGGACCCGACATCGGCCAGTAGGACACTTCTAGGCGGGGCCTGTACGGGTTTCCCTTACAGGACCCGCATATGCAATGTGCGGGAAAAGACATCGGGAAAGGTGCGGGAAGGCACCAAAATGTTTGTTGGGAATGAATTTGGAAAGTTAAAAAGTATTTTTGTTACGACTTTTTTTCATAAATTTATTAATCATAAATTGTTGATAAAGAGCTGAAAAAACAGTCTTAACAATACAATAATTTAAAGTTGTTTAATCCACTGTTTAGCTGATAAGAAATTGAACTCCGGGTATACTATTAATTTTGCGTGATTTAATGAGAACCCCCAAAGCTGCTAACGTTAAACGCACAATTTTTGAGGTGTGGAATATTAACTCTGTGATGCAAACGGCTTCAGATTCAAATCTAAGGCCGCTCTATGATGGGAACAGGTTTTCTAAATCCCATAACAGAGGCTCCTTAATTCAAGCCTCGATATAGGATATCCCTTTCGCTGTTTTATTTATAACTTGTGTTATGAATAGAAACACAATTCAATTGCCTACCCGATTTTTAGTAGATATGTACACTAATCGTTGATCGATCTTCTACTTGACACGTGCTCCCTATTAGTCAGTTTGAGCCTTAGTTTAGTAATTGTTTACCGAACACTGAACCCTCGCCGTACCGAGTAGGCTGTAGCTATTGCAGTGACACGAAACGTAAATCTCCCAGCACATTACTAGGTGAACGCCAGAGCTCAGAGCATTAAATCATACGTTATCAAATCAAACAGGCAGTGTTGACATCGAAACCGCATTCAGCAATCAGCAGAGCCTTCAACCATTAATACATTATATCAATCGTGAAATTGGTGGTTTAAATGTACAACCCTACGTTGTAACATCGATACGATAATTGTTATAGGGCACGTGACGTGATGCATGAGTGTTTCAGATTGGTGGAGAGAAATTGATACGACGGTTTAAAACTCGAGTAGAACCATAGAATTAAGATTACGTGACATGTGTGTTTTGTAATGCCGATGATATTTAGGCTTTTTAATGATTTGAGCAAAAGTGCTTATCTAGATGCGCAGAAATTTTAAGAAGATACTTGTTGGTATAGTCCCACATCATTATGACAATGGGGGGAAATAGTTTGAAATATGAAATATGTAACCATAAGGCCTCGCACAGTGGAAACACATATACATGGAAATATTTGACATTTTATGTCCGTATACAAGATGTTCACACCGGTTTTGACCGAGTATGTATTACAACAATAAAATAAACATATACAAATGATTAGTATTATTATTTTTATGAAATCAATTAATATTAAAAGTAACGTTGAATGTGAATTTGATCGTGTTACGGACTTACAAACAAAAGTAGGCCTATATTCAGATAGTCTTTATGACTGTAAGGGGACTATGTTTTACTACATTTTAACCATTTCCACAAAATAATTTTCAAGGTGTAGAAAGTAATGGCTTCATATTTATTTTCAATTACTTTTGTACGCGAATTCATTAACAATACTTCATTATCGTGGATAAAATACTTTAGAAAAGTACTTTAGTTCTTTGTTTCCGTGCTTAGTAGTTTCATTATTAATTTTATATCATTACATTAAGTCAAATCATTTAGTGTATTACATTATTGACTTCATTATTTCTAGCGGCATTCGTGTGACAGTTCTCAATGTACCTGTAATATGTTACAAAATCATGAACCGCCGATTAATATTCGCAGGTAGGTACTATAGTGATCCTCCCCCCTCCCTCAAAATTATATTAATATTCGTAAATTAGTGAAAACATGACGCCGAAAGTTTTTAGAAATCGCATGGAATTCTACTAACTTCTACTCTAATAAATAGGATTAAAGTCCCCAAGCTATCTTCTTCGTGTTTGTACCAACCGTGGCCGTGGGGCGTGGACACGTAGCTTTCTTCCTGTTAGAAACTAAATAGAGCACAGATATGTGTGTAAGTGTACAAACATGCTTTATCACATGGAGCTTTATCATGTAAAATGCGCCCCTCTTCGCAGACCCGATTCGTTAGCCTACCCAATGTTTGCCTGTTTGGTTTCGTATGCTGTTAACAATAGATACTCAAAATCCACAGTTTTTGCTAAATTCGTTTTTACTAATTAGTTCCTTATATCTAACGAATGCAAAACATGATATACTCATAATTATACCGTCACGTACTCACGTACCAAAGTGCACACTTTGTTAACAACTATGTTTGGCCAGGCCTACAAAGATAACGAAAGCATTTCTATGTTTGCGATACTTTCAAAACAAGTATACGAAGTAGCCTCGTACCACAAACAGTTAGCTTTTGATTCCAATATCATGAAAAGTAGTACGAGAAGATTAAAAATTCTTACTCAAGGCATTGTGTTAGGATTAATCTTGCAGTTTCACCATTCACTTGTCACGGTACGTATATATATTTGTTTTATTACGTATCAGCATTAAATGCTTTTCAAAACTCAGCACAGGGTCGCTCAAGGTTCCCGCTTAGATTTGGCCTGCGTTCCCACCGTGGTCAGCTTTATATCATTTGAACAACGAACTAGCATAGAACCCCTAGTTTGTAATCTTTGATAGAACCCTCCTTTGTTTATTATTTCTTCATTGACACCTTATATTAGCTAATACTTTTTCCAAAAGTGTTAAAATGTAGCACATTCATGTACATTATTAAGTAAACAAAACTTGAGTTTTTATGTATTTTTTGTCTTTTACGTTTCAATATAAGGCAACGATCTTAATAGAGACTATGAGCGAGTTGGATAATAATATGGGAGTTATAAGAGACACCAAATACACTATGACATCAGTGCCTAAGACAAGATTTGAACTCTGAGCGCAGATCATGTGGTTACATCTTACATGTCAACAATGTGTCATTGATGATCGATAAAAGAACAGTTTTATTGACACACTCAATTTTCTTATTTTTTCCCCTTATTTACCACATAATTAAAAAAGGTTTGCATGAAATATTCCAAATTTACTGACGGTTTCAAATATTGACATCCCGTGGTCTATCGTCCAATCTTAAATACTTTCTTGGTGAGTTTCGCTTATGTAGCCACATCAAACACGTAAGAAGAGCTCACGCTGGAAACAGATCATCTATAGTTTTAGTTTTGGTTTTTTACTTTATATTTCATTGTTTCAAATTAAGAACTAAAATGATACCGTAACTCCCTAATCAAAAGAAATGTGAACAATTTATGAATAATTTAAAAACAAGCTTTTAATTATTTAAGGCATGTACGAACTTGTGTATTTAAGTAAAGAAATAATTATGAAATGTGTATTCTCTGTTTCTAAGGCAATAGTCACAACTGCACCTAAACCGGGGGATCCATTACCGCCAGCTTTGCTGGATCGTGTAAGTAATACACGTTTAGAAACACTATTTATCTTACACGTTAGGTTCCAGGAAAATTGAAGAATTTCTGAAGTCGAAAGAAACGAAGAAAATATGAATAGTATTATTATTGTTATTTATAAGAGGATTAAAGATCATGAAAATGACAGACGAAAACAATGTAATGCACTAGTATTCCATTAAAGATGTTTCTATGTTTGCCAGTTTTTATTAAACTATTTCAATAGTTTTCAATTTGATGAACAAAATACCATGAATAATTACAGGTTACATATTTTTTGTTGGAATTAAGAATATGGAATATCTGTTAATGTAAGCCCCCGCAACCGACTGGTGACATGTGGAAGACCTGCAATAACTTCCCAGATTGGCTTGGTGTTTGAAATATTTAATATTACGTATATGGGATCTAATGACTTATTTTCCAAATAACATAGATTGTTTTCAAATCTTTACGCTACATAAACTTAAGTAAAGAGCGTGGCTTGATGGTTTATTTATATTTCCAAAAGGATTGACATTAGGCGTTTTAGGTGCATGGACGTTGTAACATAACTTTATATTCTCTAGATTCCACTGAAGTTTTAAGTAAGCTTTAGTCCTTTATAACTTCAATGTTTTCAGTCTCAATTTGCTTTCGGAAAACTCAATGCCTTGACGAGACCAAATGCAACAATTGAGATGACGACACAAGTACCAGTTGGACGCATGACTACTAAACCGGTAAGCAATGTAAACCCAATACAATACTCAACGGTAATACAAAAATCGTTCTTGCGCACCATTATTAAACCGGTGAGCAATGTAAACCCAATACAATACTCAACGGTAATACAAAAATCGTTCTTGCGCACCATTATTAAACCGGTGAGCAATGTAAACCCAATGCAATACTCAACAGTAATACAAAAATCGTTCTTGCGCACCATTATTAAACCGGTGAGCAATGTAAACCCAATACAATACTCAGCGGTAATACAAAATCGTTCTTGCGCACCATTATTAAACCGGTGAGCAATGTAAACCCCATACAATACACACTCAACGGTAATACAAAATCGTTCTTGCGCACCATTATTAAACCGGTGAGCAATGTAAACCCAATACAATACTCAACGGTAATACAAAATCGTTCTTGCGCATCATTATTGAACCGGTGAGCAATGTAAACCCAATACAATACTCAACAGTAATACAAAACATGGTTCTTGCGCACCATTATTAAACCGGTGAGCAATGTAAACCCAATGCAATACTCAACAGTAATACAAAACATGGTTCTTGCGCACCATTATTAAACCGGTGAGCAATGTAAACCCAATACAATACTCAACGGTAACACAAAAATCGTTCTTGCGCACCATTATTAAACCGGTGAGCAATGTAAACCCAATACAATACTCAACGGTAATACAAAAATCGTTCTTGCGCACCATTATTAAACCGGTGAGCAATGTAAACCCAATGCAATACTCAACAGTAATACAAAACATGGTTCTTGCGCACCATTATTAAACCGGTGAGCAATGTAAACCCAATACAATACTCAACGGTAATACAAAATCGTTCTTGCGCACCATTATTAAACCGGTGAGCAATGTAAACCCAATGCAATACTCAACAGTAATACAAAACATGGTTCTTGCGCACCATTATTAAACCGGTGAGCAATGTAAACCCAATACAATACTCAACGGTAATACAAAAATCGTTCTTGCGCACCATTATTAAACCGGTGAGCAATGTAAACCCAATACAATACTCAACGGTAATACAAAATCGTTCTTGCGCATCATTATTGAACCGGTGAGCAATGTAAACCCAATACAATACTCAACGGTAATACAAAAATCGTTCTTGCGCACCATTATTAAACCGGTGAGCAATGTCAACCCAATACAATACACACTCAACAGTAATGCTAAATTATTCCTAACGTATCTACGTTTTGTTACTGGTGAGATTAATGTTACGACGGTACCGGTACGTAATGTAATTTGAAGGAAATAATGAAATTGGAACTAAAATGAAGAATGGCAAGAACTGAATATTGAGTGCTAACATCGAGGTTATGCGAAGTATTAACGCTTGTGTTTAAATAAGTGTAATGTTATTTTATTATTCACGATCTATAAGTGAAATAATTATAACAATTTATTTGATATCGCAGATCAACTAGTATATTTGTAAATTATTTACATGTGTGTCTAATTTTAATCTCAGGTTGTTTTTCTTTTTAAAGTTTCAGTTCCCTTTCTTTGAAATACCAGTCAATACGCAAAACGAAAATGTAAAACAAAAAGCAGTTCAAACGCCATTTACAGACATTGTAAGTGTAAATAAGCAAGCCCGTCCAAACAAAAAAACTGGACCAACTGAAGATACCAACGCAAAACCGCAGGACAATGGGAAAAGACAGCCTAAAGAGCCTGCTGCAATTGCAAGTGTAGATAAGCAAGACCCTCGTAACAGAAAATCTGGACTAACAGAAGATACCAACGCAAAACCGCAGGACCATGGGAAAAGACAGCCTAAAGAGCCTGCTGCAATTGCAAGTGTAGATAAGCAAGACCCTCGTAACAGAAAAACTGGACCAACTGAAAATACCAACGCAAAACATCAGGACAATGGGAAAAGAGAGCCTAAAGAGCCTGCTGCACCAAAAGATAATAGAGATAAGAAAGGTGAGAAAAAGCCCGCATGAGACAAGGTAAGCAATACGATATGGGAATATACAATTAAATTGATACCTTAATTTCGTATCGGTTTTATGACAATCATCCTGCATCAGATTCACGTTGGTGTGGCAACATTACGTATTAAAGATTACAATGCACTGCATGAAAAAATAAACATTCTCGAAATGACTTTTTAAGCAACACACAGTCGGTATTTTACTCTTCGGATCGAACTCAGCCCCGGGTAGTGATATCGCCATGGGAGAGACTACTTGGCATTACTTGGCATTACATCCGTAATCGTCGGTATTACATGTAAACACCTGTTTTGATCGAGATTGCAGATGACTCATTTAAACTATAGTAACAACACATGAAAATACTTGGCATTACGTCCGTACAACATGCTAACGCCAGTATTGTCATACATAAAAATTCAATTAGAAATAAAAAGAAGAATAACAACACATAATAATAATAATAATAATAATAATAATAATAATAAAAATAATAATAATAATAATAATAATAATAATAATAATAATAATAATAATAATAATAATAATAATAATAATAATAATAATAATAATAATAATAATAATAATAATAATAATAATAATAATAATAATAATAATAATAATAATATTCAACATTCGACATCCCACAAATCTAAGTGCATAGCTTGTCTGTGGGTTATATATCAATGAAAATAATAATACGGACTAAGTTACGGACAAAGATGAACATGTTGCGTAATGCAAATACAATTACAGAATACATTACAATTCAAAACAAACAAACATGCACTCACTTATTTTTAACACCTACATATTACTTCACACTGCAATTAACAAAGGCCTATACATGGCAAGGACAAAAACACCGACGATACTAATAATGAAAATATAATAAATAAAAGCGAATGTAACAAAAGAAACTCTTTTACTGATATTTTAACTTGATTCATTCTATCCGAATCTTTCAGTTAAATCGGCAACATATTAAAACATTGTGGCAATTTTACATGCAATGATCTTTCACCATATTTACTAACAAAATTGGTAACTCTGTACACTTTGGAGGCTTTTGCTCTTGTACAAATGCTATGGTCAATTTCAATTTTGAATTCGCTAGTGAAATAGAATTTGATTATTAACGTATAGATGTACAAAAAATTTACAGGAAGCAAGTCTGTTAATTTAAAAAGCTGATTTGAGGAACAATGGTCAGTTATGTGATTTGGAAGTATGTGTTTTATCATCCTGATCTGTAGGCTAATAATTTGTTTAAGATACATATGAGAAGCATTTCCACCAAGGCGATGTACACTGTGCGAAGTAATCTGTATGGAAGAATATCCTTCAAATGATAAAGTTGCACAGCACACGGTCTAATCCGGTTGCATACCCTAGCAATCTGTTTATCCCAAGAAAAGCATTTATCAATCACAATACCCAAATACTCATGGCTGTACACCGACTCAAATACTTGATCGTAACTGCAAGTTATGTCCGTGGCATTTTGGTTAATAGTATTATGCAAGCACTGGACCGAGTGTAATAATAATAATAATAATAATAATAATAATAATAATAATAATAATAATAATAATAATAATAATAATAATAATAATAATAATAATAATAATAATAATAATAATAATAACAAAAACAATCATATTAATAATAATAATAATAATAACAAAAACAATCATATTAATAATAATAAAAATAATAACCGTCTTCTTCTCTAGTGGGAGTTCCACGTCATGTCAAAGCTCGAAGTTCAGAAGTTCGTCGTGTAATTTTTCGTAAGAATACCCGTTATAGGGTGCACACCAGCTTAACCTGATGTGCCCCTCTTCAGTTGACTAACTGGGTTATTAGGGTTTTTGGATAGCGGGAAAGGAACGTCTGAGGGCTATTAGTAAGACTCAATCCCAGCATACGCCTTTACGACTGAGGAAAACCTTGGAAAATCCTTCAGTAAGGACTGCCGGTGGCCGGAAGCGAACCGGCGACCTCCCGAATGAGAGTATCGCGTCTTACCGCTGAGCCACCTCTATCGGTGTTTGTCATTTGTGTAAAGTGCGGTCATATGCTTTTATGGATTCCCCAATTTACTGTTAGCTAGGGATGATTTGTGATTGACTAATAACGACTAATAATACTATATTCTAGCTAATATCACAATATTTGATTGTACATAGATACTAAACGTTGTAAGTAAACCTCCACTTATTTAATAGAACAATTACAGTTACAACCTCACCAGTCATGATTCTAGTCGAGACTGTTTAGACATAACGAATACCCCTCACAAATGTTCTTTCTTCTCCTTCTTAAGGCCATTCCAGCTCGCTATCAAATATGCACACTGTTTAATCATTATCAGCTGTTGATATATGACGCAATGTGACCACGCTAACTTCCCCCACACCGCCGAGCCGAGGTATCAGCAGGCAGCCGAGTTACTGGGCAGTCGAGTTACAGACACTGTGGAAGCAAGTTCGTGTCGCTCGCTCCTCTAGCGTCAACTAATTACGTACTTTTTCGCCCTCTCAAGTCAATTCTCAGTTATACGTAAAGGATGCCTTATAATTACTTAGAAGTTTGAGGCATGGGTTTCAGTTCTTTCCGCATACATTGTTAATCGAAAAATGTCCAATTTTTACTCGTTTATTTATTGGTACACAAAAATTGTTGTAGTTTAGTCTCTGTTTATGCCACAGCCATGTAATTTCATAGTCATTATTTCATAAGTATTTCAAATCGAGAAAAATATTTTAAACTTCACATTTAGTTCTTTGTAACCTTGGAGCCAGCACCGTAAAGTTGGAAGTGTATACGGCCGGTACGCGTAGAAACAACATGTTTTTTTTTTTTTCTTCTTCTGGTCATACCCGGGGTGACTCGGGTAAAGATATTTTGTTGTAGCTTGTAAAAAAAATGTTTCAAGACTGTGTGCGAAGGGGAGGAATAGCCTTAAGGCTGGTCCACACAGATTTTAAAGACATAATACATAAAATTTTAAGACGTTGTTTTTATTGCTCTGGTTCACGTAATTTCGTTTCGTTCAAAATAGGTATAGTAAAGTGAAGTAATTTGTAGCGTTTTATCCTCAATTAATACATCATTGTGATACAATACAAATTAAATGAAATTCGTTCTATCCATAATTAATTATAATAGCCTTGTTTACATCAATACCTGCATATCTACAATCAATTTACAAGTATTATTAAAGTAGATGGTCCGTTGACTCTAGATTTTTGTAACTTGTTTTAAGATAAAAGCGTAAAGTGAGCAGTGCCCAACTTTATGACAACGAATAACGCATAAAAACACCGTCTTAAAACTAAAACTTTGTGTGAACTCCAGAACGTGTTTCCTATGATCCAACTTGACGACAATGCGTTAAACCTTAAATCTTATGTCTTAAAAATCTGTGTGGACCAGCCTTTATTCCCATTTAATAAATAGATAGTTTTTAATATTATGTTAAAATGAAATTGTTAACAAAATTGTTCCTTTGATTTCAGGGTAATGAGCCGAACGTTAAGCATAAGAAAGTACAACAATACAGAATTATACAAAACAAGAGCAGTCATAATTAAAGTACAACATGAAAGAAGCCCCGCTACCCTGTAGATACAGCACTTGTGAAACGTGACAGTTAGAAATTGTCCAATTGTTGCTGACACCGTATTCACACCGTCATAACAGAGGTTCTTAGTAACTACTGGTGGTGGTAAATCTTAAAAGGTTCGTCCTTCAAAACAATTCAAGTGTTACCTTTTCAGCTGTGTATTAGAATACTATCGGTATGATATACTTTATCAACCGCCATGGATCAGTCCTGGAGAGTTGAAGGCCTTTGTTTTTTTCTTAATCTCCTGTTTCTTTAACTCATTCTCTAAGGTCAGATATCATCACACTTTTTAATCGGGCGATATACTAATCTCGGGTTGATTACCATGGTTTCAACCAACACTACGTACAAAATGCATGGTGGCTTCTACCGGGAGCCATTTTTTTAATCTCCGATCAACGAGAAATCGACAGATTAAAGTTTGTGAAACTGGCCCTAAGTCAAGGAGCAAAGAAATAGCTAGAGAAAGTGCAACCCATTTCAAAAATTACAATTGCTGTAAACAAACAAACAATATAATAAATACGTGAATTCAGAAAAGTAAATGTCTTACGCCTAATTTTGTGACAAATTGTGTACTCCCTGAAAATGTTGTGTAGGTGGCATACTACAAATCGTAGAATTATCAGTTCACTCAGGAATATTTCTTTAAATATATTATCCTTTCAAGCTATTTAGTGTTGTGAAGACAGAATACAAGATTTTAAATAGTTTAATATGCAAATTATTTTTGATGCCCATTTCCATTTTCATTTTGATGTTTGGAACAGTTCATAATTCAAGCAAATATCTCTAAACATTGCTAAAGAAGGAGCTCATCCTTTGTGTTCCTTCTTTCCTCTTGACGAACTGTTATCCAAGTGGTCGAGTCGGCTGAGTAGCCCGAGGCATCGAAAGCAATGAGGGGAGAGGATATACAAACCCCGTCCGTTAAAGACGCTAACATGAGAGAGAAGGAAATATCATGTTTGGAATATAAGATTCAAGGAACCTGGACGGATGTCGATATTTTGTTTATGAACCGAAGGGATACACAATCGTCAACCACATTAATGCAGCTGAAGGAGAGTTTATTGGAAGGCAGCGAGTTAAACGTAACGGTTTAAAATAAGACAACGAATTGTGGTATGCAGAAAATATCTTCAGTGAAGTTTAAATAAATGATGTGTACTAAAATTACTAAGCGAGCGAAGCGAGCGTCTCCACTGGACTCTTATGGGCTGGCACTTCGTTCTGTTTGTTTGTTTGTTTGTTTGTTTGTTTGTTTGTTTGTTTGTTTGTTTGTTTGTTTGTTTGTTTGTTTGTTTGTTTTTTTTGTTTTTTTATGTCTGTCGATAGCGGTCGAACGGAAAGTCCGATCATCTTGAAATTTGAACCATCCACAAGCCTCGATGTGGATTGAAGGTGTATAGTTTTGAGGCAAAATCGTTCGAAAAGTTACAAAGTTACACCATAGTTACTCCAAAATATTTTTCTGAAACAAAATGGCGGCAAAGTGTGAGATCGCCAGATTTTTCTACAGATTTTTTCGGTCACGAATATGTTAATCTAATGGCGATCTAATAAGTATTGGCAAAGTAACACGAAAGTTACTCGAAATATTTTTCTAAAACGCAGTAACGAAAAAATGTGAGGTGGCTATCTTATAGTACATGTTTGTCCGGTGACGAATATACTAATGTTAACGCAATCCTATACGTATTAGAGGCAGAAATTACATTTCAAATGCTGTCAATAACTGTTAGTAACGGTGGCGGACCGCGGCGAAAACACTAGACAGAATGGCAACGAAAATTCTTAGCAACACACATTGCACTGCATTCAAAAATATCGGGAAGTATAATAGCTATGGAAATTAGAAACATTTTTGTAATGCGCATTCTTGAATTGTTGTTAGTTGTTGTTTTTATTAGCTTTGAGATCTTTTTGCCAGAACGTTCGTAGATATGGACGCGCTCGGTTATGAACGCGTCAAACAGAGCGTTTTCCTAGTTATTATAACAATTTCGTATTTATTATTTTTGTATTCACATATACTTACAATTTATTTTTGTATGAGATGTATTTACATTCCTGGATATACTAATCTGTTTGGTCGTAGTTATATTCTCACTGGTAACCAACCCAACGACGAACGCAGATTAAAATATATTTCACCTAATGAAGTAGCCATCGCTCCGGCACAATTGCTGGTATACCATCAGGTTATGTGGCAACGTTGGAATCTTTATATTCATGTGACGTCACAGTCATTGTTAGCGGCCATATTCCCGTATATTAGGTATTGCAGCTCCAATTAGCGGCCATCATCCCGTGCACAGTCATCGTTGTAGACAAAGAAATAGGCATATTGCTTACCACGAATACTGGAAAGAAGGTATCAACTGAAGAAGTGTCTAACTATGCGTAGGACACATTCTGAAGAATACTGTGGTTCGCGTTTGCTGTGGTATAGTTTTTTTAACAGAAATAATGCCTAATAATAATTATTAAGGATGAGGATCTTGAATATTATTTATTGACAAGGAAATGATCAGGAGCAGCTCCACGCCTACTGTATAATATGTATTTCCAGAAATCGAATTATAATCGATTTTATAATCGAACCAATATACAAACCCTACTTATCACTTTCTTGTTATGATCCTATGACGCGACCACTGGTAGAGGTCTTATTTACCAGCGCCCCAGCCATTTCTATATATATATATATATAACCACTACGAATTACCAAAAGTATATATATATATATATATATATAGTACTAGGTTCTCGGGTTGTTGTCCATGTCAATTAGATATATATATAATGTTGAGCGACTTTGATTAGTCAATAGAGTGCTCTTGATAACTCTATGACGTAGGGGTGAGGGGCAATGTCATAATTTAGTGTCATTGAATCTGTCCGTAAGATTTTATGTTTGACCCATACTGAAGCAGTAAACAAAATTGCTGTTGTTTAAGTGTTGCTTTAGTGTAGGTTGGAGAATGAAACTCTGCTATGGCGGAAAACGAGTAAATTAAGGCCTTCGAAGTTTGTGGAAGACTTGTATAGATATTTGATAAGGTTTTAATGTAAGGCCTAAGGTAAAGTCCTGTATCTGGGGGATAAGAAAAAAGCGAAGATCAAGCAATTAAGTGTCATCGGTGTACGAGTGCATGTATCATGGTCATGTGTCATGTGACCACTTAACGGATCGAGGGGGCTGGGGGGGTAGAGGGGAGAGGTTGCGGGTGGAGTGAAGGACTCGGCCAAAAGTGACAAAGTGTGGTCTCTCTATAATAATTATAATCGTTTATTCTAAGTGCGGAGGTGTCGTTACATGTTCACATCGCTGACGTCAACATTTTACCGCTAAGTTACAAAAATAATAGAGATTTAACCTTAAATATGTCTCTTCTTCTACTGTTGTTTACGATTCCAAAATATAGTATTGCACACCAGGTAATGTCTTCAAATTATAAAGTTTTGTTTGGACCCAACTAGGTTGTTTATTTCAGGTACCATTGATATTCCTGATTCATTCAATACATTTAAAGAAAAATATTCTATATTTAAGTATTAAGTTAACCATCAAATCACTAACAAGCAAACATTGAGACTACTTTGTTGGCTTCATCCTATCCCTGTCTGGCTATCATTGGGAACAAGAATTAACATGACCATTCAATTTCTCTATTAATGGATCTTGCTACATTTGACAAAAAGTGTATCTCTCCGACGAATAGCTATGATAATCTCCACGGTGAACGCCTACTTAAATGAGTCATAAACGGACACGGTGTCAGATTCCCATGAACTTACACTTTCACTCATAGTAAATATAACAGTTATAGGACTTGATAATTAAATACTCTTTAACTTGATGAAACAACTTACTTTGGATGTATCAACTTCGGTGTGGGTAGCTATCATAACACATTATTTATTTAGCATCCCTCGATCATATAGCTTCTTATTTTTTATCTTCATCATCAATCAATCAATCTTTCACGCCACTGACATGGCCATCGTGTCGACACGGTCAGCCACATATGCCAAACTTCAAACTTTGATATTATCTCTTAATGTTATGTCATCGATATATTCTAGACCTGTCCTCTCGACAGTCATTTCTGCTCGTCGGTTCCTTTCATATTTTCCTTGGCAACCCACGTATTTATTTCTATCAATTCTTCATTCCATCCAGTTCATGTGGTTGATTCTCCAACGCAAGACCTGAACTACGAACGTAGTTCGTGAACGAACGTGAACTACGAACGTGTATGAATGTCATAGCAGGAATTGACCTAGAAATTAGCGAATTTGAAACTAAAATCTAAAATTGTATATGTACTCACTGATGTGTTTATCTTTAAGCTCCCAGTCACCTCAACTCACCATTTGTGTCTATGATTGCACAGCGTGATATTATTGTACATTTTAAATGAAGCAAAACTGTGCTCACGCTTTCGTAAATTGGTAACTACATTCTGTAAGTGAAGTTTACGCCATATTGCTATGATGTTATCCAAATAAAGCAGCTGTTTTATACATTTACTAAAATAAGGTTAAAGTTAATACGTTATAATATATATATAATATATGTTATTCTGTAGGTTTTCGCGGACTGAAGAAGATGAAGTAATAGGTTCTCGGGTTGCTCGAGAACCTATTACTTCATATATATATATATATATATATATATATATATATATATATACATTTGATTGAAACATAAACACATTTTATCTGTATTGACAAGTTATAACTTATATATGAAAGTAGTATACCTTAGTTAAAACATCTCATATTACTGAAACAATAAAGTCGATACAATCCTTTCAGACGTTAATTAAAATACACTGCAAGGAAACAAAATAACCACTTAAAATATAAAGAGATAGGATAATAGAAATGATTATTATAGGCACATTAAGTATATTATATAAATCATTTAATGTAGTAAAATAATAATGATTGTTTGATAACATTAACAGGCTCGAATCAATATGTTTATCATTTTACATTTAAATGAAGTGCGTATAAAAGTATTCATAAACTGTAACATAGGTATAAGTTAGCGAATTACATACGTGATGCAAAATATATATTTCCACTAAAACAGTTTAATAATAAAATGTTTGAAAATCATCTAGATTAATGAATAAATGAACAACGTGTTTTGTGGAAAAATATCTTGTGCAGAGGTAAAAGTGCACTTTCCCATAATCTTATACTTTAACAAGAGTAAATGCCACATTTGCCACGAGTCTACCTGATCTCATAACGGCAATGTGAAACGTATAACATACACAGTAGTCTCATAGCTCTCTCGATCTCAGTTGTTGTCTTTTGGTCATCTTGAACCTGAGTGCGCCTTCCAATGACCGTTGCAGAAAGGTGATTGTGTAGTCCAGCGGTTTCTGGTTGTACTCCAGGTTATAAGAACGTATTAGCTGGAACGGTTTAAACATCATTAGACAATAGAGGTTTACTTAGAAGAAATACATACACATTGCAGTCTCATAGCTACTAACCAAGAAGTACAATCATTACATACGTGTTTACTGGTATTCCATCAGAAGATACTATTCACATAATAGAAGATATTGTAAGAAAAATTAAAATTTACGGATAAACAGTATTAATGTTTGTATGCATACATTAATAATATATAATATCTATGGTAAAAGGGGAGACACAAATACAAACTTACCTAAACACATAGTTTAATAAATTGTTCATCATAATGGTGTGAAATTATATGCAAATATATTTACATAAATTAAGAAGTAGTAAAAGAACAAATTATGTCTGTAGTAACCACAATGAGAACAGGAAAAGGAAGAATAATGAATTTTCCTTAACATTTTTACAGACGTACCAGTAAAAATATAAAAGTACATGAAGGTAAGCACAATTTATATTTCATACATCATATTCTCCGAAGTTTTCCTACCTTGGCAAGCATGATTTGTATCTCCATATCGGCAAACCGACGACCCAGGCACATCCTAGGTCCATATCCGAAAGGCAAAGATGCGAACGGGTGTAGCTTCTGAGTGGGATCGTTGGACGCCTGTCTTAGCCATCGTTCAGGAAGAAACTGGTCAGCTTTAGACACGTGTTCTTCCATATTGCCAACCACGTGCAGGGGAACCACGACCTGTGTCTAGAAAACATTGTTAAAGCTTAAGAATACCGTAATACATCGCTCAGATGGTGGACAGCATCCGAGTATCACAGGTTGAGTAATATTTTATCCCAGATTTATCGTACAAGGTGCCGTATTGAAATGTAAGTGGGACAGGTTGTCATATACCTATGAAAACAGTTTTCAATACAGATATAAGGCTTCAGTTTCCTCCAGCAATTTGGGTTGACATTATTGTGTGAAAACTGGAAATTACAAACTCCGTCTCCGACCGGTGTAATTTAAAGCAGTTCTGCCTCTTGCTGGGTGAGCTCTATGAGAATAGTGAACTAGGAAACAAGCATATTACGTTTTCTATGCAATATAGCATTAAAAAGGGTCGTGTACACTGTACGTGTACAGTACTCCAGCACTGTTCGTGCAATTGAAATGCCAATTAAAACTTATTTATGTCATAACGTAGGTTTATTGACAGACAACTATTTTCATTTAACTGCCAGTCAGAGTTGAGTGACTTGTTTCGACGCAGATAGTACCAATGAGATTTGTTTGTTTAATAATTATTTATTTTATTATTTATATCAATTTACACCTTCTTTCTTTCGTCTTTAGTTTGAATATATCGAAATATATTTATGTTTGGTAAAGTTTTTTAAAAAGTTTTTACTAAAGTAGATTATAGATTCAAAAACACATGACATTTCAGTTACCTATGATAAAACTTCAACCAAACCAGTGAACACATTTTCAATTATTGGTTAGTAAATTTAATTAGTAATGTACAGTGTTGGGAGGTATGTGTAGAAAAATTGTTCGAATTATAATTATCTTCACTTACCCCCTTCGGAATTCTGTAGCCACAAATAACCATGTCATTTTGAAGAGTCCTTCCATTTCCAATAACTGTTGGATACACTCTGAAAGATAGATGTTATGTTACACAATATGTTAAAGTGTTGAACACGATGATTGGCATGTATGCTCTTGCAAGATAAACCCATTCATGCATATGCATATTTGGATGCAGTGCTGTGAATTCGTCCGCTTTGAATGGGGATGAGTTTTGTTTTTAGTCATCCATGTTTTAAGCATTTAAGATTAACTTTAAATTGATAACATCTTTGATTAATTTTTTGGGCATGCTTCAAAAAAATCGACTTTCAAATATTAACTAGTTTATATCAACCATTTAAATTATTTGCCTAAAATTTGATTTTAATATCAATGTTTGCAGTGTGATTAATTTTATCTCGTAACAACTGTTGATCAGATTAAAAATAAGATATATTTAAAACATATTTTGTGAGCGCAGAACGAATGTTTAATTAAGACTATCAGTGATTCTATAATTGAGCAAATAAATTATTTGTAAATTTTATCATTTATATCTAGTTCAGCATGCATCCTCCTTGCTTCCCTTACCGCGGCACGTTTGTCACGGAACGATACATATTCATGTTTAACCCGCAGTTTGGTTGCACTGCGCAATGTTCAATGTCTCCATTAAAATACCGTCATGTACTTTCTCGAGCTAAAGATATTTCGATAGGAAATACACATTTCACCTTCACTATACGGTATTTAGTTCAATTTTAGATAACATTTAAACTGCACGATAGAGTTGTCATATACATGGGAGATACTTTCTGAAGAAGGGGTGTTTTAAACAATATTAATGAGACATTTCCTGATATATGGGAGTTGTTTCTTCATCCGGGAGCTCCTATATCTCCTGCCAATGTATACGATTTATGTGGCCTAGTGACAGCTCAACACACGATGAATAGCAGAAATCAATGTGATACCCGACGAAGAGAATTCTATCTTCTATTCATCTCCAAACTTAAGTTCTGAGTGTACGTGTAAATGACGACAAGTAATTGGTAACACACAATTATATGTAACAAACACATGTTTGATCAGAAAGTAAGGAACCCAAATCCCCCAAATACAATTACAATCACGACATTTCTTCATGCATTAACCATAAACACAAACAGCACTTAGCCTACAATCCGTATAACCATATACATATACACCTTTTTATTGTTTATAATAAAATATTTCAATTTTTGTTTTATGTAAATCTCTTGAGAATGGGAAAATAAATTTTCTAGAAACGTTGGGAAAGATAAATCATATCTTTAATATAAACTTTGCTTGGACCGTTATAATTACATAAAATCATATAAAATCGTATCATATAAAATGTTATCATATAAAATGCACAACGAAAAAGTATGGCAAATTATAATTATATAGTTCCAAATACTCGTAGACAAAATTAATATATTCGCAGTTTTCTGGGAAAAGACACGTTAAAATGAGCTGGTGGCGATTACAACTTACCTCATCCAGTCCGATGTTTCGGCTGCAATCGGGGATTCACCCCTATATATAAAGCTCCGAAAGAGTTGGGCCGATTTCACGGTCCATTTTTAGAGTATAACGACAATGATACTTAGCTACAGAATAAATCTACTCTATCCAAGTCATTCACACGAGTAGTTCAGTAGGTTAGTTCTGTGGCGGCATCTAATCTAGATGTATTCTTAAAATGGAAAGTTCGTGACGATTTTAAATATATTATTTTAAGCGTTAGTTGTAACTTTATGTTTATACGGTGGACCCAACAAATTAAAGTTTTAACATTATAATCTCTAACATTATTTTACCCGTTTAATTATTTGCAACCTACTAATACAAATAACACAATCTTTAGTACTTATGGCTCTAAGAGATTAGCAATTGGCTCTGCTAAATGTTCTAGTACCAAATGACAGAAAGATATATATTTGACTTCTATATTGGCAGATTTGAATTTAAGCTGTGATAAGTCATGCAAATTACACTGAAGAATGTTTTTCCTAAACCACAAACATTTTTTTTTTACCCGCAAAATAAAAACAACGAGCTTGAAAGTAACATGCGCAAAAAAAAGAAAAGATGACACAGAAAGTGCCCCCAAGATCAAATAGTCATGCAGCATACCAGATGCACTCACCAATCAGAATAAAAGAGATGCATTATTTAATAAAATATGACATGCCAGTAATGTACAACTTATTAACAGGAGTCTTGAGAAAACTGTAAACTGAGTGAAACGTCGCTGGTCTCTTAAAAAAAAAACGCGGGAAAATGCCCTGAAAATCCCTGGGAGAAAACACTTTCCTTATTTATTAATGAAAGTTAATCGTTCATTTTATATGAGAAACTGGAGACATCTGTTACATAAAACATGAAACAAAGTCCACAGGTGTTGGGTATAGTCACCGTTCTAAAACTGGGCTTAAATATTGGTTTTAATTACATATCAAGAATAGTGACTACATCGAAATAATGAGAACAAAGCCGCCTCGGTTTCGTACAAGCTACATGTTGAACGATTTATAATTTTGTAATATCATTTTAAGTAGGGATTTTATTTAGATTACTATTTACTAGTCATATATTTAACAATCAAATAAAAACCGCACTGATAAAAATAATATAAATATTGAGCATTATGTGGTACTTAATTAAAAACCCACAAGGTACCGTGTTTTAACTTTTTTGAAGTGGTTGGTGGTATTCTTGGGATAAGATTACAAAACGCCCTTTCTGGCAATTTTAATACTGAGATTATTTCTCCAACTAGGCTGTGGTCCAAAAAATGTACTCTGAATACTCTGTGCAGATCGATCACGTTAGATCATAGAACCACAATGTAGATCACAGAATAAGATTTAAACTATGTTTTCGCGACGCCTTTCGCACCTCTCCCGCGGTACAACGCTAGTAACATGGAGGCTCAAAACATGTAACTACTTCAGGAACTAGTAAGTTACTTGCTACTTGTTCATACCCGACTCTGCATTACGATACTGAGATGTAGAACTAGATCATGTAGCTCATCATCAGAGGATCTCATCTCTTTCAAAATCACATTAAATAAAAAAAAAAAAAACACTACTCGGCTCTGCATGCTCATCGATACATAAGGAGCATCTTAAGCGTACTTTGAAACACGCTCTCGAACGTAACGAGACGCAGAGCACGAGTAATTATATCGAAATGATTTCGAACGCGTTGAGTGTGGTATGTATGCTCGGAATACATTTGGACCGCAGCCCTAGACCAGCACCGATCTGATAAACAGTGCGTCATTGCAGCTTAGTCGTATCTATGTTGCGAGCATGTCAATACGATAGCACGTTCATTGCGCATACGAATTGCGCCACCTAGTTTGTGTGTATCACAGAACAACATCGGAAACTGGGAGAATTTGCCATTACAAGGACGGCGGCGTTATTTGAAAACAGCGCTGCCAATTCAAAAATAAAGAATACATTCTTTCTCGTTAAGTACTTCTTTATCAGCTGTTGCAAAGACGACTTAGATTAGAGCTTCACCGCTAGGATTGACACCAAAGATGTGTCGCCAATAAATTTGCTGAGTTCTGGTTATGATGATTAATAAAATTATATTTTGTATAGATAAACGTTTATAGCGGTTTGCGGTGTATCATGCAGTTGGGGTGTAGGCCTTACATATTGTATGAAACCTATAGTGACATGGAATCAAGTCCCGTATGAGACGTGGGTTTTTGTAATTGTCCTTCTTCATCTATCACCTCTCATCGTCTCGAACAGCATAATAACAATAATGGAGACGTAAAGTAACAAGAAAGTAGAGCGAATAGGTTTTGGACTAATCCAAAGGCTGGGATCGGCACGAACAGGAAAACGCCACGAATGAGCGAACTGTAAACATATGTCTGACTTTGGTCGTAATAAAATAAGAGGAAATACTGTTTTAAACCATTTAAAAATATATATTTGATTAATTGCAAATAAATAAGAAAGCAATGGCTCCCACCGTGCAGGTCGTTCGTCAGACTGGAGACCAGAAAATAACGTACACCCTCTGGTCGGATTAAAAAACACAATTTGTGTTATTTTTTTCTTTTTGACTTGTAATTGAAGTCAAGATGGGTTCGGGGAAGAGATCGTGAGCAGTAGATACTAATGTGCGGAGGTGTTCGGGAAATGTATGGGCGAGAAACTTTATACAAACTAACTCACGCAAGACCGGGCGGAAATACCCCTTACAGCGTACGCATGTTAGATGGACATGGAGGTGGTTGGCATGGAGTGGGCGAGGAAAATCATATTGGAAAATATGTGTATACAGAATAGTTCAACATTGTGAATAGCATTCAGTGGGCGCCAAAAAAAAATAGCTATTGAGTATAGCTAGAGCAGGATTAGCCAAACATTTTGAGTCTGAGGGGCCATTGCGTATACCGTCTTTGGCTGGGCTACTCGAAAGAAGAATTGCTTTCTATTCCCTCCCCCGCCATGCCCCCCCCCCCCCTACACACACACCATCGAATATCTTCTAATTTTATTGATATCCATTATTGGTCAAATTTAATAAACTATTTTACATCTATTTCGTTTATTTATTGTGACATTATATATTTGATTTTATTTCTTCACTTTTGTTTCTTTTTATTATAATCTTAGAACGTAGGTCTGCATACACACGTGTAGCGTGCGTAACGTAAAGTGCGTAAACGTAATGCTATGTGCGTTTACGGCCGTCTTTTCCAGTTTGTTACTTCGATTATCTTTCACTGCTCTCTATACATCCAAAACCTATATATAAGTCTCACAAAAGTACAAATTACACACCAAACCTCAAGTACTGAGAGCTATTCCACCCCTGATCCACTATTGAATCTATATTATATACTTGTATCTCCCCCTAAAACTTACGCTACTGCATAGCACTAGTTTTAAATACTGTTTCGATGTACTATTTGTAACCGTAACACATGGTGAAAAATGAACATTTTCACCAACTAAAAGAACTTGCTACAAACATATTATTCAAAAGAATTAAATAGAGTTATGTGTACGTGTATAGTCTTTATACAAATTTTATGTAAAAGTTTCTACTGGAAGCCCTTTCATTGTACAACGTAAGACATGTATGATGATTCTTGTTTCTTTGCGGCTCTTTTATTGCTATATTGCTATTGGAGAAGATTAGGGGTGATACATGAAGATGAAGGATATTCACAGAGCCCAGGCCTTATGCGGGATTTGAACCCACGTCCTTATAGCAGCCACTCGGTTCGGCCCCCACCACACGAGCCCCCGCGGTCGGCGGATGTCGCTTAACCCTCGCACAAATTGTGAACCACTGCACTTTGCCTGATGCTATGCGAAGAGTGTTATCATACTTAATAATTAGTGATTATTTGTAGAATGGATGAATTATGAATTGTAGCAAACTCATTACGTGGATGTTTTGTTTGGTAGGACACATACGTATGAATTTATCATCGGAAAATGTGTCATTACTAAAAATGCTTCATTTCATTCATTCAAAATGTGCTTCATTATATGCTTCATTATATTCATTCATTATATACTTCATTATTAGTATATTATTAATATGCTTCATATCATTATTCATTTTATTATATACTCGATTCGATTAATAGTGGAGGTACGGTGCTTGACGATAATATACTGAGTAATAAAATAACAGATTATATTTGAAAATATGCGATTCATGAAACAATTGCATGTGGAAGTGTTCACATACGGGTACATTACAGTTCGTACAGTTAAGCACACTAACATGGGGTTGGCACACCTCAAACGTTTTAAAAAGTGCAATCTTATGTCCTTGCTTCTCCCAAGACAAATTTGTTAATGTTTTGTTTTGTTGGTGAAAATGATTATTTACGATTCGACGTCGGATTCGGATCGACTCTTTTGGTCGAAGATCGATTTGCAGATGAAGTCGAACGGCAGCCCTAATATTTTGGTTTTTGGCCTACGTCTCACATTTTGGCCACGATGCGAATCGAGACGAGAAAAGTTATCTTAAGACATCCAAGGCCAGTAATAGTTTTCAGTCTTCAGCATAATCAGCAGTTTACTTCACTTACTACACCATCGTATCAACATTTTGGAAATCTGTCGCTTACGTCATTGGGGTACCCGAAGATTACCCTAATACAGACACCTCCCAACTGCAGTTTACCTGAACACCTCTTTAACGAAAGCCTTGAGGTATCGCATCTCGTTGAGATGGTGGGCTGTGATTGGCTGATCAGGGTCGGGTAAAACCCGGGCTAACTCTTCGAACATCTTCTGCTGCTCAGCCGGCCTCGTTGCCACCTCGTACAACAATGAAGAGATAGCCAGAGAGATCTGAAGACAGAAGAAGAAGAAGACTCGCCACTTGAGTTATGTCACATTAGTCCATGTACATCAGTAAAATAACTAACGGTTTTATTGAGGATAAGGGCCACATTTTAAAAAGCTTATCGGTCTGGAATAAGATTTAAAAGCAAATTAATTTAAAAGAATTACGACCAAGGCTACTACTTTTTTGAATGCTAGTTGGGGTAGTGTCGTTTTAGAAGTTTACAGATTAGTTCATTTATTGAAAGCAAACGATATTCTAATATCAGTTGCATATGATTGTGATCATTGTAAAAAGCTTTGTAGAAATATTTGTGGACCATGCTTGTTTAAGCGAGTCACAGTCTCATATCACTTGAGTAGCGAAATAATGATTATTAATCTCCTTTGTCACAAATATCGTATAGGTAAACAGGCGTTGTTAGCCATAAACCTAATCATCAATCATCAAACGTGATTCAAATCAAACATAAGTAGACATTGTAAAACTAAAATAATCGAACAGAAATATGCGATACTAATTGCGGTACTAATTAATAGATAATATGACAATGCAACTGACACGTTAAGACTATACGGATTTTAAAATGTCCTGAATATGTAACATGTTTCTAAAATTATTGGCTGCTTTCCCGTTACTTGTCAATTAGCCATATTTCCGGCGCTCAGCGCTTCTCATCGTCCAGATGGTACAACAGGCATATAAGAGAGAACAATAGGGGACAAGATGTGATCGTATATAATGTGTTACTTGTGTAAAATTAAGAAATTCCGCTAACCAATTTATTGCACTTTAAACCAAGACCGGTATCTGATTTCAACCATTTTCATCTTGAGCCTCCTGACTCATCGAGAATATGCGATATTAAAAATAATAAGGAAAATGAAAGATTCATTTCCGGCCAACACCCATCCTGATTCAATGTTTTTCCAAGGGTTTCCTCGGTCTTAAGGATAATTCTGGAAGTGAGTTCTATAAACAGTATCTGATATTATTTCCCAACTAACACACACCATGTCACTATAACTACTTATTCACCTGAAGAACACATCAGATAAAGCTGTTGTGGACCCTATATCAGCCATTCCTACGTAACATTGTTACATTGCAACTATGATATTGTAATTGGTTACATTGTACTACTTTTCGGATGTTGTATAAGAAAAGTTGTTTTTTAATGCAGATTACCTTCTCATTATGCAACAACATAATGGATTCGAATAACTTGTTTTGCACTTCCGAAGTTTTCTCGGTCGCGAAAGTGAAAGACGTTTCATAACATTGGTCATCGTGACGTAACATTATTGTTCGATCGTCTTACTATGGGTATTAAATAACATTGAAACAACAATACTACTATTTAGCATTGACATTGATGTATATTTCAGTTACTAGTCAGAAATTTATTTCCAAGAATATTTATTAACGTGCTTTATGAATGAGTGTAACTTGGACCGCTTGGTTCATGCGAGTGTTCCTCTCTAAAATATTTACGAAGCAGCAGATCGTGTTCGTATTTTTGAAACAACTTTTAAAATCGAAATTGTGGTAAGATACACAAGAGATATAATCAGGGTCTACAAAAAACGAAAACATATTTACGTAAAATTGATTACGTTTGGATTAAATAACCGTATATCATCGCACTTAATCCAAACGTCATGAATTTTCTGAACATTCTTATTTTCGTTATCTAGAGATCCTGATTACATCTGTATTGTGTATCTTTTCACAATTTCGATTTTAATAGTTTTTAAAAATCTCTTAGACCTTCCATGCTTGTATATTATACTATTCCACACTCGTATTCTCAAACATCTTTCACTCTAGGCTCAAAGTGCATCATCCGCATTTGTAGCCACTTCATTAACGGCTTAACATGAATCCTTTCCGCTTGAGTTCGACTAAAAGCCTTAATATATAGCTCAAGGTCTGTAGACCATCAAGTAGATCAAGTAGAGAAGCAGATCTCCGCCTAGCGGAGATCAAGCAGACGTTGTACCAAGCTAAAATTAATATCATCTACACGCAATTTAAAAAGTTCCGATACGCAACTACAACGCAACTACTAGATTCACACAGCGAGCAAGTTTCAGTACTTCTCTTGGTTAATATTATGTCAGCGAGTAAGAGTCCACCATTACGTCTGCGCACTCTATTTTCTACTCCAAAACTATATTTATGCCACATCAAATCTACAGTTAGCTTATTCCCGGCTTCTTAAAAATATAATGTATGTTCTGCAATACCACCTAGCATACATATCTAACTAAACAATACATATATGTATTAGAGGATTAATCAGTTCATCACGTTTAAATTTTAATACAAATTTATAAATTTAATAATAATATAATAGTTAATAACATGCAATATATATTTTTAGTTCAGATAATATAATTGATCTATTAGAAAACCATAAGATCCAACCGGTTCAACCATTTAAACAATTGGACAAAGACGGATTATAAATTGGTATCTAGTGATGGCCACCCCTGATTCTCAGAGAAGTTGCTACTGTGTTGCTGAGTGGCAAACGAGAGGACCTCCACGTGGGTATACAAAAGAAGGGCACTGGAATGTACAATCGACTATCGAGAAAGTAATTTTAGTGTAGTAGTAAGGTTTTGTATGGATTTTAATGTATTTCCATTTTTGTAGCGTATGGATAAAATTGAAAAATAGGATCGAATCGAAATTTGTTTAACGTTCAGAAGGTCGGTCGACAACGTTATAACCTCTGATACAAAACTCATCACTATTGATGTTTCGAGAAATATCCGAGTTACGATCAGATTTAGTTTGTAAATTACATTTTGACACACATCTAGAATCAGAAAAGTTAACTTAAGTAATATATCAGAACGTGGATCAATATATTGGCACGCATCGTGAGGAGGAACTCAAACGTGCAACAAATATCACAAATAATATCAAACAAATATCTTCACTGCAATTTTCTTTTATAAATGCTCTTCCTCCTTTTTTATTAGTTAATTTATTGTTTGTATTGTTCAATGGATCCCCGAGCGGTTCAGTTTTATTGTCATTGTTTATTTATTTCTACTGAAAACACGCGTTTGTGGTAAAGTTAAATATATTGTAATTCTATACCACAATGTGTTCATTTGTTTACCTTTGACTAAAAATTCATGCGGTTTTGTTGTATAAATTATATTACAATATAACTATAAAGATTTGGCTATGCGTAAATGCAGTTACAGTGATCCAATACCCAGTAATGTGGAATGTAATATATTCATATTAGTTCTTCCCGACAAGGCCATGTTATATTGCGGCTATCCGCATTGTTAGCTAATATATAGATTGTTGATTGATGTGTTCTGGTCGCGCCTAAAGGCGTAACATGTTGTACAGTGATCAATTGTTAAATAAGAAATAATAATAAAAACAAAATGCATCTTAAAATTTGCAAATATTTTCTTACAAAAGGACTTTTTTCAATTCAGGTTTACTTACATGACATACAATACAAAACGTATCATCAACGCCCATTTACTTGTCTTACCGTATCAATCCCAACCATAAACAGGTCCAAGGCAAGAATGTAGGCTGTCTTTGGATCCGAGTCTTTTATCAGAATCCTCTCCATCAATGAAAGATCGTAAACGTGTTGCGTTTTCTTTGTCTTCAGTCTCACCACCGCCTCGTCGATGTATCTCTTGCACACTCTGGTGGTAGAAAGGAGAACGATACATTAGTGCGCGTTACACAAGAGAATAAACATATACATACTACACAGGCTCTCTACGTTACCCCCGTTACCCTAGTTTCTACCCAATCTGGTGGTAGAAAGAAAAACTATATACGTTAATAGTTTATCCCAAAACAAGTAAGTTTATGATCATTCTTTTGTACGATAGAAAAATAAAATAATAACTTTTCGTATGAATACCTGGTATAATAATTATAAAATAATGTTATATAATATATATATATGATTATAATAAAAGTTATTATTATTATTATTATTATTATTATTATTATTATTATTATTATTATTATTATATGTAGTAGTAGTAGTAGTAGTATCTTTATTATTAGCATAAATGCCATTTTTCATTTACATAAGTACATAAATATACAAGAACAGACATAGTTACATTATTTTACATTTACATTCTTTAATCCAGGTCCAACATTCTCTTCTAAATTTATAACTATCCTTAATATCCCTTATGTTTTGTGGTACACGATTAAATATATTTATACCTCTTATAAAAATTGATTTTTCCCCAAATCCACTGTTTATTCTTTTTACAAAAATATTTGTTTTATTTCGTAGGTTATATTTTTGTATTTCAGAGTTCAAAATCAATTTCTTACTTAAGTAATTTGGTGCCTTTCCATGAGATATTTTATTTATGAGGCATAATGTATTTAGCAGTATTCGCTCCTTTATTGTTTGCCAACATAGTGCTTCACACATCTTGGTTATAGATGTTTCTCTGTTATCTCGCAGAATACTTCTCATAGCTTTGTTTTGAATTTTCTGAAGTATCTCTATCTCATTTTTATTTAACATAAATAGTATGGAACTGCAATAATCTATGATAGGAGCAACAATTGCTTGATAGATCTGGATTTTTGACTTTAGGGGCACATTATTATGTATGCGACAAAATAGTCCTACCTTTCTTGCCATTTTTTTTGCAATGTAATTTCCGTGTGCTTTAAAATTTAAGTTTTCATCTAAAATTGCCCCTAAGTATTGTATATCATTAACAATTTCTACTCTTTCTTTGTCCAGTGTAATCCGAAGTTCTAATAATTCTTCTTTTATTTTATTTCTGATTTTATTTAAGCACAAAACCATTGCTTTGGTTTTCGAGACGTTTATTTTTAGCCTGTTAATTCGTAACCATTGTTCAATTAGTTTTAGATCATACTTTAGGTTATTTATTACTTCTTGTAATGTGGTTCCTGTACATACAATTAGTGCATCATCTGCATAAAGGAAGATTTTACAATATTTTAGTATGTTTCCAATGTCATTTATATAAATTATAAATAGTAAGGGACCCAACACAGTCCCTTGAGGGACTCCCTGAGTATTTTCTTTGTAATCTGATGAATTGTTTCCTATTTTTACCTTTTGTACTCTTGTCTTCAGATATGAGATTACCCATTGTAAAGCCTTACCTACTATTCCATATTTTTCTAGTTTTTTTATTAGAATAGATCGATCTATTGTCTCGAATGCTCTTTTTAAGTCAATTGATACTACAATACTAATTTTTTCTTGTTGCATGTTATTTTTCAATTCCTCAACTACATACTGAATTGCTGTTTCACAGTTATGCTGGTTTCTAAAACCTGATTGGCTTTCTGTAAGAATTCCATTTTCACTTATATATGTATTCAATTGCTCCTTAATGACATATTCTAAAATTTTCTCAGTCGTTTGCAGAATGTTTATTGGCCTAAAAAGTTCACCATCTATTGGTTTTACAGTTTTAGGTACTGGTGTTATGATACTTTTTTTTAAACACTCTGGCACTACTCCTATCGTAAGTGATTTATTTACAATATTTGTTAAATGTACTTTAATAATAGGAACTAGGACCTTTAGGACTTTTTCGGTAATGCCATCTTCGCCTGGTGCTGACGTTTTTAAGTTCTTAATTATATTTACTATTTTTTCAACCCCTACGCTTTGAAACATTTCAAATCTATTTGGGCCATCATATTCTTTTACTGCAAGAAGTGCCTGCGGTATATTTACACTTCCCTCTATATTGTCAGTTATGTCTTCAATACTTTTTATAAAATATTCACTTATTATTATTATAATTTTTTCGTAGGAATCCCTGTTATAGGGTGCACACCAGCTATTCCTGATGTTCCCTTCTTCAGGCAACTAACTGGGGGTGTTTAGATAGTTGGAAAGGAACGTCCTAGTGCTGTTAGTAAGACTCAATTCCAGCATTCGCCTTTACGACTGAGACCTAATCTCGACTGAGAGACCAAACCTCGGAAAAACTTCTGTCAGGATTGTAGGTGTCCAGAATCCAACCGGCGACCTCCTGATTTGAAGTATCGCGTCTTAACGCTGAGCTACTTCTAATTTGTCGCCGGTAAGTATTGTACAAGACGGCGCCATCACAATTAGTCACTTCTATCCGAAGATTGTAAGCGTGCCGTAATATTAATATACAACAAAATATAATGTGTATCAAACGTGGACGACGTGGAACTAATTCGTTGGACGTCCAGCTCACGAGTGCCGGGTCGATTCTACCCGTACGCACGGGGTCGAAGTCACACCCTTTCGGGTCGAACGGTCGGGGGCGAAAGGGCACACGTCATGTGGGTTACCCGCCGCAAGCAAGGTCTACTTGATTGCCCGCTGCTAGCGCGGCGAGCGGGCAATCAAGTAGACCTTGGCCGCAACAACCTCTCCCTAGAGATCGGCAACGCGAAGCTCATTCGCTATCGGCGTGTTACTCATCGAATGAGCAATGATGAAATAAATCCTTTGATAATGATGCAAGAATTATCAAGCCTTACAAAATATTCTCAGGTATAGCGGTGGGTGGACAATATTGGATTCATTTTTGAAAAACTGAAGTTTGTTATTTGAAGATGAGGGAGATCAGTTTTCGAAGAGATTCTCCAGCAACAGCCATGCACGAAGGATAAAATATTTAGTTTAATAAATTGCGGTTCCTCTATTGCTTGAACCTGTCTTACCATTCTAAGAGCCTAAATTGCCTGTAAAGGTTTGTTCCAATCCCAGTGGTGTGAGAACCACCATTAGAGCTACGCCCGATAACATCTTCGAGACCGTTGCCTAGAGACCGAGGGTTCGAGACCGAGCCGACGGAGTTGGACTGGAGTCACTGTAGGTTCTCGTTACATCACAATATTACGTGGTGTAAATTACCAGCCAAGTTGCAAGTAGTGCTCTAGCCAATATATGCCATGGAGTGATGGGTAGCTGCGAAACAGTGTTGTTAACATTTTTTTGTAAAGTTTTTTTGTCTCGCGAAAGCGGTCGAACGGATTGTTCGATTAAGTTGAAATTTGGACCGTCACAAGCCTCGATTTAGATTGGACGCCATAAGTGTTGTGGCGAAATCGTTTGAAAAGTTAAAAAATTACACCACAGGAAATACAAATTTTTTATGAAACAAAATGGTGGCAAAATGTGAGATGGCCATTTTACAATAAATGTTCCTCCGGTCACGAATATACTAATTTCAATAAGATCCGACAGTACAGAAATTATATTTGTATTGCTATAAATAAAGTGATCAGTAACCATGGCAACGAACTATCGTCATTTTTTTACAAATAAGATAGATATTGTAAGTGTCTTCCAAGTACTAAAAATACTGTAAGGTAACTAGCCACCTACCCTATTTCCTATAATTTAGAACACGTTCGTTCTTCCCATCCGTATTGTAAGGTTATAATAATGACAGTAAAGCCACGCTTTATGCACCGTGTGAAGAATTATGCACGATTACCTACCACCACTTAACAGACGGGGGATACATGGGAATGTGATAATCGTAGAGTAAAGCATCGTTATAAGGCTTAAGGTGTAAGTCGTAAGGCGTATGAATTAATATTGCAACGTGTAAATGTCAATGCAACTGTTCACAACCCGTCATAAGGCTTCAGGTGTAAGGCGTAAAAGAAGTTCAATAATTTGACATTTCCATCGCCGTATTCCATAAACCACCTGAGCCTTATAACCAATTGTGAATGATTTAGACGTGGTAAACTATATTGAGGCATGTTCACATGTTTGTAGTTTTACTAACTGCATCTTGATGTAGTAGTATAGGATTTCGTTAATTCATCTCATAATAACGATTCAAAAAGTACGAACGTGAACTTCAGATAAAATAGTCTGTCAGTCGTTTCGTTTGAAGGTACCGCGCCGAAATGATCACATGCTTGAAATATTTAACTAGTCTATCTTTGATTCGACAGGGGGGAAGTTGTGGGAGCAATTAGTGAGCTTGTCATAACGTACAGGTCCTGCCTTTGATATAACTTTATGATCTATTCATCCGTAGAATGAGAAATTTGCCTCGTCCACAAATTCAGGAATAGGGAATTTTCCATTTGTAGGTTACATAAGCTCGTCAATAATTTAAACCACAAAAAAGACAGTAATTTGGGTTAGCGCCAGGCTTGTATTATATCCTACGTACGAATACGTTGCCTATAAATGAAATACTGTTGGAACACTTCCGAGTTTTTCTATTCAACTATATTGTACCCATTACCACATTACCTTCGGGAATTTGATTTCCTAATAATCATGATTATGAATGATGCATTCAGACTGTAAATAACGTTTGGAATGGAATTAATGGTCCATGTTATACGCTGTACGATTTCGATCTCACGCTACTTACGGAAATGAGAAAATGCTTGAATTTATTTTTGTGCTCCACATTGTTGTTTGTATTTGCACTAAGCCTACTTTAAATGAAATACATTTTTTAGTTAAGTTCATAAATCTAAATATTTACATGTTGAAGTTTAGTCAATTCGATGATCGATTCCTACAAGCGAACGTTGAACGTCGATCATCGCACATCGAACGTCGAACGATTCGGTGATGATTCAGAAATAAGGAGGTCAAACTATGACTAAATTGATCGACTTTATCACACGATGATCAGTCTTGTTACTGAGTGGGTAGACTCTAAATGTGAATTTGTTTATTTTATTTACGTTGGTTCCTTTACACGAGACTGGTTGCCGATGAGATCTTAACTAGTTACTTCATAACGATACGCCCTAAGATTCCCTCCAAGAGTTTCGATGAGTTGTCTCTTAAGTCTTAAGAGTATTGCAATCGCATCTACGTTAATAGCTAAATCATGGCTAGTAATAATCCAATTAATCTATGTAAAATTGCACGATTATTTCATATATGTGATGTATTTTTTACGCAAACATATTACTGTTAATAATAATAATAATAATAATCTGTATGGTTTTAAGACTCTGCTTTTGATATATGGTTTCCATGTAGGCCTAGTTGTTTGTACGGAACTCGCGCAGGGGAAACTTGTCCCCGTTTTTGTGACTAACCTTAGTAAATTACGTCATTTGGTAGTTGTAAATGAGTATCTAGAGGCTGTTAGTAGGTTTTAATCCCGCTTTATGACTGAGGAAAACCAATGAACACACATCAGAAGAAAAACACAGTCACGAATGTCAGTGGCAGGATAAAACGTTGGCCTCTAGATTAAGAACTTTTATGTGTTAGTAAACGACGTCTCTTTTGTAATCCTAAACTAAAACTAAAATACTTACTCTGTGAAATAATCCATATTTTGTACATATTTGATCCACAGAGGAGTTGGCATGATCTTCCATATGGGTAGTTTGGTTTCGAATGTCGCGACTGTGCGTAGTGCATATTTGACAGCCTCTATGATCTTTTGTTGTTCTGAGTCGGAAGTGAGGTTTGGTTCCAGACAGCCCAGCCGGACATCCAGCGCGACTCGTCCAATACCTTCAATAAGACACATCACAATCAAACGTTGATCGTTATGTTCAACAGCGCTGTGTCAAACATTGTAATAATACGAGGATCGAGACTAAATGCATGTTATCTGTAAGTTAAGTAACTCTTAGAGTATTATGAATTTCGGACAAATATTTAGAAGACTACTCACTTGTTTTCACCATGGCAACAACCAATGGGAAGCCTGGATGCGATGGTGAAAACATGTTAGTAGCTTACTAAATATGTATCAGAAGTTCGTAATAATGGGCATTAATAAACAAAGTATTGTATTCTTTGGATGAACTATAAAAGACTTAGAAGGATATAAATAAATAGTTGTGCGTTTTATGTGATTTTATTATATACGACATAAAATAGCTATGCAATTTTGTATCCTGTATTTGTATTAGAAATTAAGAACAGCATTTGTGCTGGGAATGTAAGTTTTAGATTAAGATAATACGATTTTTATAATGCTACGTATATGCCATTTACAATATCATTATGAATGAATACAATTAATGTACTTAATGGAAAATAAATACAATGTTAATGTCGTTGAATGCGGTTTTTCAACAGAATATCAGATTAATTTATATATTTGAAAAATTGAAATTGTACAACAACTAACAGCTGTTCACTAACTGTTAGTAATTGGAAATACAAGACTTCATGTTTTTACTTACCTCGGCAGTTGAGTCTGTCTGATCGTAAAAAATATTTGGACTGTCGAAATTAAAATGTATTGCATAAAAATAATATATGAATATTTAAACCATTTGTCTTTTATCATTTTGAAAAAATCAATAATTTATTTTAAACGTTTATCCAGTGTTCCATTTTGATTATTTTGTTGTTTAACGACGAATTCGGCAACGGTGGTCATATGGTCGACGTCGGGGAGTAATTGTAGAAAATGGACATGTAGGAAGTAACGGGGAGTAAAAGGGAAAGGGGAAGATGTGAACTACATTTCTTCAGGCTTCTCCAGCTCGAACTGCTCGGTTAGGATGACAACCAGAAACATACGCTTCCGCCGGCATAGCTCTCGAGATCAACAAAGCACTCAAACGTGCACACCACAATAAGTTAGCAGTCCCTAGGCAAGTTATCCCATATTCTGTGTATCAACAAAACGAATTATCAAATTTTAATTTCTTCTGTTCATGTGTGCCCAATGAATCATGATGTACGAGAAAAGAAAGTATTGCATCACTAGGAGATAACCCTTAAAAAGAAACAGCATCACCTCCAGCTGTGTGTAATACTTTCTCTTAATAATCTTACCTTGCACAAACAGTTACGTGCATTTGTAACGCCAAGTAGTCGGCGTTGACCTTAAAATCACCAACACATTGAATTGGAATTGTTTAGAAATAAATTGAGACATTTTTAAGATATTAATCTAAAATTGTGTCCTTATACATTTTTGTAATGAATTATTGAAGGCTTCTTTTGAGTTGATCGTTCCTTTGGACTTTTAATGAAATCTCACAATCTCAATCATGCTTCGACGTAAACCCATTTTAAACCAATGTCAGACTTGATTTTTATCTTTTAACGTTGAACGTATACGAACGTTGTAACTTTGACAGGGTCATTGTTTTCTATATTGCGCTTCAGCTTTCTGTGATTTATTGCTTATTGCTTTTCGTTCTACGCACTCATCATGCACTTGCATTGCTTTTAATTGTTTAATAGTTTATTGTAAAATGACTTTGCTGTATCGGAATTGTTTTCAAATAAATCGAAACATTATTAAATAGTACAATAATTCATTACATGTTGCCCCTTTTTTAATATCGTATGTACCTTATAAACGTATGGAACGCATTACGGAGAGGTCACAAAATAGTTGACAGCCCACATAATATTAACATTTTCCCTCGCTTCAATCACGAGGTGCTTCGGTATTATTATTATTATTATTATTATTATTATTATTATTATTATTATTATTATTATTATTATTATTATTATTATTATTATTATTATTATTATTATTATTATTATTATTATTATTATTATTATTATTATTATTATTATTATTATTATTATTATTGTATTATTATTTTTGTATATACATTTTTGTGACGCCTTGAATGAAATATATCATAATTGTATTTTTTAAACACATAATTTGAGACAATTTGCGTCGGCTCGCCTGTAAGTGTTTCTGACCATGCTTATATAATCGGATCTGTTTTGTTAACACAGATGATGCATTCAAACTCTTGGACTTAGAAACAACTTTCTTTAAGACTTCAAATCACACAACGACGTAATAAGTAAATGTTTGTGCATACATAGGTTCAATGACAACAGGCATAGATGAGAAACGTCATTCGTATTGTTTACTGATACACTTTACTCTTACGACTATTGTACAATGTACATTCAGGTTGTTACAGAATACAGAATACTATTGTGACTAGATTTTTCGGAAGTCAGGTTTTTAGTATGGCTACCATTGTGCCCACCAAACCGTCCGCACTAAAACCACAACGTAAATGTAGAACACCTTCTGTATCATAAGTCGGGACTTGGGGAAATATTTATTAGATAAGAGTATAAGGAAATATAGAGGTGCAAGGAAGTGTCATCTTGTATGTCTATTTAGGGTGTCGCTTCACATTTGAACTATTCAAATTTAGTATCAAGAAAACGGATGAAATTAACGTCATCACTTATAGAACGGACAATCAAATATTCCAGTGTTAAGGCAAAAGGTTTTTTTTCAACTGTACTAGGTCATTTTGAATTTGGTTCTTAATAATCAATTTTAGCACTAGAACGGTTCAAAAATGCAAAGGATGGAAAACATCATTGCTGGACCATTATCTGAATGTACGCATATAGTTAAATTCAATTTCGTGTAGAGATGATTGAAATTATTACTTCCTTATAGGCACAAAATGCCACGCCATCCCTCCGCCCCTCAATCATACCCCTTCGCTCAGTGTAACACTTTAGATAAACCGCCAAACTCACGTGTTTATCAAATCTATGTTCCTCCTCTTCCAAACTCTACTCAGTATATTTAACCTTTTGAAAAGTGACGCAATGAACTTCATGAGATCGTAAACATCACATCTTTCTAAGTTATGAATGTATCAATATGTAAAAAAAAATTGTGACGTTTCCTGCCACACTTTACTTAGCTTGTTAAGTATTATTGTGAACTGGCTTCTAAATGTGGTGTGGTTGACAAACACTATGTGCAGATTTGCATCTGAATGCTTGGCAGGCGTAGATCATATATCACACTTTACGTGTGGACCCATGCATACTTGCCAGTTCCAAGGGATGCATTCTACTTTGTTAAAATAGTGGACATGATTTCATGGGTATTTCCTGAAGAACATAATTATTAATAAAACATGTTTTAGAATTCAACTGGCATTGGCCTCATGTAACAACTCTGCAGATCTTCCTACACACACCGGTGTTCAACTCTCGCATGTGAGAAGCATTCACCAAATGGACACGTGGTAACTTATATATTTCACCGTATTATTTAGGTATATCTCAATGTTAAGATCCAATTAAAAACAAAATTAACTAACTAGCTTGCCAAACAATTAAAGAACAACGCCACCATGTAATAAACTCTACAAGATGTCACCAGAAATAATTTATGCAAATGAAAAACTATAAGTTGTAGTAAAACAATATCAATTTATTAACAAAGTGATGGAATAATAGTAATTTGTTTGTGCTCCCAATCATTTCTTTCTGGAAACTGCCAACCAAGCATGTATTTATTTTTATCTAGAGTAACAACATCATAATGGTAAATACTAAATAGACAACTATATTATGAATGAATGAATATATACACGAACGAGAAATTTAATCGGCTGTGTCAATCAAAATATACTTATGATTGATTATTAGCTAATTACTTATGATCTGAACTTCTTTCAGTCATTGTCCGTAAAACAATTAACATCAGAAACATCTTGATTAGCCGTCTACGGTGGCTCATGAGCGTATACGTAGTTTTGTCACCTCTTATCGTCTCGAATAGCATGGTTGCAATAAAAGGTATGTAAAGCATCAATAATCATCAGCATTTAACATCACTGTCGTCTTGATTAGATGGGTATATTAAAACAGTGGCGTATCCAGGAATTGAAAATGGGGGGGGCCGAACATCCCAAGCAAGCATCCCGCATCCCAAGCATCCCGGCGGCTGGGGCGAAAGCCCCAGCCGCCGGAGGCCAATTCGCCGAAGGCGAAATTTTTTTCTTCATTTATGACGTTTTAAACGCCTGGAAACACGTTTCAGAATAAGAAAATGTCATAGAATAGGTTTAAGAGAATGTAAGAATGACTACAAAGAAAATTAAAAAACCAGTCACAGAACAACAAAATTACTGCAAAAATAAATATCTTTCCTATATTTTTGTTTAATTGTTGGCAAGTCTCCTCGTAACTGGTAGTGTTGTATTTTGTGGTAATATCTATAAATTTTACACGTTTCTGACGAATGTTTTAGCACTGATTTGCGTTAATTTCTGTTTGTAGCCAGCTTATAAATATGCAAAAAGCTATTGGTTAATGTTTTGACAAATTTTTTTTATCATTAAGTTCTGTTAATTCATGTGTTCTTTCATTAGAACTAAAAATACAATAGATACACCTTTTATAAAGACAAACTTGCATTGAAATACAATTTACAAAACCCGGGGTGTATTTGGCCTAGGGTATAAGAAGACTCAATATATTTAGGATTCAATGTAGTTTCTTATACACAGTGCCAATCGTCAGAGGAGAGAGAAGAGTACCCCCTGACCCCTAGCACCCATTAGCATTTTTTAATATATTCCTCCAACTTGTCTAATTCCTCAAACTTCCTTCCCGATAGTCCCCGGAAGTCAATAGGTCCTAAAGGCAGCTCTTCCTGACGACCAAGAGCCCCAAGTCGTATGTTTTAACGGTTGAGTACCTATGTTATTAAACAATAATCAAAATAGTATTTTTCTCTTCCCTCCTCCTTTCCTTCCTTCTCCCCGCATGTAATTTTTTTTTTTTTTGGGGCATGGGGGGGGGGGGGTTTGAACCCCATAACCCCCCCTTGGATACGCCACTGTATTAAAATCTTAGTTATAACTCATCCTAGTCGTGTGCTGTTTTAGTTGAGGCCATCTACTTCAAATTATATTCATGATCAATAGTCGCATATTTAGAAACGAACAACAAACTATCTTTTCACGAAAGAAATATAACTCAATACAAGATATGTTTAGGGTCAGTGCCAATATTGTTCAATTAATCTGATGCACTGACCCCAAACAAGATATATCAGACCGTAATAATTACGCTCTGATATCTTTAATATTCACGAAATATGGCTGTATATGTAAAGATGAGCAGCCAGCTAGTTAACAATCTAATAGTCTGCTCATTCAGTTACAGGAACTGTTTTTCAGTGGGGGATATTTTGCTTCGTTGCTATGACGGCTCCAAAGTCACCTAGACTACTAACTTTTACTTACTAACTTACTTACTTGACTACTGACTTTTAGTAAGTCAGTTTGACATGAGCAGCAGTATCATATAGACAGATTAAAGTTATATTTCATACTTAATACACCCACTGGACCAACGAGTTCAAACATGCAACATCGTGTTGTAGCATGCGCTCAATCACATTTACTTCAATAAAAATATTAAGGGCCGGTTTCACTAACTTTTAAACACCGATTAGCCGGTAATCAGAGATTCTCTACGAACTAACATGGCACCTGCCGTGCGTTTTGAATGTTATGTTTGTTAAAACCATGGCGACCAAACTGAGGTTACTTAATCGGAGCATTAACGATGCCGTCGATCAATTAGCTAAGCACTAAATTAAATGCTATTTTAGTACGCCCTTAGTTTAACATTTGAATCAAAGAAAATTATTTATCTTACAAATCGAAGCGAATAAAATGATTTAACTTTAGATAGAATTGCGGTTAGGACGCAGTTTTTACCGGCAGACGAACACATGCGTAGTACGCTCACATGCGCGCACACTCTCAAATCAAAATGTTGTTTTAAAATATCCACTTATTACCCCAATACTGGTCAAGTTGGCTTCAAGCGGCTCCTGGGTTCAAGAAATCCAAATTATTCTTAGCTGCTACTTGAATGAAAATATTTTCCATACAACTTTTCACAGATACGCTATCGCTGAGTCAATGAATACACGTAAAACTAATAACTATTGCTTTCAAATGAGAGGAAACAAACATTATCAAGCAATGATTTCGCAAGAAATATAATGACCAGAAATAAATAATCAAGACACACATTTCGTTGGTTGTTAGGATTACGGCGTGGAAGCTAGAACCGTACTCAAATTTACGTTTACCTATAATAAAAATATGATATCATAATACAATATATAGGTCAGATTTTAGATCGGATTTGTTGCCATGATAGAACGTACCTTTGTGTTGGTTTCACGTCAAATTTTATCTCATTTCACGAACAGCTTTCGATCAACTTTCTGCAGCTAATTATTAACAGATTGTCCTTAAATATCGTCTTGGCTTAGCTTCGTTTACAGAACTAAACGATTAGAGCATTCAAATCCTTAAAACTTACATGACCAACTAAATAAAATTGTTGGTTTAAGCAAACAACTGGTGCCACCTTGAGATCCAAGTGATTATGCATGCAACATTATACTAAACAGTCGAGGACATGTCCAATGGTGACTTGCTGTGACACTTTCAGGAAACCTTATTATGAAATGTCTTTAGCCAATATGAACATGCAGATACGGCAACGTATGTACTTGGGAGAACTACATCGTACAACACATTGCTAAAATTTACCAATTTATCGCTACAAAATAAGATTAGTTTTAAATGAATACAGTTTCGATTTCGTAACTACACAATACCATAGAAACAACAACGTGTCGTTAATTAATTTCACACGAAATTAAAGTTATAAATTAGTGTTATTCCTACGATAATATCTCTTTGTATTTCGTGTAACGCTTGGTTGTTATGTGTTAGCAATAATGAGAACAACTGGACTGAGTGAAAGACGGTTAGTTTGTTCAATCTCAAGATACCAAGCACAAGTTAAACTACCGGTTGATACATCATATTAATTGCTTGCTTCGTCGTAACAATGCAGAAATACGTTTTCCTTCTGCATCATGTTTGAAAGGTGTTATATTTGCAAGTTATTTGTTCTTCATTAACCTGGCTAAGCTACAAACGTTGGCCATCGTATGGTTACCGGTGTAAACTGTGTTTAATAATGGAAAGTATTAAAAATGTATTAATTAACTAATAGTATCGTTCGACTGAACGGATATCTTTTTCAAGTGTAAATATAACATAATGTATAATTAATAAGTAAATTACATTTATGATATAAGTTCGTAGTAGCAATAATGTGCAATGTTGCCGCATTTAGAAAATACAAAAATAAATAATTAAAATTTAAAAGTTATCTAATTGAAAGAATGAAGTAACTGTAAAAATGTGTTTTACGTGTAGTTAAAAGACGTAAGCTAACCATAATAACAGTTTCTTTGCAATTTGATGGTGGCGAACAATACGCAATTTATCCAGTGCTTCGTATAAAGCAAAATTCAGAGTCATGATCATGTCTCACTAACGGTGCTAGGTGCTTTGTTTGTGCAATAAGCTTTCAAATAAAGGTTTTAAGCTGTTTTAAGTCGCTGCAAAATTGTTCGCGATCTTGAGTAGATTGCTTCTGTGAATTTAGGTGTGAATTAAAATTTATGCACGTTTCGTTAAAAGATATCAAACATCATCAAGGCAAAATAAATGTCTAAATCCCAAAGGAGCCCTAGAAAGAGACTTTGACAAAGTGTTCCTAGCGATATGTTTGATGTTCGCAAATGCATATTTTACCGCTTACATTCTAACGACCACTTGTAAATCTCATTATCAAAGTCCTCGGGCATTTCATCATTTTCATCCTTCATCTCCCACATTCTGAAACAAAGGAAATGGAATTGTAGTCGTCCTTTGTTAGGCTCAAGCTATTTTCACAATTTAATTATTAACTATTCTATACACTTTGTTTTAACTTCAACACATCGTTTATTTTAGCTTTTCCGTAATTTCTCTGCAATAGATGTTATGTTACTTAAAAGATTGATACAAAACTAAAGTCGATCAGTTCGTGGAGTCAGTTGACCTTGATAAACGTATTTTTATAATTATTTTCAAACTAAGTTACTGGGGGGTGAGATTGATTGAATAATCATATTTAAAGGGTACGGTTTTTAGAGCCTGTTAAAATATAAAAAAAAAAAACATTTTTCTTCTTATTTCGGTTGTATTTACCAAAAAATTCACTTTCAACAAAACTTGTGCAACCCTGTCTTTCTGGTGATGGATCGATTCGTAAGGCATTGATCTCTTTATTCATTCTTTTTACTACAAGAAGTGATGAGTTGTTTGTTGCGCAAGTCCAAAGTAATATAAAAATACTTCGTACCAAAGGATGCCACACAAAACGTTTTTTTGAGTATAAATATATCTATGAATTTTTCCTAAGTAAAAAGCCCTGTGCCATTCTTTTATAAGCAAATCTCAGTCAAAGTCAATAAATATCTATATACGTTCTGAAAAGAACCTAGTTTATAAATATCAGTTCATGATTCATATACAAGAACTTCATAAAACTTAGGAGTACATATAAGTGCTCATTCAATTCAGCAGTAGTGCTGAAATTAAGTTTCAAAACTCACTACTTCCATACATGTTCTAAAGGTACCTGTTAATGAACACGTTGGTAACTTCTTCGATGGGTTCGATGTATTTTTTAGTGGTTTGGATCTGAAGAATTGGTTTCTGGACTCTTGTTCTGAACTCTCGCCAAGCTTCTCCATGACTAAAAAGAAAATTGCATATTATTTTAGCATGCATATCAATTAAAGTAGAACCAACCACTCCTGAGCTAGGTTTACATTAAAATATGCAAACACGCGATTTCCATATAAAACACCAAACCTAAGAGGAGTAGCAGAGTAGCGATGCGGTCGCTTATCACAACAATGAAATTAATTTTACCGTTCTCTCTAAATACACAAAAAAAATGTTCAAAAATGGTGCGTCATTATTTATTCTTGCCAATGATTCAGAGAGAGTACGCTGTGCAGTTTGTACATTTACTAGAGAGGATTATTGTTGTATTTATTTTCGTGAACTTTCATAGCCCAACGTCTTCGAAAAGTGAAGCAAGGAGTTCTGTATCTGAACTCACTTTAGCTCTGTAGCGAACACAGTCTGTAGGTAGTCGTTGCAGACCCACCATAACATAACATTGGGTACACAATTTAAATAAATAATTAATTATAAAAATTAATAATAAAAAAGAAATAAACAATATTCAATAAAAAAAGAATTTTGTATTTTGTTTGCATGAATAATTACGATTGAATGAGTGAATCTTTTCATCGACTTTCAATTAAAGTTTAGAGAACTTTGGATTTTACTCAGCTTCAACATAATTATGTAAAGAGCCGCTCGACTCTTTGGTTACGGTTACCCTCAGTTTCCACTCAAATGTGTTTCTTAAAGAAACATAACGTGCTCTCACAATCTCACATTTCGTTTTAGATGCGTATAATTAAAAAAAGTGACCACGTTTTGTACATTTTCTAAGTTTTGCATTTTAGTGTTTAAACATGAAGATGTTTAGACAAAATAAAACCAGAGTTCTATGTCAAATGCACCACATAACAACCACCCATAATGTACTGTTTTTGATTTTGATACATAGTCTTTCTAACTTGTAAACTACCCTGGTGGCCCACGGGCCTGTAATAGTCAAGTGAAGCGGAAATAATAATAGTATATTATTATGAATAAATGAATAGGTCACTCACACCGGACACGTGTGAAGATATTTAAAATGAGAATTGGTAGGTAAATAGTAGGTTCCAGAGAGCTGTGACATAATAGCGTGTGATGGAATATTCAATCCAGCCGTACACTATTTGTTGTTGTACTGATGCTTATCCATTATGTGGTGCGCATGAGAAAGGTCATACTTATACTATAGAGATAGACAGGGGAACTGTAGCAAGGTTATACATTTTAAAATAGCTTCATGCACGATCCAGTTTATCCACAAAGTTGTCTGAGTGCTTGTCTGTGTAACCTAAAAATACATGAAATAATGTTTGCGTGAACAGCTATTCCAGGACTTAGTACCAGATCTTTAGACTAACTGGAATAAAGAGTGATAAATGACTTTAGAAGTGTGGAAATCAATGACCCTATTCACGGTACTAATGCACTTTGGTGATATTCCTCTGAAGTCCCAAAACGTCATCGAGCAACACTAACAACTGCACACTCGAATACGACTTGCCTAGAGTAGCTGGGTGAAGGCGAGGAGTAGGCCTACATGGTTATATTATACACATATAACAGTCACGCAACTAACACTCGGCTAATGTTCCATTACGCCCATGCGAGTGTTAAAAGTCGAGTCCGTGGGAGTGTTATTGGTTTAAAAAAAATGTACATTCAATTTCTTTGCATTTCGAACTGATAATAGTACACGCATAGTAAACACATGAACGAAGAATATTTTATTAAGACCTTGTGGTACTGTTTAGTGATTGAAACAATAAATAAATAAATAAATTACATAAAAAAAAATTCAAATTACCGGAATATTCTTGGAAAAATCCATAACTAAAAAACATGAAGATCTGGTATTAATTGTTTGTTCGTCACATGAATAACGTTTTACGTGTTCTTAATTTGTTATGTTACCATTATATTCAACTTCTAAAATTAAAGATTGTGTGGGTCGAATCAGCCAAATTACATCAGATGCCATAGGGTGATGTTTCCCCATTCGAAATGCAAAGGCACTTCAAAAACATTTCACGTGTACAATTTTAAATGTTCATATAATATCCATATGTAAGGCAGGTTTGTCCCAACAGTAATAAAGTTAAGGTAGGGAATTTGCACTATGATCTCCTTATATATAACTTAATTAAATTTTGAGAGGGAAATTAAAAATGATAGGCTATATACACAAATAAAACTAAGTAAATGATTCCATTTCCGGAAACTTTTCGTTGATATATTTATCATACCACTACTTCTCCATTTTGACGTTTGTCAATGAATATTAATTTAGATCTAAGAAGAACTTACTACAACGATTACAATAAACTTACCGATGGAAAATCTAGAATAAAAAAATCTAGAATAAAATTCATTTTATTCTAGATTTTCCATCGGTAAGTTTATTGTAATCGTTGTAGTAAGTTCTTCTTAGATCTTAATTAATATTCATTGACAAACGTCAAAATGGAGAAGTGGTGGTATGATAAATATTTCAACGAAAAGTTTCCGGAAATGGAATCATTTACTAGTGTGCCCCCTGTGTGCCAGACTTTAATAACAGATTACAATGCCATGGCAAATATCTATAAAGCATTCATTCATTCAGCTCAAAATGTGTTTAGGCCTATGATTAATAAAATAAAACTCATTAAGAATATAGCGTTAATACAATAAATCTGTTAGTGTACCTAATAATTGTAGCTCTTTCAGCCAACCATTGGTGAGCCTTCGTTCGTCTACCTTCTCTTTACTCTTTACATCGATCTTTTTTCATGGATCTCTTTTAAACACAAATACAAATTCGTCTCCTATGAATTAATAATATAGTTTTAGGTTTTCATACGGCAAAAATAACATCCTAAGAAAGTGCATATGGTTGAAACTACTGCTTACACTCCAACGACGCCGGCAAGGTCGCCGAAGAACCCCTTCCTCGCAACGCTCTTGTATTTAACCAGGCACGGGTTGGAGGGTCGAATGGGCGTCGGCCCGTCTGCTCGAAACACCCTCTCAATCTCGTCGGCGTCGTACACGAATACTATGTCAGGTCGGATTAGCAAACCTGAAAACAAGAAATAAAATTGTGTAGTTATTTTAACTCTTTGGTTACCAAAAAATAACAATTTTTCGTAAGAAACCTGCCCTGGGACAATTATTCATGTCCCTCTTCAGGTGACTAGTATTGTTGAGAAGGAGTGTCCGAGGGAACTAAGTATGACTCAATCCCAGCATTCGCCTTGTGACTAAGGAAAACCTCGGATAAAACCATCAGTCGGGATTGCCGGTAGCGGGTATCGAACCAGCGACCTCCTGAATTTGATGTGTTACGCATTGAGCCATCTCTATCGGCGTCCGTCGCATGATAATACACGGATCAACTCAAACTTCAGCCATTTAATTTAGGCTTCGCTCTCAACGCCTCACCCCAATCAGTAGACATAAGAAACAAACAAAAAAACCTTGGTTTGAACTCCTATTCTTTTTTACACTGCCTTATTTAAGGAAAAAGTAAAACTGCGCAAACAAGACTTTAGAGGCAAAGCGCCGGGGGGTCTGGGGGGCGCGGCCCCCCAGGTTAGCTCCGCAGGGTATTTTTTTTAACCTTTTTTCAAGAACGTGTTTAAATGGCTTGAGATGGTCTTCATTACATTTGATTAGATTTACTACCGCGATACAACAAGCACTTACCTCTTCAGAAAATAAACAATGTTAAATAGACGTTAAGAAATTGAAGAATGTATTTGTAGATTTAGTATAAGCCTTCTTAGATAAAAAAAATAAAAACAAGTGTATTTTTTATTCTATTAGTTCTTTTAAAAACGAATTCTTAACTGCGCAAATCACAAATTGCAGCTGCGCATATGACTTTTGCAACTGCGCAAACAGTGTCCAGCTGCGCATTAAATTAGGTGCTGAGTAGACCTATCCTGTAACTTAGGTATTATTTTATGCCTATCCCGTAGGCCTATACATATGTAGTAAGCAACGTCTTGACTGACATGGAGGGGCATGTGTTTGTTTCTTACGTAACTGGTCCATAGGGATCATTGGACGAGCGATTTTCCAATCACAATTTTCATGTTACGAATATAAATATATCATTCGGGAAAAAACCCTCACAATATAAGGGAAATCAAATTACCAAAAAATAATGACTTTTTATAATATAAATTTCAAAACTCTGAAGTGATGGTAGTTGATGTTGTTGTGTTGTATCATTTCCAGTGTAAACAGACCCTGGCCAATCTGTTCGTAAACACTGGCTTTAAAAATATTAATTTTCCTATCACCAACAACTTCCCATTTCAAAATTTTAATTAAAAAAGATTACTGACATCAATATCTGATGAGTGTTATGGAAGTGACAGTAGATCTGTTTGCGAGTTTTGTGTCTATAAATAACTAACTGTGTGTGATGGGAAAGCTCTCGTCAGCAAGCATTAACCACATTAACTAAAACGTCACAAATCTGATTGTAAATTATGTCAACGAAATCACATGGAACCAGTTTCATACCGTCGTTGTATTTTATTCATGCAATGTTTTAGTTAGTTCAAAACAGATTCACTGAGATACATTTGTATTTTTGATGATGTTGATGTTGAACGATTCTCATTGATGTAATAAACCTGACTTGTTTTCCCTTGCATACAAAGAAAGTGATAATAAAGAATATTAATAATGATGATAATAATAATAATAACAATAGTAATAATAATAATAATAATAATAATAATAATAATAATAATAATAATAATAATAATAATAATAATAATAATAATAATAATAATAATAATAATAATAATAATAATAATAATAATAATAATAATAATAATAATAATAATAATAATAATAATAATAATAATAATAATAATAATAATAATAATAATAATAATAAAGCCGACGTCCAAGATCGCTGTCGTCTCTGCAAGAAAGCTGGCGAGACCATCCAGCACATCGCAGGTGGATGCCCGGTGTTAGCTCCCAGAGAGTATTTGGAGCGTCACAACGCAGTTGCGGAAGTGGTCCACCAAGCCACAGATAAGGGATTGGCCAAGCGCTGGCCAAGGAGTACAGCCTGGTAGAGGTAGAAACACCGTACTACAAGTGCAAGCCCGAGCAAGTCCTGCGTAACCAATGCGCCAAGCTGCTGTGGGACTCACCCATTGTCACGGACAGAGCGGTCGAGGCAAATCGGCCAGACTTGGTTTTGTTTGACAAGAAGGCTAAAACAGCAACCATCATCGACATCGCCGTCCCGCTAGACAACCATGTGATCAACACAGTAGCTGAGAAGAGGCGTAAATACCAACCACTCGCCGTCGAACTCAAGGACAAATACAAGCTGAGGTCCGTTGAGATAGTTCCTGACGTCGTCTCCGTCAACGGTCTGGTCACCGAAGAGTGGTCAGCTGCGAAAGAGAAGCTCCACCTGAAGGACAAGCACGTGCGTGTCATGCAGAAGGCTGCAATCCTCGGCACAACTAATATCGTGCGGAAGGTCCTCAGCCTATGAGCTACATTGTCACCACCATCTTTCGGCCGCCACGCTAGGGTGCACTCTCGCATCGTCTTGGCTCAAGAGGAGCCCGATGGTGCAAATGATTGATTGATTGATTGATTAAGGTCTTTTATTAAAAGGCGAGAGAAGAGAAGAAAGGAAATAACAATAATAATAATAATAATAATAATAATAATTATGTGGACAATGATATATTAAGTAGTATAGCCAAATGTGGGCATTTGAGAAGCAGAAGAAGAAGAAGAAGAAGAAGAAGAAGAAGAAGAAGAAGAAGAAGAAGAAGATATATTAAGTAGTTCTAAGTAGATTTTAATACGGTAAACACATGGAAATACTTGACATTTGTGTCCGTACAACATGTTTATGCCGGTTTTGACCGAGTTTGTATGTATTGCAACAATAAAATAATAATAATAATAATAATAATAATAATAATAATAATAATAATAATAATAATAATAATAACCCGCACAACATTCACCAAATACAGAAGTCATCACCCTAAGTCAGCAATAGAACGAGTGACTCTACGTAGAGAAAAAGGGGGAAGAGGCTTGATTGATTTAAACAATTTATATTATAAACAAATTGAAATTCTGAGAAAGTACTTTTATACAAAATGCCCACACTCACAACTTCATAGAGCTATAGTATCGGCAGACAAGTCGCTTTCTCCCCTCAATTTAAATGACGGAAATTTAAACTTGCTTCAAAAACTAAATTCTGACACAGCAAAAGAGATCAGAATATCAGAAAAGACGTTACATAGCAGACATTATAGGGAACTGCTTAAGGATAGCGTCGATAGGGTAGCATCGAACAAATGGTTAACGTCCGGGGACATTTTCAGCGAAACAGAGGGATTTATGATCGCTATTCAAGATAAAGTAATCAAGACTAACAATTACAAAAAATACATACTGAAAGACGTAACAGTGAATGATAAATGTAGAAAATGTAATATGAACGGCGAAACAATTGAACATATCGTATCTGGGTGCAAAATGCTTTGTCAAACAGATTATCTTCATAGGCATAACCAAGTTGCAAACATTGTACATCAAAAATTAGCCATGAAGTATAAACTTATAAACACAACCACTGCGTATTACAAATACAAGCCTGAAAAGGTATTAGATAGTAATGACTACAAATTATATTACGACCGGGCAGTTATTACAGACCAAACCATACATCACAATAGACCGGATATTATATTTATTGACAAGAAGAAACAAGAAACGATTTTAATTGATGTTGCCGTCCCTTTATGCCACAATGTAGAGACAACTTGGCGGGAAAAGATAAACCGATATAAGGAATTATCTATTGAAATAAAAAGGTTGTGGAAGCAGAATAATGTAACTGTTATACCGTTAATTATATCAGCAAATGGCATTGTTCCACGTAAACTCCATGACAGTATTAAACTAATTGGTCTCCAACCGAACATATACATCGAGATGCAAAAAGCAATTATTTTGAACACGTGTAGGATAGTGCGAAAATTTTTGAACTAAGAAGAATGAAGACTTCAAGAAGTTCTCCATCCCGATGGTGGTTTTCGTGGTTTCCACCGTACAAAGAGCGAATGCTGGGATGAGTACAAATCGGCCACGACCGTACATAGCATCCACAGTTCGGTTTGGAAAAAATAATGTGGACAATGATATATTAAGTAGTATAGCCAAATGTGGGCATTTGAGAAGCAGAAGAAGAAGAAGAAGAAGAAGAAGAAGAAGAAGAAGAAGAAGAAGAAGAAGAAGAAGAAGAAGAAGAAGAAGAAGAAGAAGAAGAAGAAGATATATTAAGTAGTTCTAAGTAGATTTTAATAAGGTAAACACATGGAAATACTTGACATTTGTGTCCGTACAACATGTTTATGCCGGTTTTGACCGAGTTTGTATGTATTGCAACAATAAAATAATAATAATAATAATAATAATAATAATAATAATAATAATAATAATAATAATAATAATAATAATAATAATAGTACAAATAATAATAATAATTATAATAATAAGATTGATGACTGTTTAAACTAGTAACGTGATTAGTGAAGTTAAATAAGGTAGACACATGGAAATACTTGACATTACGTCCGTATAACATGTTAACGCTGGTTTTGACTGAGATTGTATGATTGTGATACATTCAATAAAATAATAATAATAATAATAATAATAATAATAATCATAATAAAAATAATGACTTTATATACGGACATGCAAATATGAGCCACGTTTATAAATGTAGGTACCTACGTGTACGATTAATTAAGTTTAAAATTAAGCAAGTAAAATTAAGTTTATAATTATTAATACACTGGAATCAATCACACTAATGGAAAAATACTCGATATATACTCTGTTATTACGGACATTATAACATATTTTGATAACGATAGAGGCGGCTCTGAGGTAAGACGCGAGACTTCAATTCGGCAGATCGCCGGTTCGATTCCGGCCACCGGCAGTGCTGACTGAAGTTTTGTCCTTGGTATTCCTCAGTCGTAAAGTCGAGTGCTGGGATGGAGTCACAATCAGCGCTCGGACGATCCTTCCCAAATATCCAAGCACCCTAATACACCTATAGTGTATTGCAATGAATCTGTGGTCCTAGGATCCCGCCCACCTTCCCCTACCTCACTTCATACCTCGAATCGCCGGTCGAGCCAGCCGCGAGGGGTACCCGGCTCGAGCCGGCGATTCGAGGTATGGAGTGAGGTAGGGGAAGGTGGGCTGGATCCTAGGACCACAGATTCATTGCAATACACTTTAGTTATATAAAAGGGGCACATCAGGTAAAGCTGGTATGCACCTTATAACAGGGATTCCTACGAAAAATTCTTCATATTATATTTTGATATTCTAAATTAGTAAATTGATGTAGGTTTGCATATTATGCCACAACAACAATTTCTTACGCATTTTGGGGTGCGGCATATTCCTAAAAATACAAACAAAAATGTGTGCCGTAACACGTAAAACAGTCACAACTCACAACACGATTCTGTGAAGGATTCTCGCCATGAAGTTATCAAAAATGTTTGTAACACATCAAGACCCTTAAATATATATTCTAATCATTTGAAAATGATAGAATTTATTTAGGAGGAAACAATTATTCTCGTCTACTCAGAGTCTTAGTGGCTAGATTGTTAGGGTAGGACCACAGATAACTAATTACACTTTTCGTCTCTCTTATCTGTGGTACCACGCGTCCGTCCGTAACTGTGATTGGTAAATACTGGTTCCGTTGACACACGTACCTTCAGCCCTTGCAAGTAAGGAGACACGCTTTTACAAACAGCTTCTCCTTCGTACTATAAACACGCGAATAACGTGCAATACATACGCACGTGTAAAGAAAGTGTTCCACTAATGCGATAATTTGTCACTCACAAATCCTTCAAATAGAAATATTCTGTTACGATTTTATCGTTGATCGGCACAGTGGAGAAAGGGATGGGTGGGTATTGGGTACATTGACATTACATAATCACTTACCGCATCTTTGTAAACAGAGAGAGTTTTTGTGTGTCACCAGGAAGGAAGTTCCAGTTTATGCGATAACACGGTAGGTGAGAGTGTATGCGTTCTATGAAGAATGAGGGTCAGATCCCCCCCCCCCTACTTCCCCTCACCGCTCAGCATAAGTATCACAGCATGCGCTTATGCCCACACCTGCACGGACAGACTCGCCGGTAACTGGAGTGAAAGTGCTCGCGCTCGGAACACGATCGAATCATCTTATTCTTGAGGCGAACAAGTCTTTGACCTTTCTATCCTTTCTCGATATTTCGATGCTGATGTTGCTGATGATGATATTTGGTCTTCACATCTCGTATTATTCAGATATGCTAAGCGAGACGAACAGTGGGTGATGTGCGAAGGTGCATCATCAAATAAAACGGAACACCTTTGCCTAAACTCGAAACCGGAGCGAAGGAATAATTGAACGGTCACAATTCTCTTCCACTCAAGATCAGGATGGCACGTTCATTAGATGTCTTCAAAGCCTCTTTAACGGAGCATTTTTTAAACATTGTTTTGTAAATTTTCATTTTTTTTATTCTTTTTTACTTCATATTTAACAGTTGTATCTTATAATTATATTTTCATTCATATTATGTTTTCATGTTTTTTGTTTTGTATTTTGTATTTTGTATTTTGTATTATGTTCATTATTATATTTAGATTTTAAGTAATTTTAGTATGGGTTGGCAGTCACTCTGTGTGTGTTTGGAGCTGTGCTCTTTTCTGCCAACCCCCATTCACTTTTGTAGTAAATGGAAATGATAATAAATAAATAAAATATTTCCTTGCATTTTTACCGTTTCATAATTGGGTTATCTGAGCCACAGTTACATATTATTACTGTAACTATAACAGTGTATCCGAATTAACTATTCACTCACTATATGACAAATTGAAAAGTGTAATTCTTGCCATCTGTAATTCTGGGAATGTTTGCAGACGTCCCTCCCTCTTTGGTTGTGAATCATCATACAATAAACAAAAGTGAAAAGAATGAAGAAAAATCCAAAATATACCGGTTCAAAACCTGTTGTCCTGTTGACACATCGTGATATACAGAAAACAGTAATATAGAACAAGGTCGCTGGCGCGACCTTGGTCCGTGGCTTTGCCGCGGACGGGCTTTCCTCGCCGGTCACTTCCGGCTCAATTCACAAACTGATCAAATACTGACATTGGCACTTGTTAAATTTAAAAATAAACGACGTAAAGTAAATGAACTTTTTTTTAATAAATTAATAGTAGTAAATTGATAACTCCGAGATACCAGGGTTATATGATTTTAGTTTTTTAAAAGATTCCTCACGAGATTAAAAATTGTCTAGCTGATACGATGGTTCAATGATATTATTTGAAATCGTGACACACAACTCTCGTATCACTATTACCTGAGTAGCATAGCAAATTTATACTGCACCTTTTGATACAAGCATGAAATTTGTCTCAGGGCTAGATCTACCTAACATATGCATTTTAAGATTTGGAGGCCAAAAAACAATCCTCCGCGGACAGTAGTTATGACGTCATCAAGATGGCCGCTGCTTTGAAACGCTTTCATCAGTATATCTCGAGAACCACCGGCATTTTTTTTTTTTTAATTAATCGTCATTAAATTTTCGTTTAATATTGTTGCTTACACAAGTACTTATTTGTTGATAATAACTTTGATATTTAAACAAACATGATAATGACAAGTGATAATGTCCCAGCAAACACGGACCTTGCGGCCGGCAGCCGGGCCAGTGCCGGCCATGCTGGCCACTGCCGGCCGCCGGGCGAGCAGTGCCGGCTTGGTGCCCAGTTGGTGCCGGCCACTGCCGGCCAATTGAGACGTTTTGGCCGGCACCATTTTGGCACCCAATTGGTACCAAATTGCAATTTCGTTTTTTGCCAGATTTAACACATTTTGCTTATGTTATCCATATACTTGATTGTGTTAGTAAATAATATGACTATACCATAGTTGGTATCGTATTTATTATGCTTTAAACACTTAGTTGAATGGCCAGTACCAAGAAGGCACCGCATTGGTACAAGCCCATTACATGCTGTCCCACTACCTGTTTGGCACCGATAGGGTACCAAAACGGTATTTTGTATTTATTTATTTATAAGTTAATATGATCTACGCTTTTTCGCTCTGTTACACAGTGTATATTCACAAAGCGAGTTACATCCAGCATTTATCTATTTATTTATCAATTTATCTATCACATGCACGTTGCAGTTGCAATTTTTACATGTATAGGCCGTGTGTATGTGATTGCAATCGACTTTTGAATATATGAGTGCTTTAAAATGCCCGATTGTGTTTTATTTCCTTAGTCTATGGATTGTGCGTGTTTTCGTTCTTTTCTGGACCAATATCGATTTTGGTGAAATGAAGGAATCCTTTGAAATGGATCTTACAAAACGGCCGTGCGCTGCGTTATTAGTGCAATCAAACAAGTGTACGTGTGTTGTTATTGTAATTAGTACATTCTCCCTTTTAGGCCTAGTCAACATGCACTTTTCATCTTTCTCCAGCCGAAATGAGTTCCCAATGCGATTATGACATGGTAATACGAAACTGGCACAAATTGTTTGATGCCTGCACAAAATTGTTGCAATCGGAATCGCAATCGTAGTACGCAAACCGTAATTTTAGATTTGTAAAATGGTAATCATCTATTGCTATCGTAGTCTGGCAAACGTTTCATAAGTATACTTTTTACGATTGCGATTGATGATCACGACATAATTGTAGGCGCGTATTAGGAGCACGTGGCATAATTGCACATACCCATGGTTGCTATCAATAATGTGCCTTATCTAAAATCTATACTTCTTACGAACCCGATTGTGGCTACGACTACGACAGTGATCCCGAATGTGACGATTGTGCGTGGAGCTACGTGAGATTACTGTCGGACCACACAACTCCCCATTTGAGAGTCTTGGAGAAGAATTTATTCTTATGTTTAACCATATGCAAGTACAACAAATATACGATTAATAGAATTAAAACCACCGAAGTAGTATTGGCATTTATATATACTGGGAAAACGCTCCGCGTTGACAGATGAGCGATTTTGTTTTCAATAAATTAAACAAATCTTTTGCATATCATATAATTCACTTATCACTAATTAATTTTTTGTAGGTATGCATCTTGACGGATTTGGCTGATTATGTTTACAGCATCGAGTTTAGTAGTCACAGGGGTTGACTTAAAATTTCAGCCAAATCCGTCAAGCCGTTTGGCCTGTGCGCGACGAACAAAATTGGGTATTTTGTTCAGTAATTAATTTTTTGTAGGTTGGCATCTTGACGAATTCTGCTGGTTATGTTAACAGCATCGAGTTTAGTGGTCACGGGTGTTGACCGAAAATTTTAGCCAAATCTGTCAAGCCGTTTGACCTGTGCGCGACGAACAAAATTTGGTGCACGAACAGACGAACGAACAGACGAACAGACAAAGCGCCGATCGAGTTGTATGGAGAGATTCGCTATCGCTCATCTAATCATTTATATATATATATATATATACTAGGAAAACGCTCTGCGTTGACAGATGAGCGATTTTTTTCAATGTATTAAATCAAATAAATCATTTGCATATCATATTACTCTTTTTAAAAAAAAAATACCTTTATAATAAACATATGATTTTTTTACAAGATGGCGGATCAAGTAACAACCTTATAACCTTAGTATATTATTTCTTGATATGTTGCTAATAAATACACGAAATATAAATTAAATCCGTTAAGAAGTTTTCTTTAAAGAAATTAAAACCTTCAAGTTGATGGATTTCCGCATAATTTCATTCGACCGTGGTCTACTCAATAGGCTCTTATTCATAAACTATTAAACCTATCAGTGTATGGAAAGTTCCATAATGTAGATACAGACTATATCTAAAATGTATTATTAATTAATCATACAATAACCCGCTTTTAAATCATAATAAAAGCTTTTTAAGAGTCGACCAAGTTCGTTGTTAACATTTGCATGTTTGCCGTGAAGGTCATTAAATATAACACGTCATTGTAGCCATTTTATGATAGCTATCAAAAATCCAAATACATAGTGAGAAAGGTCTGACTGCGTTAGCCATTTCGGCAGCATACTATGTGCATCTAACTTCAATGGTCCGCAAATGCGAATCATATCGGTGGAACACTGTAAAAACAAAGAAAATTACTTCCGTAAATAAACAATATTTGTTTATAACATGGCGGTTGAAGCTAAAATTTTGAAACTGTTGTCGTGTGTTGGTACTTTTGATGTGGACTCACATATAAAAAATTATTTATATCGGTGTGTAAGTTTTTATTTAATTAAATAAATAACAAAACATGTGTTTCAGTTGTTAATTTTTTGTAGGTTGGCATCTTACGTCATTGTAGCCATTCTATGACAGCTATCGAAATTCCAAATAATATTGCATTAGTATTGTTATGTACGCTATGTTTGGTGTATACTATGTGCATCTAACTGCAATAGTCCGCAAATGCAAATCATATCGGTGGAACACTGTAAAAATGAAGAAATTATTGTTGTAAATAAACAATTTTTTTTATGACATGACGGGTAAACTTACAATTTTGAAACTTTTGTCAAGTATTGGTACTGTTGATGTTAATCTACAAGTGAAACATTATTTAAATCCGTTAGTAAGTTTTCATTTAATTAAATAAATAAACAATTTTTGTTTTTCAGTAATTATTTTTTGTAGGTTGGCATCTTAACGAATTTTGCTGGTTATGTTAACAGCATCGAGTTTAGTGGTCACAAATGTTGCCCGAAGATTTCAGCAAAATACGTCAAGCCGTTTGACCTGTGCGCGACGAACAAAATTTAGCGCACATACAGACAGACACACATACATACATACAGACACACAGACAAAGCGCCGATCGAGTTGTATGGAGAGATTCACTCCGCTTCGCTACGCTCATCTAATAATATATAACATCAACTCAGCGATAGTGCGCGTGTGATTACGCGTGCATTAATTAATTTATGGCAATATGAATATCATAAAGCTATTAATCAATTTGAAGTGCCGCTCAAAAACTACCACCAACATCCCAGCACTAAATGGTTTTTGTAAGTTATTTCATTTTAAGCAATATAAAGACAATCATAAAAACAATACAAAAAATAATAAAAAATATTGATTTAATAGCATAATACTATGCCGATAAATATAGTTCTTTATTTTCGTATGTAATGAAAACGAAAAAGTAAGCACACATTTTGTATTTCAAAAGTTGGCAATTGGCATAGCGATCGCAAGTCGCACAGCTGCGTCTCTAGCACCAACCGCCAACACGCAAGTGGAAGCTGGAAGTGAACAGTCTGCAAAATGCTTTGCATTTCTCGCTTGCATGCAACTTCAAGTTCAAAAAAGCGTTAAGGTAAGACAATTATGTACTATATTATACATTGCTTCAAAAATTATATTGGGGTGAATTAATATCCAAAACATGAGTAGGCCCTAGGCCTAGATTAGTGCAATTTGCTCCGCCTTGCACATGGTAGGGCCTAGGCCTAGGGCCTATGGAACCTAATAACACAATCAGGCTAGGCCTAGGCGTAGTCCTATCCTATTTGTGAAATACAGTCTTTAATTCTGCAAAGTGAACAATGTTGGACCTAGGCTTCGAGTTTACTTGTAACTAATCCAATAAACTAACCTGAGGCTAAGCCCTAGGTAGGCCTAAGCCTAGGCGTAGGCCTAGGCCTAGGGCCTAGGCCTACCTAACCTAACTTTCTGGGTGGGGCTAAACTCGGCAATTAGCCCGCAAGTAGGCCACCCTTAAACATGCATGTAAATTGTAAAAATAGGTTGCAAACCTTATTCCACCTTATTTTATTTCCATTCTTACGTTTCGAACGTAAGAATTAGTAAAAATTAATCTTACACTCTGTGTTTTCATTGGCTTGCTCATCATGTGATCGAACGTAAGATTATCAGAAGGTTATTGATATGTTGTTTGAAGGTTACTGTTGTATTGATAGGCTAGGCTACTAGGCCTAGATGTTGTAACGTCAGCAATTTGTTTGTAGTTTGAACGTAACAATTGGGCCTGGCTTGGAGACGAAGTGAGTGCAAGCAGCACCCTAGGCCTACTTGGTGATAGAAATACCACACGATGTGAGTGCAAGCAGTGATATGATCACAGCGTGCCTCTGCATTCTGACTTCCACCATCTCTTACAGCTTTCTGAAGTAGGCCTCCTAGTTGTGAACAACCCAAAACTTGTTTCGTACGTTGCATCATTTTTGACGTTTTCTAATTTGTTGTGAGCAACGACGTGTCAATTATTTTACCAGCCGAGCTGAAGAGATTGCCCGCGGAACGCTCCTCGTTGCAACCTGCATCGTTCCAACTACATAACAAAACGTTAAAAATTACGTAGGCCTACTGTCGAAAAAAGTATTGAGTTGTTCACAACTACATAAGAAAACATTAAAAATTACATATTAATACGTACCATTGAAAAAAGTATTGAGTTTTCACAACCGTAAGAGATTGTGGAAGTCAGACTCAGAACTTGGAGGCGTGCTGTGATTGAATCACTGACTTGCTTTCTATCACCACTTAGGCATAGACAGTGTTCCTCATTTTTATGCTCGATACGTGGCTATGCCAAAAATAGATGGTTCATAGCCTATGTCCCAAAAACAAATCACTGTCTGCGTGCACTCACTTCGTCTAGAGATCGGCACATTTTATTGGTGTATCGATATAAAATATCGGCTTTTTAGCCGCGCATCGCATTGCATCGATACTGGCCTATCGACACTATATATATTGAATATAGGCTACCTACATTTCTATTAAAAGCTATTTTACTAAAAAAAGAACTTTTAGAGAACACTCGCTCGTCTTTGGCCGCTCGGCACTTACTTCCGCTAAGTCGATAAAATAGTTTGACTTAGGGTTGGGTGGAACTTCAAACTTCAATTCAACCCAAATTTTGATTTGATATGTCAGCTCATAAAGTATCGATAAACCGATGTATCTGTCTGACCGTGTGTCTGACTGCAATAATATCGATACAAAATCGATATAGCCTATATATATCTATATCAGTTTCGATATATCGATACTTTTTGCCCATCTCTACGCACAGGCTACTGAATTATATTAGGCCTTACAAATTAATCATGTAGTAGTCCGGCCTACTTTATTAAATATAATGTACGGATATGACTCGCTAGTTAAGTTTGTTGTTTAACTAATAAGAAGCTGTCTGATGAAGGTTAGGCTAATGTTTCTTCATTTTCAGGTACCTAATATGCCTTCGTGCCAAATGTTACAGCGTCTAGTGGAGAAGCTAGCAACAAAAAACCAAGGTGAGCTTAATATAATCTGACAGGACATTCTACTTTGATCATTTATTAATTATGTAGGCCTACCAAGTACCAACTGCAAGATATCCAGACTTAACACTAAGAGACAATTGTGATTTCTACCATTAAAAAAAAAGGTTGTCTATCCTCATTTTTTTTTAAATTTATTTTAGAACTAAATTTTATAGATTAGTATTAATTACTGTAGGCCTACTCATTAATAATTTTATACATGGCAAGTAATATTATTAACAAGTCAATGGTTTTATACTCATGTTCATTTTAGAACTAAATTTTATAGATTAGTATTACTGTACTCAGTAATAATTTTATACTTGGAGGTACATAAAGTCCTCTTACAATAACTTCGGTAATGCTTTCGTCATCAATCCATGACGTGTTTACGGTCCAGGCCAACCCGAGCAGGTATTTGAATTAGCCACGGTCGCTGGTTGGCTCACCCACCCGTGACAAAAGCATTACCGAAGATGTTGTACAATGACTATATTATTAAAAAGTCAATGATATTTACACTCATGTTATGCCTCAAATGTGTTTATTTCAGAATCTACCACCACATGTCATAATCACCAGCTGAACCGTGTATTGTTCTGGCAGCCCCTGAGGCCCTTATGTTCCACGCGCATGTGTGTGCTCTAATTTCAATGTATGTTTCTTTAGTTGCAGTAAGGCGCAATGCTGGACACAATGATGAAACATCAGAAATGGTGGAAGATGAAGTTAAATATTGGCTTCGTCGAAGCAAAGACCAGCGGGCGGCTGAAAAGCTGCAAGAACGGGACACTGTGCCAACAACAGCTGTGCAACAACAAGAGGTATTCCTAGAGAATGAAGGACAGGAAGATTCTCAAAATGCATACGAAATTGCCAGCGGACATAGCAGCAACATAGAAGGGGATACGTATGACATGGACCTCCTCGACTACGAACCCGAGAAATTGTGCACTGTTGTTGATTTTCGTGATATATAGACTTAGATAATCTTCCTTGTGTGTTTCAATCTTGAAAATTGCGTACAACAAAAGTGAAGTGAAAATCGCTGGAGCTTCAAGTCGATAGAACTTACTTTTCAGTTTTATCAATATGTACATCATTAGTGATTTAACTCCTGATTATTCTCTCCCATTTTGTTATTAATATTGTACTTCTTCCATTATGTCCTTTCTGTGCCTATGATATGTAAGCAATTTATTATATTTCCGCCTCTATGTAATGTATGCATGAAGATCAAGTAGCCTATGTTGTATTCGAGGCCACAGTATTGAACTCTGAACAGTATGTAAATTTTATTATTAGGGATCCGGATACACAACGATGAAATAAAAAATTATCGATAATCAAAACTTAACTGCATTATCGAACGATAATGTTTACAAACCCGCGAAGCAATCTTTTACAGATTCCGTGGTATTACGTCGCCTAACTGAGCCCATAACGAAAAACAATATAGACATTGCTTGGACACATCTGATGTGACACTGTTGAGAGGTATCACATAATTACGAGGCCCGTGTGCCATTATTTACATGATATCTTTTCAGAAAACAAACCATTCGATAATATTATTACAGATTATTGAAATTTTATTGAATAGGGCCTATCGAATATCGATTATCGTGTGCATCCTTAATTTATTATTCCTATTTGGCAAAATTCTAGGGCCTGGACTGACTTAATTAAACTATAGTGATATGCTTTGTCGAGGACTTATTTAGTTTATTTTCATTTTTATTTTATGCCCTAATTTATTATTGTTATGTGACAAAACTCTAGGGCCTGGACTGATAGTAATTAAACTATAGTGATGCTTTGTTGAGGACTTGTTTCTTTTTATTTCATGTGAAGAACTTTTGTATTTTATTGTTTGTTTTGTGTTTTTTGTTTGTTTTAATTTTTAACGCAATATTACTGACACTTAAATTAGTCTTTTGGTAATTTACAACCCGAGGAGTAATGATGTGTTTTTATTTTGTTTCGCTATGTGTTGTACATTGTATGTGTAGGGGTATGGCAGGATGTTTAAACCTACATACCTAGAAGTATTGATTGAGGTAACATGTATTTCACTAGTGTAATAAATTGCAAATTGTATATCGTAATTATGGTGTATGGTGCAAATATTTCACCTGAAACACCATCCCAATCACAGGGGATCGAATGTTACTATTTGGCCGCCACAAGTTGGGCATCCAGCCAGCACATATGTGCTGGCTGGGTGCCCGAAAGGTGCCAAACTTGTGGCGGCCAAATAGTAACGTTCGATGAAGGTGACAAAACAGTACCAAATTGGTGCCGGCCAACCGTAGCATGCTGGCCGTTATGTGCTGGCTGGGTGCCCGAAAGGTGCCAAACTAGTGGCGGCCAAATAGTAACGTTCGATGAAGGTGACAAAACAGTACCAAATTGGTGCCGGCCAACCCAAGCATGCTGGCCATTATGTGCCGGCTGGGTGCCCGAAAGGTGCCAAACTAGTGACGGCCAAATAGTAACGTTCGATGAAGGTGACAAAACAGTACCAAATTGGTGCCGGCCAACCCAAGCATGCTGGCCGTTATGTGCCGGCTGGGTGCCCGAAAGGTGCCAAACTAGTGGCGGCCAAATAGTAACGTTCGATGAAGGTGACAAAACAGTACCAAATTAGTGCCGGCCAACCGTAGCATGCCGGCCATTATGTGCCGGGCCGCTGCCGGCCCGTAAGTGTCGGCCGCCTGCCGGCCGGCGGGACATATTTAAGCCGGGCCGGTACCTTTGGCCGGTACCAATTTGGCACTGTTGGTTCCGGCCATACAGTACCAATTTGGTGCCGGGCCGGTGAAGACATGTTTGCTGGGGTATGTCTATTTCCGCCAAAACTTTTTAAAAATGGGTTGAATTAAAAAATGTGTCTTGTAAACATTGTTTCGTATTTAATTACCTATAAAACATGACCTAATATATGTTCACATGACCATGCCGTTAGGCCATAATAATTAATTGAACACTAGGAGGTAGCGGGCATAGACCACCATCACGGCGCTCACTAAATAAATAAATAAAATAAATTCACATTTAGAGTCTACCCACTCAGTAACTAAACTGATTTGCAGTGGGGGACTTTAATTGAAAGTGACTGCACCAACCCTGCAGGCTTCGAACACCATCGACGAGTGAGCGATAACCAATCAAAGATCGATATTTCAAATACGAAACATATGAATCGGTGATTGGACAGTGCGAACACCTGCGGACAAATGCCAGAATCAACAAGGTCGATTCAGAACAACTTTGAATTTATTGAGTGCTTCGTTGCTAGGACGGCTCCAAAGTCACCGTTTACTTATTTCTAAGCCAAGAAGTAATAGAATGGAATCCACATTAGAAGTTAAAAAACTTCTGCCTGAAGCGGGATTTGAACCCGGGACCTTCTGCATTGGAAGCAGGGATGCTAACAACTGGACCGTTGCCGGCATTCATAATAATCACAGATACATTGCAGGTTCATAATTGTACTTATTTTTTTTTCTTGATGAATTTTTTAATTAGACCTCTGCATAAATTGTTATGGTGGAAATAGACAAACATTATCACTGGTCATTATCATTTTTTTTTTTAAATAACTAAGTAATTATCAACAAATGAGTATTTGTGTAGATAAAAATATTAAACGCAAATTTAATGACGGTTAATTTAAAAAAAAGAAATTAAGAATCGAGCGAGTGGTTCTCGAGATACACTGATAAAAGCGTTTCAATGCGACGGCCATCTTGATGACGTCATAACTCCTGTCCGCGGAGGATTTTTTTTGGCCTTCAAATCTTAAAATGCATATCTTAGGTAGATCTAGCTCTGAGCAAAATTTCATGCTTGTATCAAAAGGTGCAGTATCTGGCTGAAAATCCTTGCTATGCTATTGAGGTATATATCGACATCATTAGAATTATGATTTTATTTGTAAATGGACTTATGCCATTTACTGTAGGGCGCGACCAATTTAAAATGCACACATAATAAACATAAATTAGGGACCACTATTTCTTAAATAATTAATCATAACAACAATAATAACAATAACATTAACAATTTATAGATCGAACCAGTTCTACGAACCTGTTAGGGTTGGGGATGTGAGAATATCCTTGATAGATATCCATTTCGTAAATGAAAATTAACGGCACGTATCACAAATTGAATCGAAATCAGTCAATGGAGCCATTTTTCTTTGACCAATCTTTTGTTAACACAGTCTTAAAGCCGTTGATTCATGCTTGCTATATTGTTGTTTCTCTCAAAGTCATTAAAAATTACGTTACCAAACAATTGAAATGTTAACAATTCTATTATATATTATACAACACGTTGAAAGTTCATTATAACTAATGCACAACCAATTATTTTAAAATACTGTGTCGCACAAGTACTATCTATTTACGATCACACGGCCTACACATGTGTTCATACAACGTGCACAAACAAAGACAAATAAATATAACACACACAAGGGTGAAGTGAACACCTTAAACGCAATATCCAATAATCACTTCATTAATGTTGATAGCACACTCATAGATCGTCGATTATACAAATCACATGGACAAGTCAACACGCACCCTTGCACTCGCTGTGGTCTACTGCATATGTGGACGGATTTTGTTCTCATACTGATTTTAAGAAACAACCCCCCTCATGCCACGTAAATATCGGAAACCATAACGGCCACGGCCAGGCACAAATTATGTGACACTTTCCAGATGAAATTTGATCCTTACAGTCAGCCCCACCGATTATAGCATGACCAAACCATTACGCGGACCACAAGGCGTCTGTTTTCACAGCACAAGAAATTCTACACAAATGGGGGAAATTAGGACATGGCAATAATCCGTAAATGATATACCATGAAACATAGAAATCGGTAGGCCTAACGAGTGCATCAAAAATAATCATACAATATATCATATTGCACAATGGTCATAAACTACATGAAACAATAAATATAACAGATTTCGTAGATATTGTTCTAAGTGTGATAAAACAATTTGAATTCAGTAAAACGTAATGCTTTGATACTTTGACTTTTGGGCAAGACACGTACTACATACCAAAATTATGAAAATAATAATTATTATTGGTGAACCAATAATACTAAAAATAAAATAATTAGAATCCTGAGACACAACTCCCATAAAACAATAACGACATCATTAGGATTATGATTTTTTACCTGTTAATTGGACTTGCAAAAAGGAGAATGAATGCTATTTCTACTATATGAATTTTTAATTTCTTTATGCATGTCATGTAAGGGCTGAAATTTATAATCTGATAATGTTTCTACATACTGTTGTGGCATTAGAACATAGTGACGAACAGTGTCCAGATAGGCAAATGAATTCCATCACGGCCGCACAGTCAAAACTGCGAGCTATACGATAATTTAGGTGCATGTTCCGTTTTTTGTATAAACACATGGTAAGATTCCCCCTCCCTCTCCGCCTCTGTGAAACAGACCCCGATGTGAAACAGACCCTCATAATTCACTTACCACTAAACATGATGCCATTAACCAATAAGCTGGCAGCGTGCTTTTACAGTGAAGCCACAGTTTACTGACGTTTTGTCACACAACATATCAATTAACTTCAATTAATTAAATACATACAGGGGGAAGTCGGAAGGGTTTATTTTATATCCAACTGTCCGGTTTGAGGATCACATGGGACAAGCTAAGAAAGTGGACCGTATAAAGAAGCATACCTATAACTCGACTATTTCCTATTATACGACCTATTACAATCTTACAGATATCGGAGTAATAGGTCTTATGATAGTTGATAGGTGAAGAAGAACCTGGTTTTTCGAGACGTCCCGAAAATTATTCAAGCCGAGTGCAAGCTTCACCGAAGATATTTTTTATGCATTTTACGTTTATCTATTTCTATTTTTAGGCATCACTTTCTTATTAGCTTTTTAAAACATACATTAAGTGTTAATTGCTTCAGTTTTTATTTTTGTTTTTAATAAAAGTTTTGTTATTGTTCCGTGTCGAATGGCAAGAGCTTTGGCTGTAGAGACCGATATTGTTAATGAAGGTTCTACTATCATCAAGTCGTTTGATGTTCTGGTTACGAGAGGTATGTGCATGGTTTCTTGCGAATATTAATCAGTGATACATACGAATAAATATATTCAACGTAATACAACCAATTTGATAATCGCTGTCGTATCATACGAAAGTATACCACAAAGTTGCAACTGCTCTAACTCCGGCCGTACATACAAATCTCTTGATAATTGCGCTATCGGGTACATCCCGCAAATATTAGAAAGAAAAAATGATACACTGTACACACTTCATAAAATCTTAGTATGTAATATAGGCCTACACTTTACAGTGTAGGCCTACACCAAATAAATACATATCTGTGTAATATTAATATCATGTTTTATACTTTTTTTATTTCAATAACAGCCATATGCATTTTGCAAGGGTAGCATCGTTGAGTAACTAACATATAATCCGGCTTTGAAGCATGGCGACATACGGTCTGGGCCAGACATTGTTTTCGTATCACCGGACAAATCCTCGGTTTTTGCATTGCCATAATAGTAATTGGGCATCTAACAATGGAAGACTCATTTGCGTAAGTGTACTACAACAGTCATTCCACATTTTGTCCACGCACACGTAAACACGAGCATTCCACTTGTCGTTCTTTATAGCGCGAGGCTGAGCTGAGGATCGTTCAAACTAGAATTATTCATCTATCCTTCAACCAATAGCATTGCTAATTTACATACTATTACATTCCTTTAGTGACAAATGCCATGCAAAAAATCAGTAATATGGGTTGCAATCTTCAACCAGAAATAAATTCATTTATCTTGCCGAGCCCAAAATGCGGGCCAAAACTTGACCTGTTTAGTCACCCCTGGATAATATTGTATGTATTATTTTGTTTTTTTCTATCACATACGACTGGATTTACAACATGAATGCGTATTTTTCGTAACAATGCATAAACATTACTTCAGATTGGCCATAAAGTGTAAAACCAAAAACACAATTTAAAATTGAATGAGTTTTCTGTAACACGTAGCGTCTCAAATACAAATGTCAGAAATGTAAATGTTACGCCATTCTAAAGTCAAAGGATTACTACATGTCAAGTTTGAGTTTCATAATGATAACGCAAAATTGATAGCAGACATTTTTTAAAAAACCGTAGCGATGTGCAAAGTAACAAATTTTGTTGTCTTACAAAACTTGCACTTAGTGGTACTTACGCCCGGCTCAAAATATTGAGATTTACAAAACACATACGTCATTCTACTGAGATCATTATTGACAAGTTTCATTTATATTCGTTGATATCTTCTACTTCAAATAAATACATCTTTCTTGTCGCGCGTGAAATGCGAACGGATACATACATACATACATACATAAATCTGGTGCAAACTTATAAGGCCGCTGTCGCGCCCTAAAAAGTAGCATACAATTATGACTTATATGCACTAAAATTAATTCATTATAATATTAAAGTTTATCTTCAAATTATTGTCTTGTATCTGTCATACGTAATTATATTCTATACATTACGAATACATTTTTAACAGAATATGATAAGAAAACAATGTTCTGTTTTCTATGTTCAGCCACGACGTGCAAGACAAATACATTTCTTTCAAACTACGTCTCTAGAATATGAGTTCACTGAAATCACAATGTGGTTCATCACTTTCGTTTATAACATTAAAATTTTCCCAAAAACGTTGGAACATGATTTCGAATAAACCGGTGGGAAAACAATACATTTATTTTGATCATCTTATCTAAGTATCAACTTTTCGATGTTTGTTTGTAAATATCTAACTCAAGAACAGTTAATATTCATCTGATATAGTTTTTCCGATAACATGTATGCTTATGGGTCATGGTCTTGTGCCATATGTCTGCCATATTGACGAGTTGCTTTTATGTGCGAAAGGAAAAGAAACTAACAATAAAGCCAATTAATAAACCTACTCATGTATCAAACAATGAAAGTTATGTTCATTGAGACTATCACAGCTTAAAACTATTAGAATTTCATACTATATTATAGTAAATTTAAAACGCAAACGAGAATCCAAATTTGGGAACGATTCTGGAATATATATTACGAAAAATCTTCCGAAAAGGATGCGAAATTAGTTGACGTACCGCGGATGTAAAAGTCCATACACCAACAACAAACACTCAATAAAAAAGTTTGTTTAGGAGTAAGTAAATAGCTACTTATAACCAAGACAATTAAACTTATTGGTCATCACAAAGTGTTTAATATAATGTGATAATTGCTATGTGTCTGAAAATGAAACCTACTAACTAACTTACTTACTTACTTACTTACTTACTTACTTACTTACTTACTTACTTACTTACTTACTTACTTACTTACTTACTTACTTACTTACTTACTTACTTACTTACTTACTTACTTACTTACTTACTTACTTACTTACTTACTTACTTACTTACTTACTTACTTACTTACTTACTTACTTACTTAATTACTTACTTACTAACTTACTTACTTACTTACTTACTTACTTACTTACTTACTTACTTACTTACTTACTTACTTACTTACTTACTTACTTACTTACTTACTTACTTACTTACTTAATTACTATAATTTAAAAATATCAAAGATACATTTTTTCAGAACCTCCGTGGAATCAATGACAGTGAACTTAATGGGTATACATAAATTCAGCCTTCTCACTTTGTTTTTGGTTTCAGAAGTCATTTGACAACGTAATATTAAGATTCAAGAGTATCATGCTGCAAAAAATGAAAAATTAATTTTAAACATTTGCTTATATATTGTTTTAGTTCTATACGTTTTTCTACTGGTCTCTAAGAAAATGTAACGTTCTCCGAGGTGGCACGATTACTTTATTCGTTTTATAAATGACTGTAAAATCTGCGAACACCTTTTCAGTCGAGGTCCGCATGCCTGATAATGAACTTGCCTCCGAATCTCATTAGCCATCTCGGTGTGGGTCATCTCGAGCTATTCATACAGAAGGAAGTGGATGCACGTCAGAGTGAGCTGGCGGTGGGTGACGCTCGTTATGACGCTTTGAGCGCTGTTGAGGGGGAGGGAGCGTCCGAGCACGTTCTGTTGAATCCCGCTTGATTCGTTTTTTGTTCAGACCACATCGTTATTCCACCTCGTCACCAATTATTTCACATTTCCTTTCATTTCCGCAACTGACTTCCTATGGTGACGTATTATTATCACATTACTCCAGTAGTGCCCGGATCGCCTGGGTGGAGACAGACAAACAATAACTGCATATCACAACCTGTTGCTATGTAGCAATTACATTGAACATGAACATGACTATATCGAGTCCTTAATGCGTTATCGTCTACATCACTGACTCAAAACATCGTTACGGGCAAACTAGAATGAACTGATGCGCGCGAAGGCGAGAAAATAACGATAGCGTTCATTAGAAGAGATAACGAATAACTTGCAAACGAGAGGAATACGTATATTTTATTGAAATAATGAGACAATAAGACTGGTTTATTTTCTATAAGATTCCATCTGACTTAATGTGTAATGTGACTTGAAGTGTAAAATTGTATTCTATTCAATATGTATGTTTCATAAATGTTATATGTAAACATTATTTCGGTATATTGAGATGGTTTGGAGGAAATCATGTACTACTGTTATTGGATTTATAAAACAATAACGTTCTAATACTGAACTTAGTAGTCATAGGCTAGTACTGTATTGTTCCAAGTTTTTTTGCCACGAATGTAATCTGCATTGATGGAAGAGCGGTCAAATAGTTCCGCATCAGCCTTTCAAGGGCAGCTATATCGTATGACACCACAGCGCGTTCACTGTGAGCGATCATACCCGGCATACACAGCGGCATCATATCGCATCATAGAGGGCATACATAGTATGCCCCTCACTTGACGCATGCAGCCATGATGTACAAATACAGTAGGCTGTACTGTTCAACCTTACCTGCGTGCGAAGTGTATGAAAGACTATGTCATTCCATCAACCATTGTACTACGTTTAACATTTTGTATTCTTCAGCTGATTTTTAATTTTAAATATACATATCCCCTAAAGAGGGACACATCAGGTAAAGGTAGTATGCACCCTATAACAGACATTCCTACGAAAGATTGCTCGGACATTACGCGATGAATTTTAACATCCTTATCATACTCAATAACAATGGTCAATTAATGAGACATTTCTGGACAGTGAGCTTCAGACAGATAAAGCAATTTGGGCCAATCAATAATTTGTATGAGTGATTCCCCTTCACGCACGAACATGACAGGTATACGAGAATAATTGGGAAAGACCCTCTTACTTCCTCTCATGCAACGGTCTTTGCTCCTAGGGGTTTACAAAATGGCTGAAAGTGTGTAATATTTACCAAACATCTAGTCACCAGTTAGGATCGGATAGAGCATAGTTTCAACAATAGGCCTTCTTGAGTTTTATGCAACACCTGTCAAAAACAATGCCGGGTGTCTTTGTAACCGATTATAGCACAGAGACATGTCTACACGTACATCTAGATCTAGATCTATCACAATTCACAACTCATCCGCTTGACATTGTCTCATTGAAAACGTAACCGATTACATACATAAGCATTGCTCAAAACGTTCGTCTTATGTGCACACATCTAGCACAAGGTGTTTTCTAATACACAGAACGGCGATTCGTTAGTGGTTTCGTCCTATTATTCGGTCGGATTGTGTGTTATTCATTTATAATTTAGTGACGTGGGCATCAAGGGTTTCATGTCGACATACTTGTGTTGATAACGGATGAGGACTCGATTAGTATTCCATTATTTAGTTGACATCTAAAGGATGAAATAGGTTTTGTAAATAAGGTTCAACATAAAAACTTGCAAATGTTTCTATCAACAAATGTTCTTGTCTTGATAAGAATTCTCTGTTTACATTACAGACAGGAATAGAATGCTTACGTGGCTATAATATTGACAGCTCTGCAGCTTACAAGGAAAGGGCAATATTTGATATTAAATATACCGAATGAGTTTCCACTTCCCACAGTGGGGTTGATAAAGTTACGCATGTTTGTAAGCATGCGTTGGAAATATGGTACATGCCCGCGTATGGTCGAGTGCGAAGGAAATGCCTTCACCAAGAGGTGCTCTAGACATTAGGTAATTAATTGAAGTTCATACACACCAGATGACCAAGGTGTCACATAGAGTTCGGACGTGTATTCAAAGTGGAGAGTATCCATGGACGTGAGTTAAAGTATCTTACAGGAAAAGAGAGAAATATTATATTCGCCATTCTCGTCCCCCTCATGATATATGTACGTTTTCTTCTGTTCACACATTTTTTGGCGTGTGTTTTATTAATTCATTTTAATGAAATATATAATGTATTTAATTTAAGTCTGTGTATTTAACCTTTTCAATACCGGTTTCATCTCATGTTATATTACATTATCAAGTTTATAATCTAGAACGGTTATTTGTTTTAACGTAACATTGTTAACCATTAAAAAATGAAGTGTTTGTTTTAAAGTTTGAACATTTTCAATTTTTTAATACATTCAACATTATCAGCTAAAAGTATTTTTTTGATAAAATTTGAGAGATAATACTTTCTGAATTAATATCAATTTTTTGTAATTTTAAGTTCAACTCCGAAAGTATTATCAATTTGTCAAATTAATGTGAAAATTTAAAATATTTTTCTTTTGTCTACTTTTTAGTTTTTACACATCTCCATCTGAGTCACTTTCAAAATTCTTACAAATTATGGTAAATAAAAGGGAAAAATTTTAGAGAAGAGAGAATTTTAAGCCACATTTTTAAACCCAGTAAAAAATCAATGGAGAGTGTTTGAAAGCTGGGACAAAATTCAAATTCCACTGTTGCCATATGCCAGCACCTGGTTAGAAAGGGTTCAGTGAACACAGAACAGAATATACGCACGTAAACACAATATACAGTGTCGTTTCTTTATTTACACAAAATGATTAATGTGTAAGTCGTAGGGCGTATGGTTTAAGGTTTAATGTTTAAGTCGTAACGTTGTTCTCGCCCCTGTACATTTCTTTGAAAGATATGACTACTATATACGACTACGTAACGAACGTTGATTGGATGGTCGTAAGCCTTACGACAGTACTTCGATCTTGTTCAACTACTCTTAAACACTAATCATTAAACATTACACCTTACGACACTGTGTGAACGCTAACACGTAAATCATATGCCCGAACTTGCTTAAACCATAAACCTAAAACATTAAACATTTTAAAACTTGTTGTAGGCTTTCGCGGCCCGAGTCAATATTAATAATTCTTGGCTGTCGGGTGTCGCCGCGTCTGTCGTTTAATAAAACCTGACGTTTCGGACTAATTGCATATGATTGGGACTCTGAAGATGGACTATGCAATTAGTCCGAAACGTCAGGTTTTAATAAATGACAGACGCGGCGACACCCGACAGCCAAGAATTATAAATATTAAACATTTTGTGTAAACGCGCCTTTAGTTGCACATGAACCTATTGTTACAGCGCAGGATATCATACCGTGTAAAACCTTTAGTCCGTCATTTGTACACGACGAAGCCGCCGTAGCGTGTTTAGAAAACTCAAACAGCGTGAATTATTATTTAAACATTTCTGCTCACGTGTAAATAATGAAAACAAAGTCATTATCACATCGCCGCTAAAAATGATCTTGACATTGGCCGTAGTCCCGTAGAGCCGGCCGGCCACTTTCCTTTACTAATACAACATTGCGTACTATTTCGGAGAGAGTTGACGTGGGCGTGGCAGATGCGTGCGTGTGCGCGTGCGAGAGTATGCGTGTGTGTGCGTGTGTTGTGCTGTGTGCGTACATCTTATTAGGTAGGTCATTGTCTCATTGATGGCATCACTCTTTGTCTCCCGTTTACTTTCTTTCAAGGCAAATAGATTTACTACGTTTTATTTACTTCGTTTCAACGAAGCGTTTGATAAAACAATGCATGCATTTGTTCTAAGAGATTGTATTTTCCCAGTTTAGGCATACTTGCAACTAAGACATTTCTGTGTAATTTAGTGTTCAATCAAATAGATCCCAATTCCCAACATATAATATTCGTTTGTTATTCGTTTTAATGTATGGAAATAAGCTGATTAAATGTTATTAAAGTATTTTAACAAATCAAAGTATTTAGATAAAAACAAGTAAAGAACAAGATATTTGTTCAGGGTCGCAATCGAACATTTTCTCATGCTAAATCATTACGGCCATACGATATTGTGAACAGCGTCACAATATCGTAAGCTAACTTACCATTGTAAGTTAACTTTTCCACGATTGCCGAATTGGGATTGCAATCTCGATAGCAACAATAATTGTGGTTGAGGCTTTACTGTCACAAAACGCTTAGTCACCACATTAAGCTATGATAATTGCCATCATAATGGAGGTCTTCCATGTGTGTGGAGCAAATCCTTCTTCCACTATCATTGTTTCACTCAATCACAGATAATATATTGTCAAGGTCATCTGTGACACAATAATGCACTACTTTGTGTGGAGGCTATTCATTTAATGCGGTGGGGGTAATCGCGACGATGAACGATCACCGGCAATGAGGTGAAAACGAGCAGATTATTCGTATACTGTATTCACTGAATTTGCGTCACCGTTGACAAGATGATTCATCCTCTGCGTCATTCCAATCCTCACACGTGTCAATTGCTGAAGGGGAGAGGTTGGCTACAAATTTATGTTCAATAATGTTAATATAGTGATTGTTGAACTTTTTATTTTGTAGCTCGTTAAGGCCGTCTGTTCACCGTTTTCAGTTTTCTAAAATTTTCATTAAATACAAACGTGTAACTTTGAAATTAAAACATTGACTTCTAAAAGTACCAAAAATATATTTATCTTCATTTTGCAACAGCTGGTACTGTAAAGGTTTTGCAACGTTGAACGTTGAAATACGTGCTGATCATAAACAATTTTTCGTTACGGGTCAAGAACACTGGTCTTGGAGATAAAGTATTTTCAGTGCATTATCATTAATGGAATTTTGTGTATGATTGTTTTAACATACGGGTACAAATGCGCTCTCCTTATTGTTATATTAGAATAATCGTAATTAAAATACAGTTACAGCTAATGCACTGGAAATACTTGATTGAACCTCAAGACCAAAGTGTGTTCTTAACTCGATCGCAACGAAAAATTGTTTATGGCCAGCACGTATTTCTTGCAAAACGTTGCAAAACCTGAAAGGGATTAAAGTAGCAATATTGACAGTACCGGCCGTTGAAAAATTTAGACAGATATATTTTTGATACTTACAGAATTTGGTGTTTAGTTTCAAAGTTACACGTTTGCATATCGTGAATATTATAGAAAACTGAAAAGGTTGGACAGACATGCATAATTGATTGCATAACTGAAAAGGCGAAACATCAGTTCAATTATGTTCGTACCAAATGTATAAACATGGACACTTATTTAGATCTTTCATAAATGTGTCATATCAGGCTAGACTTTTAAAAATAACTATTATTTTTACTATTTATAAATTATGCATTATACGTGTAAAATTGTGTTCAGTCAAAAATGAATTAAATGTTCAAAATGGTTCATCGTTTTGTTCTTTAAAGAAACTACTTTTAAATGTATCTCTTTGACATAACGTGTATTACATTTTAAAACGTGACGTTTGAGTAGTAAATCAACTTTTTATAATTTGGATTTTATTAGATGTAAGTACACAACCGAAATGCAATAGCAGAGTAGCTTCAAATGTAAACACCAGAACTTAGATGACGTTTTACTCAAATACCATGTATGGCTAGTGTGCAACAGTATCATAACAAAGAAAACTGTATGTTTTACGAATTATATTTTGTGACAATACGAGAAGAAATGTTCAATTAAACTATTTTGAGCAATTGGTACGTTAACATTTTTTTGAAAACGTCATGGTCTCATGGTACATTGATGAATTAGGGCTACATGCAACATTTTAATTACACCGTAAAATTCAGTGAGACCCAGAGCCTTATTAACTGGGATGTATATACGCCTGATCTGTTAAGCAGCTTTGTGTGAACCCAGGCTCGGGTGTGTAAGGGTATTTATCAATGTTTTTCCAAACCGCATTTTAGTATTTGTTAATTCTCGCTATGAATGTCATTTGTTTTCATTCGATATAATTATTATTTAATATACATTTGCTCAATTTGTGTACGGAATAAATTTTATTCTCTACACAACTTGAGCAAGTTTATATCGCTGAGCACTCCGTGTCCATTCATAAAGGCAACTATTTGATGGAAATGAATACATTTTTTGATTATTAATTATGTGTCAAACAATAAACACCAAATGCAATTAAAATTCCAAAGTAAATTGATAGATCGCCTAAGTGTTGATGATATCAGTGAAGAACATTGCATGGAAATCTACTTTATATTGACTAATAATAATATATACACACAAAAGCCAAATGCGGACTCGCCGCTTTCCTTTTGTTTAAGATGAATAATAATATTTCAAAATCGAATTTGTCTATTAGATATTACTAAAATGTTATCTTGGGCATGTTGTACAATTTAAATTTCAATATCTCTAATTAGAATTGAGATTGTCTTCAAAAAGTTCCAGTATTTCTAGTATGGGGACTAAAACGAATGTACAACAATACATTATCTCCTGATTTGATAAGGTAGAGTTGTGGAAAATTTAATTCATCAATCAATCACTCAGTTTTTTTTTTTTATTTTATAATGAAAAGTGGTTAGATTGATCACTTATTGTGCGTTTGTCTCTGCGTACGCGTTTCCCCAATCGAATTAGGTGCGTACCCATTTCCTAGGTGCTTCATTTATAGAGCTCTATAGAATGGTCACAATCAAGTGGTTCAAATCTTTATCCCGCGTTGGGATAGGGGGAGAAAGCCTATTCTGTAAATCATAACTCAAAAATATCTGTTTTAGTGACTAAAAGTACAATTTAAGAATAATCAAAAATTATTCTTATACGAAGAGGAATTACATTTTTGTAAAGCTATTTCACAATTCAACATCACATCAAAAATAGCCATCGGCACTAACGTTACTACAACAAAATTACTGAAAATACATTATATATTCTACCGTTTAGTAAATTTGTAACAAATATCTTTAAATTCAATGAAATTATGAAGCGCAAAATGCATTCAGAAACCATTGTTACATGTAAACACCAAGCGTACTTACTACTTATAATAGATAGGACGAGGATTTTCCATGAAGTGAATCAAGCATGCTTCAATGAATGAAATAGTTGAAAGATCCTTCAAAACAAATACAGTTCTGAATGTTTATCTGTTCTCTAGAATCATCTTTTTGTAAGAGTGAAAGTTATTTATGTTACCCAAAATTACATTCACTTTTCAGGCACGACATTTTTTCGTTCGTTGACAACGCACTAAATGACACTATCAGGTTGAGAAATCCAAGAGACGATACGTCGTGTCAAGCGCTCAATAGTAAGACATTCGGTGTCGTAAGTGCGAACCATCTCTACGCAGCTTGAGTTGAATGCATTTCCGTCCGTAAAATAGGTTCCCATGGCGATAACTAGTCTTCATCAAAACATTTCCCTACAAGTTAATGAGGTCTTATCTGATCGCCGAAGAACGTTCACTTCGTCAGGTCAACGATTGCTCATCGCACATTCACACAAATGAAACATTTCATTTGAAATAGGTGTGAAGCTTAGCTTGCTCACTAGTATTACGCGCGACAGTTGTACGTCCACCAGTTGTTTATGAACATTGAAAACTTCATTAATATAATATCAAGGTAACATTTTATTAATAGCCTACTATTATCTTTAAGTAAATACGTAATCATTATTTTTTGTAAGTCCAATCCGAGGCCCAATCCATCACAAGAACTGATTTTCAGTGGGGACTGTAATACCACATATTATGTTCATCGTTGAACGTTATGACAGCTCCAAAAACATAATGTGTTTACTGTAAGTTTTTTTGATTTGATACGATAGAAGATGGTATATGAGGAAAAAGGATGACCGCAAAAATCAATATCTTAGTTATAAGGGATTCGAATCCACGTCTAATATTTCATACAACTCGCAAATCAGCTCCAACAATATAAAAGACACCAACTAAGGTGGTAACATTTTTATTAAATCATGGTAATAATATTGGCAAGTTGAAAATTTTGAATGCAAAATTATTAATTAGTTGGTAGAATTCGTTACATTACTTTAATCTTTGATTTTTTAATTGCTGGTATATTAAAAGTGTTACTTAATACAACAACGCTAATAAAATAGCGAAATTGCAAACATTTCCCGTTTAAGTATTATATTTTTGGATAAATTTATTTCTATTATGTCTAATAGAATAAATGACGATTTCAATTCGTAAGTATACTACGACAGAAATAACGTTATTTTATTTTAAGACAAAACTGAACCAGCCCATGCTGGTCTAGACCCAGCCATTGATTAGTTGCTTATTTCTTCTTCTGCGACTTACTTGACAACTAGGTCACACGACGTCGTCTTTTCAGTCCACTCTTACGAGCGTTACGACCCTCGTTTGTACGAACGGTCACTAGACTCTAGCATCAGTAATGGTAGAGGTCATGATTATTCCAAAGAAGATATAACTGAAATCGTGTTATACCAGGAAACGTGTATTAATTTAAAAACTGAGGGAAAGAGTTCAAAACATTGTAGGATGCCTTTGAAAATGATGTTTACATGTATACATATATCTATACTGCATCTGTGCATCTCTTGTACCTAATGTATATTTATTTGTAGAATAAGATGAAAATATTAGAATATGTAGTTTGTAGACTAATGACAACTCGAATGTTCAAGTGTATATAATGTATACCTTTTGAACTTTAAGGAGACTAATAAATCTCATCTTATCCTATCCTACATTATCTTATCTTATCTTACCTTATCTTATCTTATATTATCTTATCTTATCTTATCTTATCTTATCTTATCTTATCTTATCTTATCTCATCTTATCTTATCTTATCTTATCTTATAAAGGACGATGGTGCATGGTCCTTGCGCGAACCACAGTTCATCCCTAGCCAGTGGACAAATAGGGCTACCGAGAGGTCGAGTCAAAGTATAGGCACGTTCGTTCACGTGTGCATCTGATTTCAGCCAGCCACTCAACCCCCCCCCCCCCCCCCCGTCCGTATGCACATTGTGATGCTCGTGCCTGCAAACGTGAGGCTTCATAATATTGTGGTTAATACTGTGCAGACGGCAGATCACCACACATTATCATGCTCATGGTGTCCGCGACCAACTACAGCGGTGATGCAAGTCAAGATTCAGGTGCCAAAGGCCTTCTAGACATGTTCCTGAGGGATTTCTTTGATTAAGGCACGATCACAAAATGTCAAACCATTTTTGTTTTCGTTGTATGCGATACAACTCGTATTTCGTATCTAAAGTAGTACTGGTATTGAATTATATTTTTATAGTCAACTGTTATACTAAACGAAATATATGTGAATACGGATTTTCACATTATTATAGAACACGTTTTTTTGTACAGAAGAAATTCTTTTAATTGAACAATTTAGTTAGCAAGTAGTAGGGTTTATTATAGTAGCCAGGTGAAAAGCTATATTTCATTTGTAAATATTTACCAAAAAAATGTGCGTGTTACTGTTTATGAACCTGTTTAATTAATGATATTCTAAGTCTAAAAGGTAGTGTTGTCTATTTATGATTTGTATATTGTTCTAAACTTTAATAGGGCACAATTTTAAAGTCTGCTTATTTCTGTAAATACATCCATATATTTACCAAACATACTTGTGCATGAGGAAGCTTAGTTTTCTACGAAGGCGTAATTTCAGAAACACTTATTCGTTTTTAGTGCAGAACTATAAAATTTACTTCCGTGTACCCTGTGCGCCCAAAGCGCATGTGCCACAGTATAAGTTAACTGTTACCTAACACATTCATCAAATCGCATTATGCCTGTGTCGATGATATCATTATTATTATTGTTATTAGACCACTACGTTCCAGTATCTGGATACACCTCTAGCTGCAGATTACGACGTTATTGTCTAACAAATGAAACTTTCTTATAAATCGAATTTAAATAGTTTTTTTTTTGCTGTTGCTGCATAATATATAGTACGATACATTCTACCATAAAACACTTTCTCCTGCAAGTACTCTGTGCGCTTAGATCTACTTTTGCAACCACTGTTGTAGAGAAATGCATTGTGCATTTCTTTCGTCAAGAACAGCTGTTTGACCGGTAATGTAACAAATTCATAACAAACTGGTCATAACATCTGTATGCAGGCCAAGTCAATATAGTAGGCCTACGTTTAGTACAATTGTAGTGTAGTGTACACGTCGCCCGGGAAGTTTTGAGAAATGTGTACTTTTAAAACAATTCGAGTACCGTATTTCATAATGCTTTTAAGAGTTTCATTTCCATTTTGAACACATGCAATTACTAATTACTTTATTAATGCTGCTTTTGCAATACTATTGAATACAAAAAACCAAGTTTTTTCTGGCTATCGTATAACACCATTTGGAATCATTATTGTGTTTGATAGAACAAACCAATAACTGAAAAAGTATGTTTCTCTCAAAGAAAAACATTAATGGGAAAATAAAACAAGGTTTTGATAGGGGACGAGTTTGAGCCTCGTGTACCACAATAACTATTTAGTTTCTCGTTGAGCGGGCCCCGTATCCAAACTTGCCTCATAGGCTGTTTTACAACACATTAACCCATGGAAACCAATGGATGGTCAAACTGGCCAGCTTCCGGAAATAGACACGCTGTCAATAGTAAAATATTATTATTGTATTAAATTAAATTAAATTAACTTATTAAATTAAATATTAAAAAAGTACAGACAAAAATTACAAAAATTAAATTGCCAAGCATGTAACTCAAATAAGTCTGTTTAACATTGTGGTCTACACCACATTATACGTTACTGAAGTATTTATATGTTTCCATTTCCTTTTATTTTTTCCTCGCATGAATTTCTTTAATTACCTCATTTGTACATGAAATTGTTTTTGATTTCGTTTAAGAAAAGCGATTTTCAATTATTTTTGTAAGTAAAGAGGTACGTATATTATGTAACTCGTGCATTTCGGAAAACAAATTAAATGTTCTATCTGAAGTATGTATACAACAACAAATTATTATAATTGTTGGACGATTCCTTCCCATGTATATTTATACTTTATACGTAGTATTTTCGTGAGAAATACGAGTCTATTACGTATCTCCAACTTTCTATGATGATTTTAAGCAATTACATTGTTTCTAATAAGTACAATAATTATTCAAACTATAGAGATGGTTCAGTAGCCAACAGCCAATATAGGTCACTGACAATTTGACTGAATGTGTTTTAAATATGTGTTTTTCATCAGTCAAAAGGCGAATGCTGGAATTGAGTAATAAAATATAGCACTTGGATATTCCCTCTATTTTCACACCCTACACCACGAAGTCTATAATAAGTTATCTGTGCCCATACTATATACTATACGTTTATTTTATATTTGTTACTTTTATATTATATTATTTATTATATTGTATACGTTTACCAAGGTAAACGTTGGACACGTTGGCCTAGGTGTCACACGAAAATTGATAAACACTCAATCTTATGGTATGTTGGCGCAAAGGGTGAGTGGGTGTTATTCTGTGACTGGAGAGATGGTAAAGGTTACCTGATAGTTTAGCGATCTTGCCATACTGGTGTCGGAACTGTTCAGTCATCTTGGCGAGGTCTGCGACGGAGTATTGCCCGACGACGGGTAGAAGGCGCCACGCGTTGCCGAGGAGGGGGAGGGGTCTGGGTCCAGGGACCTCCTCGAAGGGTCGGGCCCCGTCTTGTGTCACGTGGTGGGGACATAGGGAGACCGCTGCAGACATGCTTGACCCCCGAGTACCGAGCAGCGAGAGCACCGCGTGCGTCTCCACTCCCGTCAAGCAACCTGCAACAGAACGCATTGAGTCATTGCATGCGCTCGGTATGAGTACACGTGAGATAATATACTTACATACTGTACAACCCCGCTATTTTACGCTCTCTTTTGATTTAATATTGTCGTGGAGAAATAAAAACGTCGTTTGCTACATAATTGAATACTCCTCTTTATGAATACTTTCAATTATATTTTTTTTAATGATCGACTAAACTTGTGCAATGTGCTTGTGAAACTAAAAACTAAATAGTTTTAAGACATGAAAATCCTAATTGAAATTTGAATATTGATTTTCTAGGGAATGCCTCATTTTTATTTCCTTGCGACAATGTTGCCGCAATGAAGAGTAATTTTAAAGGTCAGAAATCACGCTTGACACGAAGTTGGATGACAATGTATTTACAGAGAATGTGTACAAATTAGGACTGGTTGGTTTACAGATAAAGAGAAGGAAGAAGAGAAAATAAAAATAAAATATCAATAGAAAATCATGATATTTTTTATTTTGATATGAAAAGAAAACACAGGTAAAACGATGGAGTAGGCTATACTCTGTACCGTCATGCAAATTATTCATCACTCAAATTAAGAGTGGCCACTAAACTGTAAAAAATATTTCAGTAACATTAATTGCACTTATACGAGATATGCCTGTCATCAAGTTGTCCCAAGCTAACGATTCGCATACGACGAAATAAGTTTCCAATAGAAATCCAATAATTCAAACTTCATTTTCTACTTCTCAACGTCCTAACACGCTATACTTGAAATGCCCGCTAGTAATAACTTTCAGGCGTGTGCATTGGAATTTTGAAAAGCCCCAACACATAAGCCGTAACTAGTGAGCATATTATATTCTACTAAGCGAAATACCTTCAGTGAGAACGCCTGTATATAGGATAGCCTAGTCTAGTAGTGCACTAAACGGCCCAAAAATGTATTGAATTGCGTGAAAACCGCCGCAGCAAGGAAATATATTTTTGGATCATGAGCTGCAACTGCAGGTATCGATACGAATGTGAAATCCGCATGAGAATAGTTACATTGGGTGAACTATACTTAAACAAAAAGCAACATTTACCTAAGTGAATCTAAGGCGTCTACAAACGATCGGTTAATTAACAACACAACTAGCGAGTGGAAACATATAATTAAACTTATGCTCACAAAACAATTTAAATAATGTTTCACCATGTTTACAAGCAGCTTGCTTATTAACTCAGACGAGACGCTGGCTCTTTAATGATTTAATTGTATATGGCACCTTATCGTGCAGACGTTTACGTTCGAAATAAACAGTTAAACTTACTTACAAGACACGGTGAAGTATACAGTCGTTGACATTTAGACTGTTTCAATTCCATTGGAATCTTTAGAAGAAACAATAATTGAACGGATGTTAGTTATAGTTAAGATTCGGGACAATATTTTCAAGTGCACTGGACAAACCATCGAAAACAGTTTACGTAGTTAATTATGATGCTCAACGTTTGTATGGTGTTTATAGTAATTCGCATTGCAAGCACAACCTGAGTGAATTGCCATAAAGTTTAATTTTCCCTCGTCGTTTGTAAGCTTCAATATTATATTGCCATACAATTTTCGTAAGAAATTTAAAAAATCCTGTTTTGAACGTTATGCAGGTTTCTGTTCAGTTTCTACACGTTTTAACTGGTCATGGTTTACAATGTTTAGTTCTAACCTTTAACCATGTCAATAAATTCCCTTTTTATAAAACTTTTAAATTTCACTTTTACTTTTCAACAGTTAAATTACATTTGAAAAAACTATGTTGCCCTATAATGTTCATTTTTAAGCTTTAATTATACTTATTAATTCTCTTTTAATAAAGCTTTTAAATTTCACTTTTTTTCAAAAGTTAAATAACACTTCAAAAAAATGTATTGCGCTATAATATACCTCGAGGTTAAATCGTCTTGTGATACACAATTGTTCTGATGCAAACTACTTTCCCTCATTGTCGTCGCATTGTCCTCACATCTCTTATAGTGACACGAGCTTATGGGAAAAGTGTATCTCTTTAACCTTCCGTTTTGGGGGTCAATGTAGGCTAATGAATAAACCGCATTCGTTCCCTCTAGGCTTGATTGATAACGTGACGTGCAACTTTCTTTGTGATGCTATGTTGAACGAAACACATCACAACAATACGATTTTACTACGTCGTATAAATTGTTGCAAAACAAAGGTGAAGTTCACCAAATGTTTACGAAATGCTTACAAGGAAGACGTTTGAAAAATGTAGATGCTTAATAATAGTTACGCCATGCATGGATAAATTATATTGTACTCAAATTCATTAACTAGCTCATTAACGTTTACTATTTGTGTTAAGGCAAACACAATGTTGTTTAAGAAACTATTCAATTATGAAAAAAGAAATCATCTTAACAGATTTTATTTAAATCCATTTTGGCTGATACGAAGTGAATAATCACAGAAGCAACTGCATTACAAGTACTCGCACGTACGCACTGTATACCTACTGGAGAAATTGCTATTTCTGGTTCTAGAATTTGCTACAAAGTAGGAACTAGCATTCAAATCATGTAAACCATTTCCGTATTCAATAACATACTATAACGCATGTTATAAAGACAAAGTTTCATTATGGTTGCCAAACCTTATGATTAACTACGCTCTGGTGTTTAAATTATTATCGCAACGAGAATCGGTGCGTGTCTTGAACGTACAGTCACGCATGGTCCACTTTTTAAACTGAGACGTTTTTATTACCTTGTTTACTATGTTGTGTAGCAAGTACCAAAAACAACTTGATTTAATTTAACCGTTTTACAGCGCGAGTGGGCGTACACGGAAAATCAAAATTAATGATTGATTCATGGCTAGTGGCATTTCATTATGTCATGGGAAGTAGTTCAGTAACCTCTTCTGTGTTGCTTTTGGCTTAGAAAAGTGTGGTAATTATTAGCATTGGGGCCTTATTAGGGTATTTTCAATATTTCAATACAATTATACAATACTGCTAATAGCGGTAGACTATATAATAGCTCTTAATCTCTTGCAATTCTATCTTTAAGAAACAGATACCATTACTTCAAGCTTCCTAGTTTTACTACAACTCCATCAATCGTATTTTTAATGAGAGATTAAACAAATATAGATATAGCGTATTTGTAAATTCCACATACATTTACAGCAGAACACCACGGGTATATTTCTTGATTGAATATTAAAAAAATGAGTCAATATTTTTTAGTAGATCGCTATTTTTGTGTGTCGGGAGGGCCCCTCTCCCCCCCCCCCCCCCTCTCGGTAGTACTCGTACGGTTTTTTTTACGTTTGTTAAACAAACCAAACTTTTCCATTTAAACTAAGCTTAAATTCCGCTTTTCCCACCTATGCCAAGACTATGTTATTTGGAAGTTTCGTAAATAACTTGCACTATACCCGGCAAGACAAACGAGCCCGCGAATTGTATCATACCATTGTTAAAATCCCTCAACAATTATTATGACGTAACAACAATGAGCGCGATAAGTGAACGAGAGTGGTAAATTAGTTTTGCAACGATGTTTTTTGTCAAGGCCGATGGGTGAAGTCACCTACTTTAGCATAGGATGTACGTAATGTGGAAGACCACGCATGCTCTTCTCGTGTGAGGTCCAAGATAAGAATTACTTTTATAAAAGAAAAAACAGTGGCGGTTTTGTGTAGGAAGTGCAAGCATGAATTTTCGAAAAGGCATATATGTGGTAAGACCCTCAGTAATGCTGCATGTTTAAAAATTAGTTTTTACTCTTCTTTTTATTGGATTTTATCTTTAAGTACAGAATTCCTTTAAAAGTACTTTAAAATTTACATTTTTAACGCCAAACACAAAACTTAAATTCGCCTCTACTAAGGGGGATTAGCAGTAACGTTTTATAATCGAAAATTTTCGCGCCGCCTTTTCGAAAGGGAGAATGTATTTTCCTATTGAAATAACATGGGCGTAGGGTGTTTATTAATTAAGTTATTTTAACAAAAACGAGACATTTTTAATTCGAAACTAAAATATGTTTAAACCGAAACGTCAAACATAATCGTGATCACGCATTGTATTATCGCAAATTTCGTTTAAACAATATCATAGAATAATGTATGAGCTAACATCACGATAGTGCAATTAGGCTATAGGCTACCACAGCGAGTGTTTTTGTAAATCAGTTAAACTGTACGTGTGAGAGAGGGAGTGTGTGTGTGAGAGATAGAGAGAGAGAGAGAGAGAGTCGGAAGAGTTATGTGTGTCTGCAGATTTATTGATCTTGGTAACTATTAGTGCCCGAAAATGGTTCCAATGCCCTTTGTTGTCTTTCTTCTCATATTATGTTTTATTTATGTATTATTAATATGTATTTATAATGATGTATTAACTGTGAGTCTTTGACTTACTGACTGATGTTTTTCAATTTATTGTATTGTATTATATTGCACTTGTGGGGCAGTAGCCCCGTTGCTAATAAAGAATACTACTACTACTACTACTACATATGCTAAGTAGCTTAATATGTCAAAGATACAATTATACCACCCAATCAATGTAATTAAATTCCTCGTAGGTAATTCTTATAAGACATTCCGTGTCAGAAGTTGGTAAGTTCATAGAGCATGCTAAGGAAGCAGACACCGTTATTTGCCGGTGCATAACTTCGACACTGACATAATATACGTAACTCAATCAAATAGTTTAAAGTATGTTTTAATTAGAATACAACATGATAATCCTGAGCGAGATACTTCGTAATATTACAGACATTCCTGGATGGAAGTAACTATGTAGCCATAAGGAAGGAGTTAGATTCAAAACTCTTGGTATTTTATCTGATTTTTTGTCATTGAAGTGTAATTTGTGTTTCGAATGCCCTAAATGTACGGTTTCATTCCAGACTAAATCAAGGATTGTTTGCTTGTTAAATTAATTTCAATGTATCTACAAAACTGGGAGATTGTGTGTAAACAGTTTCTTTGGTGCACTGGACCAACGAGATTTGTTATTATTGAATAAAGTATAGCGCTTAAAATCTGTAACCAACTGGTTTTACAAAACACATTTCTTTTATTTGAATTGTAACGCTCGATAAACGTTAAATCCCCATCCAGTACTGGCAGTGACAGCATTGTTTTGTGTGAGCTTATACCCAGTATTATGTATACGTGTATCTTTTGGTTTTACTGTAACCTGTTAATTTACGAGGAATTTAAACTGTCAGTTTTACCTGACAGGTGGCGCATCTGAACAGCTGAGGTTTGTTGTGTCACGAACACAATATTTTTAACTGATGTGGACTAGGAGTTTATCGCGTACTCCCATGATATTCTCTACTTTGTTTTTCTTTCACAAAGTGCAATCTTGAACATTTGTAGTTATAATCAATACAACTATTTATTACACTGAATGGAGAGAAGCATCCTTGGCAAAGACACTGATCACGTATTCATTTATCTGCGTCATGATTCTTAACATATATAATTATATCAATCTAAAGTTATTTAATGAAAACCTATTATCGTTTTCAGAGTATCCACATTAAAACAAATTGCGACTACATTTTCATATTAAGTGTATGTGTTCTTCTACCAATACTAATTATATTTACTAAATTAATTTTTTTGTTGATGTAAGACTGTACAATATCAATTTTCGTGATCGGGTACCGATGGAACATTTAGTAAAACGCAGTTCAACCCAAAAGCCAATTATTCCATATAAACCATGTGTCGGACGCTTTCGTGTCCCGGTTAGCCAGTATAACTTGCAATGATATATATGAAATGTGTTTATGGGATAAACCACAAAACATAATATTATTTTATCTTCCGAGCCACAAATATCTACATGGATTGAAAGCGTATATGATATATACGGTATAATACGGTTGCCGTCTATCCCATACATCGCATCGACTCCTGAAGATGGAAAGCCTTTAGCTTTTCGAAACGTCGAGAAGAACGGTTGTTATCAGAGCCATCAACTCACATCACAGGGCAAATCACTGCAGAACGTTCATATTATATATTTGTTAGTAAAATGAAACAATTTTAGGGATATTCCACCACGTTGGCCACACTTATCCGCGAGTGTGACCGACGAGGTGGAATAACCCTTAAGGTGTTGAATTGTATTAACATTCACCCAGCCCAGGAAAGCCTACGTATGTATTATATGTTATTTTGAAGCTAAATCATTGTGATAGTGTCTACTATAAATAAGTGGATTTCAAGATCCACATCAATTGGAGCTGGAGTATTAGAGTTTGATCCCCAGTCGGCAAAAACTTGTATTACAGTTGCTATCCATTTAATTTCGATACAATTACAAACATTTGTTCTAAAATAATTGAACAGCGTCACCCTGTAGTAGTATTAAGTTGTCTAGATATCTTTAATATTTCGAAACAGCTAAGTATTACAAGCACAATTAATAAAATACGAAATTGATCCGTATCTCATGAAATAGCTACACGAAGAAATATATCAAGAACACTCAGGATGATAGGTTTTAAACGAAATATAACGATTCACGCTCCGTTGGTCTCTGTCTGATCGGAAGGAAGGTGCTCGAACGGACGCTGGAGTCAAGTGTTAAATGCGACCCGATATAACGATGTCTTGAGAGCATTAACAACAAGCGATACGATTGGTCAAACGATAGAGATTTGTCGCAACAGTGGCAATATCATCTCCTCCTCTGGATCGAGTGTGTAATTAGAGCTCAGACCGGGTTTCACCAACCGTGTAGTTCCGAGATAACCTGTTAATCAGAGATTTAGTGGGGAAAAACATGGTGCCTGGAAACAGACACCATCACTGCGATCATGTTACTTTGGTAGATAACGTTCGATATCGTTGAAAATTTTACGTTTGAACGATCGTAGCTCTTAATGCAATTATGTCCAGCTCAGTAATGCTATATTAAACGTTGAACACTCATCCCGGGGATGACAACTAGCAGTTGCAGAAATATGGGACGTTAACCCTTAATATAATTATTATTATCATCACGAATATCGTGCGCGCCTCTTGATCACGGGCACCCAACCATTAACAGCTTTTGATACCAACAAATGGTGGAAACGCCGGTGTTTAAACGATTTTATTTCACAAAACTAAAGTAGGACGAACTATACTTTTAGAGTTTAGACCTACCTCTAGAACACAGTGGAATATTAGAATAAATACGTGCTGTGAGTAGTTACTCTATATGGAGCTACTCAGTTAAGTGTGAATTTTTATTATACATTTGGATAGGCTTTCAATAAAAACAAAAGGCTGCCAATGTTGCTCAAAGCTTGCTGGATTTTGACTAGTTGCTGTGAACTTCTTCGAATTCTCGACTCTCATAGGCTACACAATAACGATTTCAACGTTATAACGACCAAAGTTACATGGTTGCAGTGCATATACATTTTGAATGTAATGTTTGTTGATACCATGGTTACTAATCTGAGACTATTAAATCGAAGATTAACACAGTTTGGTGAATTAAGGCTTAGAGAGGTTTGGTTACAGAATAAAACTATCCCGCTGTCTTTGCCCGAGTCCTATACATGCTGGCGTTCCGCGTTATGCTTTGTGCGTTTTTAACAATTATTATGCATTTAGTATGTAATAGTCTTACATAAACGTTAAACATTTCACGATTAGAACTAGATGAAAATGCAATGGGGAACAATAGACGGATCTGTTCCTAAAGTCATAATAGTATGACAATATACGTCTTCATTTATTTTATTATTTAACATCCTTGGAGAATGTCAGCTTACAGCAGGTCCTCCCTTTATTTTATAAATACATTCTAAGACAGTTGGCCAAGTGTGTTTGCATATCTGCGTCTAGATATTGTGACAGATTCGCATACGACTTCCACTCTTTGGTATGTTTTGTAATGGTGCGCATACACCTTGGCTGCGGACATTTCTTCTAATCATTGCTGCTCTACATACAGGTCCGCAAAACACGCTCTGGTCCTGGGACAGTCTGACCACGGAGAAGCCATTTGCTTATAATGAGCCAGACTGTAGTACTCTTGGACTTAAGTCTTTGAGCCATGACAATCAGTATGACCTAATGTTAAAACCTACATAATTACCTAAATGTTCTATTTTAAATGCCCCTAGTTGGAACACTGTTATATGCATGCAAACTTCCTAAATTTAGCTTGGATTTCAGTTTTGCATGTGCTTGGCGTGGCGCGGCTCGGATGAAGCTTTCAGCCAATCAGTGTGTTTTATTTCCCAGCCAAGGTGATCCGAGGTTGTGCTGATTGGCTGCAAGTTTCATCCGCGCAGCGCGTGGCAATAACATCCACAACTGACGCCACACTTATACAATCTAAAATCCTGGACATCCCTACAGCGTTAATCTGCCATGGGTACTGAAAGAACGACAAAATTACTGATATAATCTTCAACACGATGAGCATTCTAATGTATCAAGAGGTTAGGTTTTATAGTAGGCCTAATAATAATTGTACGCAGGAATCGTTGTTGTAGGGATCACACTATGGTGGTTATACCATGTACTCCTCTTCGGGTGACTAACTACGTATATTAGTATGTTTGTATTATCAGGAAGGAATGCTCGGGGGCTGATAGTAGGACTCAATCCCATCATTCGCTTTTGTGACTGAGGAACGTCTCGGAAAAACCATCAGTTAGGATTGCCGGGGATTGTTTTGGAACCGACGATCTCCCGAATAGAAGCATCGCGTCTATCCACTGGCCCATAGTTTTTTTATTTGGAACACACTGGATACTACGCTCATTCAAGATCATGTAATCCTATTGTAATATAACGGATGGTGTTATAATGTTATATAAAAACATCGATAATTTCAATTCCATTTGAATAAAAACATATGTCGCTATTTCTAACTAAATTATTCAATTATGCAACTAAAGTGGAAAAGCAAAAATCTTTTGGTCAACGTAACTCTTATAAATAATGAATGATGTATAGTTAAGTGCTGATATATTTATATAATATTATCCGTAATTATTGTTTCTGTTGTGATCAATTATACGTTCATTCTTTCCGCTTTTACTTCCAATGTGATTCATACACCAGTAATAATTTCAAAGTAATTATCAAGGAATCAGTCAATGTTAAAATTAATGATGTATTATGTAAGGCACGACCGAGAGAGAGCATCATATCAACAACAAAATAATAGGGAAGTTATGAAAGTAATTGCTCAGAATTCCAGTAAACCTTACAGATAAAATACAAGCAAATAAAAGGAATACTGCGGGATCGAGGTATAGAACATCATATTAACAACAAAATAATAGAAAAAATATGAAAATTATTGCTCCGACTTCCAGTAAACCTTACAGATAAAATACAAGCAATACTGCGGGAGCGAGGGAGAGAACGAGGTCGTCAATATTAGAATACAACAATTTACATTATTTTCAGAAAAACTTAAATATGTTTTATTGAAAATTCGTATTGAAAATGGTTCGTGAAATAAAAGAAAACGAACTAACGATAGCAATTAAGAATTATTTTTTCTTGAAGGCTTTCCTCGGGGCTTTCGTATATTGCTTCAAGACAAAAAAAAGGGTTGGCCTACACCTTAGAACTTAAACTTTGTTCGCGAATATGCTTTGTTGAGATGGGTTAATTAATACTAGAAAATATCTTATCTAGATTTGAAATTTTTGTCAAAAGTGAGCGTGGTAATGAAGATAATACAATTTGTGTCGAAGATACAATGGAATGAAAAATACCTTTTAGGATATGCATTGTATGAGACTGTGAACACAACGTTAATAACATCCAGGCCTGGACATGGATGTCATGTTGCGTTTTTATCTTCCTAATAACCAAGCCATCGTCTCGATAGCATCGTTGCCAAAATATTCAATGCTAATTACAAGTATATTGTCGTCATGAATAACCCGTGATTGTGTCAATCTTTCCGAATTTACTTTTACGACAATGCACTCAGATAACTGTGTAAACACCACAGTCGAGAAACACACCAACACTCAATGGTTCTTAAACAAGTAGTCATAATAATAATAATAATTTTTCGTATGAATACCTGTTATAGGGTGCACACCAGCTTTACCGGACGTGCCCGCTTTGTGACGGTGTCAGGGGGGTTTGATAGTTGGTAAGGAATGTTCGAGGGCTGAGTCGTTGAGTTGAGTTGAGTCCTATTAATAGTAGGACTCAATCCCAGCATTCGCCTTTAAGACTGAGGAAAGCTTCGGATATAACCTTTAGTCAGGTTTGACGACAGGTTGAATTCTAACCGGCGACCTCCCGAAATCATAAATGCGTCAAAATCGGTCTACGACGAAGGCAAACCTTTAGAAAATAATGGGGTTCTCTTTCAATTCACAAAATTGATCATTACAAAAATACGACAAAAAGTGAAGCGAATACTATGTAACGAACAATGTTTGTTTTGATTTGTATCTCTCTTCATTTGCTTTTCTTTCTTCAAGTCGATCCCTTATTTCAAATGAATGCTTTTATTTATACAAAGCTTCGGATAGCAATATTATGAAACAATTAATTTTTAATAATTTGTAGTGCTTACGGAACGGCACTTCACCTATATTCTTTCCCCTATTAGTACCAATATATTCTCATGTTATCGTCGTTGAATCTTGAGATGACTAAAACACTTCATTTTTAATACTGACTTCGAAGCCTCGCCTCGCCTCGCCTCAAAGTGGATGATTGTTAAATACCTACCGAAGCTAATCAGTCTTACTCGAATGCATCCGGGCCTGACCTCACCAGTTCTTGCCACATTATATAAACAGTGGTGACACTGTCACGCCCAGTCAAAGCGCGCACAAAATCTATGACATAATCTTCAATGATTTAACTAAATTTCTATGACGCTTTCTTAATTTTATTATTATTATCCAACATATTCGTGACCCGTCAGTGGTGGTCAAATAGCTAACTAGCTTGTATATTGTGCGGCATTTCTTTCTTACATGTGCGCATTATAAGTTCTACTATTAAATTATGTCACGCCCCCTTTATTTGGGTATATTTAAAAATTATTTATTCCGAGCTATGCATCGTCTCGCTTTTGTTAGATTATCTCTGCTTGTCATACACGACGAGTGGATGCTCGACTGTTAATTAGTCGTTAAACGGTCACAGTTATTCTAAGTTTTTTGGTCTACCTTTTGGAGTATGCCTAGTACATTCCACCTATATAAATGTATTTTTTGTCAACTACCCCTGATCGCTCATATTTTCTGTCACTATACCACTCTCATTATTGTTTTTCCTTATGTATTTAGGTTATCGCCTTTTCTAGCTCGAGATACAAGTTGACGTTTTGCTGCTTTCAATTGGCAAACTTTATCAATTCTTTCGAGCGATACATCTTGTTGCAAATCAAAATTGATATGATAAAACTAAACAGGTACAACCAAGGGTCGTAAAGATTGAAAACAACTAACAAATTATGTCTTCTCTATCATCATCGTGTTTGTACAATGTAGTTTGCTAGTGTCGTTAAAGACGTAATTATTATTAACATGTTCGATATCATGTGGTAGATGTACTTAATACTAATGGCGTTATCCAATGGGCTGCACTGAGTGCACACAGATACGTCTATTATGTTGTTGTGTATTGTTCTAATTGTTAGAGGCGCACTCAATGCGGTCCAGCGCAGCCATTGGAAAAAGCCATGAGTGTTTACGTTCTTGGCCTTCATAATCATAGCAAATGCCGCTGGTTAACGTTAACACATTATATACTCCTGGGTCCGGATTCACAAGAGGTCCTAAGTCTTTTAAGGTCTTAATTCTAAGACCGGCCTAACTTTGAACCTCTTGTGAGTCCAGGCACATGTTGTCAGTATAATTAATTACGGTCATAAATATAAATGAAGCACAACAACAACCATAACTGCTGGGTTGTTGTGCCATGTAGTTTGTTTTGTTTTTTCAATTGTTGAGACTTTTCTCTCTTGTTTGCTTTTGTTCTTCTTGAAGAGAGAATGCTGTAGAACATAGCCTAGTATATTCAAATAAACCCTGATATTGTATAACGGCTACAATTCTTATAAAAACCATTACCAACTATTAGGTTATGGGCCCAGGACAAGAATAAGAAAATTGGAGGTAGCTGGCAAAATCAAAGGTAGGAGTAATTTGTTTATCAAAGGTAGGAGTAATTTGTTCCAAGTTCGTAGTAGACCTATCTAGGCGACAAGATGACGACAGTAGGTAGTGAGGAGGCCCGCTGCCCGAAACTTGATGGTGATAACTACCACTCGTGGGCAATACGAGTTAAAGGTTTGTGTATGAGGTTAGGATGCTGGGAGGCAATAATTGGATTTGCACCACAAAATCAACAACTTGAAGTCAACGAGGCGGCAAGTGAATTAAGGAGAAGAACTAAACTCGACCAGACTGCATTGGCCACGTTACTTACCACAGTCAACGACGCCCATCTCGATGATATAGCAGAATGCGAAACAGCAAAAGAGGCCTGGAATACATTGGAAGAAGTCTGCACTAGTTATGGATTGTTGCATCAAACCATGTTTCTAGAAGAACTAGTTCTTACAAAGAAAACTGACTCGGTAAGCATGCATGAATACATTGGTAAAGTAAATGATCTGAATAGGAAAATCAAGAAGAGTGGCCTTACCTTCACTGACAGGCAGCTGTCATCATTCTACTTGTTGGGTTTGTCACGAGAACAGTATGGAGGCCTAATTAGAAGTTTGGAGCATGAAGAGAGTGAACTAACAACTAAGTATGTAAAGGCCAAGTTACTGCTAGAAGAAAAGAGACTCAAGAGAGACAATCGTGATAATCAGGATCATAAAGCCCTGCGAGTAGGCCTAACCAACGAGTCAACCGGAGGTTATTTCGCGAAGAAGAACGACAACAAAGGTAAAGGTCCAAACCATAACAAAACCAGCAATAAAGGTAGTGCTCGGTGGTTTTGGTGTTACGCATGTGGGGAGAAGGGTCATATTGCTAAAAAATGCCCGAAGATTGCATGCGAACTGGAGAAAGGGGAGGTAGATAACTCGAAGAAAGCATCAGCATCAGTCACAACAAGAGAGTACATGGCGCTGACTGTCCAGAGTAGTACTAAGACTATGTGTGAAGGACTCTGGTTGTTTGATTCAGGAGCATCTGATCACATGACCCCACGCAGATACCTTATAAGAGATAGGGTTCCCATGTCTGGGGAAGTAGCGATAGGAAATGGTGAACCCTTAAAAATTGAAGGCAGGGGGACAGTGCTTCTTCACATTTCTGATGAATGTGGAGGATGGGACCTCGAATTTAAAAATGTATTGTATGTACCAGAATTACACGACAATCTTATCTCCCAAGGAACCCTGGAAGAAAAAGGACTCAAAATATCTGCCTATAAAGGAGTGTCTAGTGTGTTTCGGGGAGAAAAGGAGATTCTCCGTGCGCTGAGGATCGGGAAGCTCTATTACATAACTACGGTAAGTGGAGAATCCATAGAAACACTAAAGTTAATCTATGACAGGGAAGTACGGAAAGCAACACGAGTATCTTACAGTACCTGGCATGACCGATTGGGCCATCTACATGCGGAAGCACTTGGCAAGATACAACCAATATCAGAGGAACGCAATATAAAGGCAATTAAAGATTGTGAAGTTTGCATCCAAGGTAAGATGAGGCGCAGTAATATTCCAGATGGAGAAGGCAGAAAAACGGATGCACCGTTGGACAGAATACACTCTGATGTAGTGGGACCCATCACACCAGAGTCAATTGGCGGCAAAAGGTATTTTGTGACTTTCATAGACAACTTCTCTAACTATGTGGTAGTTGCACCGATTGCAAGAAAAGGTGACGTACTCTGTGAATTCGTGAAGTACCAGAGACAAGTTGAGTTGAAGCATGGGAGAAAGATCAAAGAGCTGCAGTCAGACAATGGAGGAGAGTACACTGCGAATGCATTCAAGTCACACCTGGAAGAATGTGGAATCCACCATAGATTTTCAGTGCCACGGACACCAGAGCAAAACGGCTTAGCTGAAAGACAGAATCTGACTCTCATGAATGTGGTCAGATGTATGCTGATACAATCGGGTTTACCCCACAACTTTTGGGCAGAGGCCTTGAATACTGCAACCTTCATTAGAAATCTCTGTCCTTCAACAGCAGTGAAGAATCAGATTCCATTCGAACTCTGGAATGGTAGGAGATTAGAGAAGAAAGACTTGCGGTATTTACGCGTCTTTGGATGCCAAGCATGGGTCGCTACCAAGGATGGGGGAAAACTAGGATCAAGAGCAGTGGAATGTGTCTTCCTTGGATACCCTATTGGAGTGAAGGGCTACCGCTTGTGGAACATAAAGGATAGAAAGGTGATTGTGAGTCGAGACACGATCATCAAGGAGACTATCTTCCAATACAAGAGTAAACAAGAAACGCCTGTTGATCCATGTGAAGTAGTTGTGTTCCATGAGGAAGATTGGATAACATCAGACGAGCAAGAATCAGACGAGGAAGAAGCAGTTTCTCAAGGAGAGGAGAGAGCAGAGGCAGGAAGGAGAGAGGAGCCAGGGGAGGAGCGAATTCCTTTGGAAGAACACCCTCAAGCATTCCAACCACAATGTGACGAAGAGCAGGAAAAAGAGGGACCACGCCGTTCATCAAGGATAAGAGAAAAGAAGAAATACTCGTGCTGCAAAATAGCACAAGAATAGGAAGAAGTCGAAATTCCAAGAAGCGCGACGGAAGCTCTTAACAGCAAATATGCGAAGGAATGGCAGACTGCAATGTATGGCGAAATCCAGAACATGAACGAGAAGCAGACCTGGGATGTAGTTAAGAGACCCAAAGAAGCAAACATCGTAGGATGTAAATGGGTATTCACACTGAAAAGAGACCAGAGTGGGAGAATCACGCGTTTCAAGGCAAGACTGGTGGCTCAAGGCTTCAAGCAGGTGGCAGGCATAGATTACGGAGAAACTTTCAGTCCGGTCATAAAGAAAACGAGCCTTCGTATCCTAATGGCACTAGCTATTGAGAACGAGTTGGAAATGGAGCAAATCGACGTGGTTGCAGCCTATCTGAATAGCCCACTGGAAGTTACAGTGTACATGGAGCAGCCACCGTGTTTTGAGGAAGACGGTAAGAGTGCCAGACACTATGTTTGCAAACTCAACAAAAGCCTCTATGGTCTCAAACAATCAGGCAGAAACTGGAACAATCATCTACATGACTGCCTAACCAAACTAGGATGTAAACAGTGTGTAGCAGACCCATGTGTCTATGTAAGGGAGACTGTTAAAGTAGGTGTCTATGTAGATGATATGATACTTATTGGTGAGAGGGAACAAGTTATGAAGTTCAAAAATGATTTGATTCAGTGCATGAAAATCAAAGATCTTGGTGCAGTGTCTGTATTGTTGTCATTAAGAATAACAAGGTTCGAGAGGGGTAGTATAGTAGTAGATCAGGCGAATTACATACAAGACGTATTGAGCAAGTTTAACATGTCAGAATGCAAAGGCGTGTCCAGCCCTCTCGAAGTTGGCGCAGTAAAAAGAGTAGATCCAACAACGGAGAATAGGTTTGATAGTTCTCTTTATCGTAAGGCTATTGGTTGTATTTTGTACATTGCTGGTGGCACCAGACCAGATGTTTCAAATTCTGTATGCCGGTTGAGTCAGTACTGTGAGGACCCAACAACAGCTGACTGGACAAATGTGAAACACATGCTACGATACCTACAGCATACAAAAGATATCGGTTTGCATCATGTCAAGCGAGGGTTGCCGATCGAGGTATATGCAGATGCTGATTGGGCAAACGACAAAGCCGATGCAAGATCTATCAGTGGCTATGTGGTGATCCTAGCTGGAGGTGCCATTAGTTGGAGGAGCCGAAAACAGGTGGGAGTAGCCACATCAACCACGCATGCAGAGTTTGTGGCAATGTATGAGGCCGTAACTGAGGTAGTATGGATAAAATCTGTATTGCAAGAATTGGGACATGGAGATTTTGTTCAATCCCCATGTGTAATTAATGTAGACAATACAGGTGCTATGAGTATTGCACAAAATAATTCCGTATCAGACAGGAGCAAACATATAAATGTAAAGTACCACTATGTTAGGGAATTGGTAAAGTCAGGTGATATTGCTTTCAAATATGTACGCTCAAACGAAAATGTGGCCGACCTATTAACTAAGCCTTTACCAGGACCAAAAACAAGGAAATTGTCGGAAATTATTGGTATAAAGTACGTAGACAAGGATATCGAATTCTGTAAACAATTATTTTGATACTGTTGTAATCACTTTAACAAATGATGAGATGTTTAATAATTATACTGTTAATGTTCATTTACATTAATGTCCGAGGGGAGGTGTCAGTATAATTAATTACGGTCATAAATATAAATGAAGCACAACAACAACCATAACTGCTGGGTTGTTGTGCCATGTAGTTTGTTTTGTTTTTTCAATTGTTGAGACTTTTCTCTCTTGTTTGCTTTTGTTCTTCTTGAAGAGAGAATGCTGTAGAACATAGCCTAGTATATTCAAATAAACCCTGATATTGTATAACGGCTACAATTCTTATAAAAACCATTACCAACTATTACATGTCCCATGAGAAAGTTAAAAATATCTGGTCGGAACAAAGACGCAATGCACAATCCAATAATATTTTTACATTTCGTGATCAGACATGGGCCGATTCACAAGTGGTTCAAAGTTAGGCCGGTCTTAGAATTAAGACCAAAAAATAGACTTATGACTTCTTGTGAATCATAGCCCTGCTATTCTTGAAGATCATTTTTTTCAGGAGATATTTGCAACCATTGTTTACACATAACAGCTACCCTTGTGTGTAACGTAAATCACATACAAACAAGTGTGTGAAATTAAACTACACGTACATTATCGATGTTATTCTTTATAAGCACGAAGAGAATGTGTTACGAACTTATAAACGAGTGGCATAGTTAATATGTGTCTGCGTATGATTGGGTTTTTACTTTTATGACTGGACTAGCACACGCAAAAATATACAAAATATCTTACAACAATAAATATCTTGACTAAATGTACCATTACGGTTTACAGTATGCCGCGACACATAACTCTTTGTAGGTTTATCGTGTTCTATACTTCTCGAATTTTGAAATGATAACGAATAACAGGTTTTTTCCAACAAATTGATTAAATACAAACGATTGATTTTTGTCCCATCTGGTCTAAATAATTTATCATGAGCCCTATTATATGAACATAACGTATCCTGGTTCGACTAGGTTTGAACCAGTAATTACTGACAACAGGTACACAATTCGATTCTCTCGTTTCTAGTACGCATTAGAAAATAAATTGAACCAATCAATTTAGAAATTAATTAAGCATATGCTATATTTGAAAACACTTTCAAGAATTGTGATGGGACGCTATTTTTTATTGTGCCATGACTGTTTCGTTTCCAGTTGTAACCATAGCAACGGGGTGGCGAGATACCATGTTTTTAAACCAATATCTTTATTAGGTAGGATCTTGTCAGAATACTTGTTAACAAATATTCGTGTTCTACAAGATATGTTCACTCTATTACGGATTTCTTGGAAAATTGATGCTGACAGCAATTCTGAGAAAAATAATTCAAAACAAATATATTTCCTTGGATTCATAATGTATAATCTCACTGTAAACAAACGAAAACGCCAATGTCGTAGTAATGTACCATAGGAACACAAGGAACTATATACGGACAACTACATGTGTGCTTTATGAGCACTGTTTTACGCTTCTTCGTACGCAGTCGTTAATAACACAAGGAACTATATACGAAAAACTACATGTGTGCTTTATGAGAACTGTTTTACGCTTCTTCGAACGCAATCGTTAATAACACAAGGAACCATATACGGATAACTACATGTGTGCTTTATGAGAACTGTTTTACGCTTCTTCGAACGCAATCGTTAATAACACAAGGAACCATACACGGAAAACTACATGTGTGCTTTATGAGTACTGTTTTACGCTTCTGCACACAATACTTATCTCTGACAAAATATCAGAATCACCGGGTCCCAAAACATTAAACTTTCGTCAAACATTCGTAGTATAACGTAGAATATAACATCTTCAAAAGCCAATTTTAATTATAGTATTTGTAGACAATCAGATAAGCAACAGCAGGTTAACTTTTTAGAGCTCGGATATGAAATTAATCAACCATGCACCCATCTTGTCAGTTATATTAATAATATTCGGAGCCACAATTTAATCATATGCGATGGGAAAATAATCCAACTGGGAACCAAACCTAGAAAATTTAGCTATACACACACCAGTGGCATTGCCCCTTCAGACAACTTGTACCATAATAATTCTACCCTTCTACTTCACTTAAACCTGGAACTCTTATGATGTATCGTATTTGTTTATTAATGTACAAAAATGCCCGGTAAGTGATAAGCCTTGACAACTAAAATGAACACTGATGGATGTGACAAAAGGTAACTTCTTACTTATCACTCATTGCTTTTCAACACTTCAATATTCCTGACACATCTAGGTTGGAATTCATAGTCGGCCCCTACACCTAGGGGCACCCATTGTTGCTATGGATTTGTTTTGTTTATGGGAAATAACATGCAAACAATTGTTACCTTGGTAACAATGGGCGCCCCTAGGTGTAGGGGCCGACTATGAATTCCAACCCTAGTCTCATTAAACACATTATTAGCATTCATAATGATGAACCGAATATTGTCTGTGAGACAAGACAAGCTTGTGTTGCGGTTCGACAATGTGGAAGATATAACCTATCTGTGATACAATGTATGACTACGATTACGCCCACCGGCTATAGGAAGCATTATCTGTTTAGTATTATGATACCATCAAAAGAACACACAGTCGTTAAATTTAAGATGTTTTATAACACGATTAAAATTTGGATTGTTGTGTGTGTTTCTCACCCAACAGCGCTTTTTTATTATTTAATCTTGGATGATTAAATTAAGAAACTATGTTGAAAATTTGATAATAAAAAATAACACATATATAGTTCATAAACATTAATACGAAACTATGTTGCCAAGGAATAGTTCACAAACATTAATACGATACTATCATGCCCAGGAGTAAATAGTTCACAAACACTTATACGAAACTATGTTGCCAAGGATTTAAAAATAAAATCATGGGACAAAGTCAGGATAAGGCCGATATAAACAAACAATAATTATTAGCTATAGGCCTATATGTACCATGATCATTTATTTTTAGTATTGATTATTTTTTGCGGGGAATGGGGGGCTAGCACGAAATAACATTGCAGTACATTTTAATATTGTTTCTATTTTTTTCAAACACATCAACATTTTATTGAAATACATTACATGCGCGATTACTTTTTATCATTGGGCAAAAGATTAAAATAATGTTTATAAAACAAGGCTAAAACAAGTATAACAGAAAGGTCGAATAATTACATGTTGGGCATGCAATGCAACAAAAACATCATTCACATTAAATGTGGATGAATGAGTGAGTGATATGAAATTTTCATATATATGTTGAGAATTGTATAAATGATGGTAAAAAGGTAGCTTTAACTGTATAGACATAAAAAATAATTACGGTTAATACGTGGATGAGATTTAAAACATAAGAAAACTAATGTGTGTTTTTGAAAACGAAGTGCCACGATTCTTTCATTTAGTTTTTAAGACAAGAGAACTTTGCTTATTCTATAAAAAGCTCAACTATGTGAAATTCACATTCTTTAAAATTCTTCACAAAAGCATAAAACGTTTCTTACAAACACCAAAAGCGAACTCGAAACGTAATTGTCTTAATACTTGTAAGTTGTACATTTTATATCCGAACTTCAATTGTTTTTTGCGCGAAAAGTTTTAGAATAAAAGCATGTTTGAATAAAATAAAGCTGTGATGCTACGATGCACTTCAATAATCTGAAGAAAGTTTATCGTATGCCAAACAATGATATTATGACAACCCACGTGCGATATTTAGTGCCTTAGTGGCAATAAACCTTGTATCTAACAAACCAAATGTTTCTCTAAATTTAGAACGAGCATTTAAAAATCCATACTAATCAGAAATAGCTAAGGTAATTTTGGCGCGTCGATACTTTAAGAATAAACTTGACCAAAGTGTATGCTCTACATTTACAAGTAAGTAATGTGTATATAATTTTTAAAAGCTTAAAAATAGTAACATTTTTTAAGAGCCAACCGCGGTGAAATATATAGAGCAATATTTTATTTTTATGAAATAATTTCGGGGTTAAGTCCAAATATTAAAATAACAAACAAAATAATAAAAAGTAAAAAATAAAAAATAATTCAGTTAGAGTAATGTATACCTAATGCAAATAATATAAACAAAATTGAAAAATAAACTGTGATAACTTTCAGGGACAGCCGTAAAATCAGAAGCAAATTTTGGAAGAAAATGTATATTAATTTTTTGTATGTTTATTTATTTGTTATCATTATAAACATGTTATGTCAAAAAACGATCTCTCAAATCAATTATAAAAACAAAAACATTTTGAATTGACTTACCAAAGCGTCCCATAGTGCAGCTAGCAGTCAGGTACTGTAAGGCCGCACGCACAAACACAACTGACTTAGCGCATGCATCCCGTAACATACATTTTGCATCTTATGTAACGCCATTGAACTGCGGAAGTATTCCGGAAGAACATTATTGTATAGCCTAGCCCCCCCGAGTGTCGTAACCACTCTGCCAGCCGGGCCTCAGCCACGTGACTACCGAACCTATGAAGCGCGAGGACCAGTTATATAATTTGGGAGATTGCTACTCTTGAAACTGAAACTCTCGACTAACCTTGACCTCCTTAACAGTGGTTCGACTTTCTACTTCCTCCCGTAGCGGTAAAGTGATTCAATCAAGCGCCATGGGTAATTGATCTACTAAGGAAGTTAAAGCGTGAGCTAAGTTTAATTATGGCCAAGCGGGGGGCGTGTGAAATGTCGTTTACAGTTATTATTAAATTATTAAAGTTCAAAAAATCAATGGTCCTCGTTTTGTACCACTATCATAGTGCGATGATGTGCATGGTAGACACTGTGGTTGGGCGATCACGTACAGGACACTGCTCGAAACCACGCCCTTGGGTTGGGCGTACATCACAACACGTTTAAATAGAGAAGTCAAAATGTGTTTAGTTTTCAGTAAGATACAAAGCAATAATGCATAACTTCGACCAGCTCGATCTAGTAAACACTAGGTGAATATTAATTAAATAATCGGTTTTATTACATTATTTGAATGTGGGTTTGAATTAGTGAGTTCGAAGCTGCGTAATTAGATATAAATATGCCACAAATTATTAACTAATATAGTCCTGTGAAACGTAAGAACGTGAGTTCGTGCCCCGCATTACATAAGTATTTAGTGAGCCTCATTTTGGTGTAACGTTCACGCAGCAACCAAATTGCATGGATTGCGCCCTCCCCACACTTAGGTTATGTGGTAAATGAAGTTCGCTATTGTAACAAGCGAGCGATCCTCCTTTTCCATATTTGCCAACAATAGTATACCTAATTACCTCATTTTCTCCGACATCCTCTTCTTGTAAATACATTCTGGGCATAGCCTAATAGGTCCAGGGTTCGACACGCTTGTCGTACGACGAGGTTAATTAATAGCTAACACAATAAAACCGCTTTCGGTTATTACGTACGTGATAAAGCGTGATAAACGATATAATATAAGAAAAATTATAATTTCTATAAGTACTGGTTGATCGCAGCGATATTTCGTTGTATCGGTGATAAGTAATTATTCTCGACGTTCTTGAGGAAGCCACACACATGGGTGGCGAAACGTCAGCTAAACATGGGTCATTAACGACAACCTGAACTTAACTACGGATCGTGTTAGCGTCCAACAGCTCGTTGATCAAAAATATAGTTTACAATTATACAAAATTATAATTGCACAATTTCGACCATTGTGCTCGAACACAACCCAAACAAAAACATTTTTTATATAGGTTCAAATACAACAGGTCATTATATGCTGTTGTACAAATTATTTTAATTAATATTAATCTTGTGGGGTAATCCCTATTATAGGGTGGACCACAACTTTACTTGATATGCCCCTTTTCAGGCGACTTACTAGGTATATAGGGTTTTTGGATAATTGGGAAGGAATATCCGAAGGCGGATAATATGTCAGTCCCAGAATTCGTCTTGACGACTGAGAAAAACCTTGGAAAGTACCTTCTTCAGTCAGGACTGCCGGTGGCCAGAATCGAACCAGCGACCTCCCGAATTTTAGAGCCTCGCGTCTTACCGCTGAGCCACCTCTATCGGAATACAAATTATTAGTGAACCCATTGACAAAAGTCAGGTGGAGAACATAACCTCAAATGGTTATGATTTAACATGTCTAAGGTGCGTGCATTACAATCATCTCTGCTACGTATCACGTGACCCGTCCTCTGTAACGTGAACATATAGGCCTATTAGTTGGGTGTGTAGACGTATAATTACATTCTACTTTCATTCGTAGATTCGTAGGGGAAAGTAACGCGATCGCTAAAGACAATCTATTATGCGTTTGTATTTTGATCGTAAGAGATGCCCTCGCAATATTGTATAGTTCAACATTCCTATAGATCGACGTATTTGTCGGTTCCGGTTTTAAACACAAAGTTAGTTGTATATCGCGTAACTCAACGGTCAGTTACATAATTTATGAACCAGATCGTTTTTAGTATGCTGGATGGAAATTAATGGCAGTAATCTTGTGACTATCGTAATTTACATACAAATTAATCCAAATTTTACAAGTGTCGCAAACTTACGGTGTTAACACTTATAATGACATTGAAACGACAATTTGCTAACTAAATGAGGCGACGTAATTTACTAGTTGAGTTTGTAAGTTCATTGACGTGTTTATTTGCATTAGTGTTGGGTAATAATATATGATAAGCAAGCTTCAAGAATTAAGGTGTTTTGGGCTTTTAACAATATACCCCTTTCTATATTATAAGGAATAATAATTAAAGTGTCGTCACAGGAATCTGTGTCTCAATACTTGTTGCGACTGAAACATGTTGCATGTGAGTGGGACGAATATGATTAAATAGATAAGATCGTCTGCTCAGAACAAGACTGTCATAACTACAAAAACGCCATTTCGAGATAAATGAAAAAGGAAGTTTGAAAAATCACTTTAATTTACTCTATATTCATATGGTAATATGTACCATTTATTAAAATACAGTATATATCGCTTTTCGTTATCATTTCAATTCGTACCAAATGATGTTATATAGAATGCTTAATATTATGTACTATTAAATATAAGGTGGTAGTTATGACACTACAACACTCAGCAGCTACTATCGCACAATATTACACAATATTGTCAAGAGTGTATTGTCCGTGGCAAATAGTGTCATAACTACCTTTTATGACATTATTGTCTCAAGTTCGATGAGAGTAAATTGATACAAATAGTGCCTTCAAAGTGTTGTATGAGGTAGATATGATATTGCATTATGAAAGGGAAAACGATGAAAATTTGTATAATATTTCAGGAACATAGTGTCGCATTTCCCACTAAGCCTGTATTATGTGCTTAAAATAGTAGTATTTACCAGATTTAAACTCAAGTACATTTTATTAAAGTGCAGTTACATTCATTATGACTGTATGGTACAAAATGGTTTGCATCCTGAAATAGTATCATGTGAGACACAACGTAATAACATCACTTACGACACTATGGCAAAATGAATCGAATGAAGATTTGATACAATTTATGCACTTATGACACTATGAAGAAAATATTAATGATCATATCACGGCATGCGTTGACGTAACTACATTATGACACTCTGAGTTACAAATTTATTCCGCGTTATCGTATATTTCACTATATGCATAGGACTTGTTACACTATGTTATGAATATTTTGATAATATTTTTCTCTTTGACACTGTATCAGTCAGTTACGACACTGTGACTAATACAAAAATTCTGTTTATTGTTGCTTATGACACTGTGTTCCTGCATAATGTTTTGATAGGCTAGAGTTGTAGATATGACACTATGACAGTAAAATAAAGAAAAAAAAACTAAGAATTTTGATGTGCATAACTCAAAAACGCAATTTTGTAGTTATGACAGTCTGGTTCTGAGCAGACGAGATGGTGTTGTGTATCAAATGGTAAAGGTTCATTATTTGCAGGGCGTAGAACATATTATGAAAATATAAGCATAAAATTACAAGTCAGAGGTGCATTGTACATTAGCTTCGTTTTAAATAAAAAGTTATAGAATCAATTCCAACACACTCAAAATATTATTTGCATTTCTTCTATCCCGTAAAGTATTTTCATTCAGTACTTTGGTAGTCATAGAAACGTCATAAATACAATTGTCGTGACCGACACATCTTGAGTTACCTGAATTTAAAAAAAGCAATCTTTCATACGATGCAGAATATAGAGCGTACTTTCTACTCGTATTATATTTTCTTAGTGTGAAAAAGGATAAAGAGAATGTCTATCTGTATGTGTGAAGGGATGAATGTGAAAAGGGAAACATTGACGCCTGTTGTTGCTTATCTGTATATTATCTCTCTTCATAAGGCTTTTTTTTATTAATTCTATTCAACACGACAAGACGTATATATGGATTATAGATATACGAATATAGGAAACTACACAACCGAAGATTTATGTTAGATTGGAACGACATCTTCGTTCCAACCAGGCTGGACCTAAGCGCACACAGTTTGAGCCGCCATATGGCAAAAGAGACAACATTTGTGTACATATATATCGAATATAAACTATCTATCATATTGTATTATATCTATATCGAATACAATGTATTTTTTACATACTACACTAACTTTCTGGCTTAACTTTTTTAACGATACTAAGCTTCAAAACGTCGCTTGGCACACAATGTGGTTGCATCACCATTGTATTTATAGCACAATATATATCCCCATTCCCAAGGTTTAGTTGGTTCAATACTCAACAGTTGTCCGCCACTATCAATCATGTCTTACCATCGTGATCAACTACACAGAATAAAATGATACTTGAAACAAATTCAATCAGCTTAAAGGTCGAGACAAGACAACTAGTACCAATAACATCATTAATATATTTTTTCAATTCATTTCAAAATGAATATTTCCTTACCGACGAACCCATTTTCGTAATAATTCCTTCTAAATGTATCTCCAGATATAATGTATATATTATTTTCTTTGAGCTTCAAAGTAAATAATATTATCGATTGAAAACAAGGACTGATTAAACAGTTTCAAGTACAAATAGGTAGATTGGAAAGAATCAAAATACAGGCCAATCAAAATTGTACGTTATGTATAAAAACAGTCTATATATTTAGGTGTTTAACGACCCTCTGAATCCCCTCTCTATTTATGCATCCAAAAATAATAACTTTTTAAATAATATTTCATAGAAACCTTGCCAACGGACACTTTGCATTACACTCTTCAGATAACTAATTAGAAGTTGTGATGTACTAGCCCCTACGTAAGCAGTCGCCTACTGACCTCAGATCCTTATCACCTGCCCCTTTTCATTTGCGCTAGTTCAAAGGAAATCAACAGATACCTGGCGTTGGTTCACACATTCGTAAATGCAGTCTGCCGCTGAGTAGAGTGCGCTAGTCTAATAAGCCACAATCACTGTTACAGGCTACCAACGGAAGGTCGTAAATTATCCATAATGGATCTGTTTAAATTAGATGGTAGGACTTAGAGAAATAGAAAATTAAGGTGGTACAATAAGACTCGGCTATATCATAAGCATCAGAATACTTACGTTAGGGCAACTTTATTTGGAATAAATGTGAAAGAATCCAAGGGTTGTCAGTATGACTCAATCCCATCATTCACCTTGTGACTGAGGAAACCTAGAAACAAATTTTCAGGTCAGGATTCCTGGTGGCGGGTATCGAACGCCATCAAAAAGAAACACGATACGCTCCAAGAGGACAAAGCGAGAAGCGTTATGGCGAGAGTTTGCGTGGCGCATTCTACTGTACACATCTTCACATACCACGATTGAACTGTTCCGTTATTGTACTGGTTTTTATGACAGCTTATGTGGAAAAATATTAAGTTTACATTTCAATGGTGTATATGGTTGAACGATTGCTTCAAAATCATAGACACACACTAGGTTTACCACGCGAGCCGAGTCCGTACCAAATCGTACGGACTCGTACGTCCATCGTTATTATATATTGTTCATTGTACTATAACTACTGTAAGAACGATAAGGTCGATCAATATCTACTTTCTGACTGCGGAGAAGTACTTCTGATACAATATAAACAATATATTATAAAGGTAGACGTCCGAGTTCCAGGATGATTCTGTACGGACTCGGTTCGCGTGTTATAGGAAGTAACAGTAGTTGGCTTGATATAACAATTCACACATAAACCATGGAACATTTAACATGTGTTCCTATTTATTTATATACTGAATGAATATCAAACAAACAAAAAACTTTTTACTTACTTTATGTCATTCATTTGTTTTCAACTTCAATTGGCGAAAATCTAATTATCGGATTCGGACGAAAGTTCTTTCAAAATACGCAGCTGAGATGCGAGACAAGAAATAAACAAACTTTCTAGATTTAAAGTGCCTTGAAAGAAAATTCATTGCATGTACTTATATGCAAGACGCTTACTTTTACGGACCAACCGCTCATCGAAACTACCTACATAATATTCTAGGTTATACTTTTTAAATATATCATCATCTATAAATGTATTATATTGTATATAGTTTATAATGTCTTAAAATTTGTGTTTTTTTTATACATACATATATCTCAACATTATTGGTTCTAAGATTTGAAAGTATTTGATACAAACTGTTGTCTATGTTGGATTACCTCATAATATACCTGCCATCACACACCTTACGCGGTGACTAGTAACGCCATCTCTGGCGCATTTAGTAAAGCCACATATTAACCTATGCCAAGCTTATTTTAATACCCTCTCCTCCTAGGACCAAGTATTTATTATATGTTAAAATAGCTAATATGATAATCAAACTAACAGTAGATGTATTGAAATGCTATCAACCAGAAACTCATGAAATACTCCGAAGTTGATCCCGATATAGTTGATAAAAAAGTTGTTTCTATTACCGTTGATTGATATATGTTGGTGAGTGTACATGCCGTGTAGTATAGTGGCGTGGAGTGTTAATGTTAGTAGTGGTATATAGTGTGGAATGGTTAGTACTTAGTAGTGGAATGGTTATATGATAATATGAAAGATGTTCTTGCGATTTCCTTAAGCGAGAACAGCAGAGAATTTAAAGTTGTTGTAAACATATACTTTCAACGTAGACCTATAGAACAGATGATCGAATGCAAAGTTCTATCTCTTATGTGACTATGTGGCTCTTACTAATACACTTGCCAGACTTGTTACCAAAGTGTTTTATTATTAGTATTATTGTTCTTTTGAAGCCTCCAAAATATCATTAGATTCATTGGAATAACTATGTCTTATGAACTACGCCACTGTTCCGCACTTGAAAATAATCAACTATGGGATGAGTGGGAGAACGCGTCGCCAGCCTTGCTGCAAAGTGATCGTGACTCTTGAGTCTTGAGTCTCTACTGTTACAAAACAAGACGATAAATGACGAAATAATCCAAGCAAAGGAATAAGTGAAACGAGCTTAAATGATGCAGTGTTGGTGGAAGGGAGAAGAGCAACGCACAAATAAACTAACAAGTATCCTGCCGTCTAATTAAACTTTGTGTAGTCTAACCATCCCGTTGGATCTGTTTCCCCTCAGTGCCCCCTCCCCCTCCCCACCCCAACGCTCTTCGAAACTGTATTTAATTTCGATTGCATTACGAATACATGGTAGCTAAGAAGACAACAAAAGCATACGATATTGCTGGCGAATGAGAACCGCTTAAAACGGGCTTCATGAAGAAGAAAATACCGTCGTAGACGTAGACTTTAGGGTTGTCTATGGGTAAGAATCGCCGGGCGTTTAGAGCCCCGACAAAGGACTGAGAGTTTAAGGTGCATTGTTTCTCGCACATTGAGTCGGCAAACTCTTGGCTGGGTGTCTCGGAGGTGGGTGGTGTGACAGAGAGAACTACCTCTCCCGGCAATTGTCTTGCATCGGAAGACATGACTTAAGTTAGGAACTTTGCAACTCTCTGCTATCTCACTCCACTCGTGGTGTTACACAAGCTCATTTCCAGACCTCTTTACTGAAATTAGTTTATAGTACAATGATAATAGAGGGTAACCTCACTTCAGCTAATTAAACATTAATTACGAATGAACAAAGTGAGCGTGGTTTCATTTCGAATCAAATACTACTTCTCTCTGCTGTCAGTCTATTTTGCTTTTGATCAGTCAATAACATTCACCCCACACAGCGAATTGTAGGGATATAAAACGCAGTCATATAAGAAGATAACCACACTTCAAAGCTCCTTATATTATATTATTTCAATATGTAACTCTGGGCTTGCATTCATAATAAAGTTTTTTTGTATCATTAAACTTCGTGTTTGGTTGCTAACATCGTTTTTTAGGATGTAATGTATTAATATACTAAAGAACGGGTCGTAATATATAAAACATGTAAATAGAAAATAGAAAAATAGCACTTTTCCAACACGTCAATAAGGGGTGCAACCAAGTGTAACAACCCTTACCTCGTTGACAACTCGCGTGAAAATAACCCATTTCACACACACAATGATCACATCACTTGTGTCTGCGAGCATCTAAGATATGTGTAATACAGCTCCAAGCGCTGTAGGGGCTTTCTGGATAAACGTTTTCCTTACATAATTTAGTAAAGGGAACTTTAAACCTTCAAACCTAGCTCCCAAATTTATTATGTTTTTGTGTGTATGTTCTCCAATGTATGTAAGTTGAAACAACGTAAGGCCAAGTTGTTATTTTGCAAAAAATTAAGAGCACAAATCATATGAAAATTAAATATAAAATATGAAATATAATTAAATTATGTATTTGACATTAAAATTATAAAACTAAAATGAATTGCTTCCATAAAAGTAAATGTTTAAAGTGAGCCAAACGGATTAATCATTTCAATGGATGTCTCTGTACAGTATTTGTTGCTATGGCTCGTTGGTCCAGTAGGTGGCTCGTTGGTCCAGTGGTTAGCATCCCTGCTTCCAATGCAGAAGGTCCCGGGTTCAAATCCCGCTTCAGGCAGAAGTTTTTTAACTTCTAATGTGGATTCCATTCTATTACTTCTTGGCTTAGAAATAAGTAAACGGTGACTTTGGAGCCGTCCTAGCAACGAAGCGCTCAATAAATTCAAAGTTGTTCTGAATCGACCTTGTTGATTCTGGCATTTGTCCACAGGTGTTCGCACTGTCCAATCACTGATTCATATGTTTCGTATTTGAAATATCGATCTTTGATTGGTTATCGCTCACTCGTCGATGGTGTTCGAAGTCTACAGGGTTGGTTCAGTCACTTTCAATTAAAGTCCCCCACTGCAAATCAGTTTAGTTACTGAGTGGGTAGACTCTAAATGTGAATTTATTTATTTATTTTTATTTATGGAATTGTTTTATTACATGCTATTTTCCATAAGAACAAACTCCATAGCAACCATAAACAAATCACATACTTAACTCAACTCTGCATTCCGCCCTTATCTCAATTACTTTACGTACATTTATCTTCTTGTTTGCAGTATATAGCAATATCATTTCCAATTAACAATAGAAATATTTGTATTAAAAAAAAAATGGGAGTTATCCTAAATTTAGTTAGGAAGTGTTTTAGTGTTGGTGATTACTTAAAGTTGAGCTAGGTCGTTGTCATAAGTCATAAGCCAGAAACTAGAATTTGCAGTGTTGTCTTTCCTCTTAAAAAAAGTAAATACGGGTTTGGATTTTACAACTAAGTATCTAAAACGGTTACTGATTCATTATGTTGATCAATCGTACCAAATCGAAAAAATGTTTGATATTGAACATTGCGCTCACAAACAAAAGATACTATTAATTTTGTAATACTGTAAAAATAGTATACTTTCAAAACGGGTTACAAAAATCAACAATTTGTAACAATACAATTCTTGCATTTACTGTTTCCAAAATGATCCGTGTTAAATATACAATGCACAATATGCATGTGCTCGTGTAGTGGCTTTGAGCTCCAATATAGATGATTCCAGCTGACGAGGAAAGAGAAAGGAACCAACGTCTGCCCTGAGCGCAAATGGGAGGGAGCAATAAAACCATCATGTGTTTAGGTGCATAGACAGGAAACGTTGCAGACACCTTACACTGGGTTCAGCAAAGTTCATGACTGCACTCGATATCCTCCGTCAATAATATTATATAACATATAACACTGCCAACGAGTTGGTCCGAGTATGATAACGGCATTGAAGGACCATTTATTACATACATAAGACAAATGCAATGTAGGTTCTCGTTTCTACAAAGCTATATTATTATTCACATGGAACTTCTATTCAAAACACTATTCTAAAACTAAGTTATTCTTGAGCTTACGACAAAACTGTGTTTTACATATTGTAAACAGTGATATCGAATTTGTCCCACGGCTATGCCACAAATACCTTTATTATCTTGACCTTTGAAGTAATGGTTTCGCCAATGACAATTTATCTGTTCTTCCTCCCTAGAGTTCGAGTTTCCAACAAACTATATGGTAATATTGCGCTTTACATGTTCTATATCTCACAGCACATATCAAAGTACAAACAGAACTTACAAATTGGAAACCGCGATAGCAAAATACATTAATATACCAATTTCCTGGCAGTAACACCAGCCACCAGTTCATTCGTTCTATGTGATTGTGCTGCAAAGCTTCCTTTTACACAAATTGCAAATAGTTATTGGTGGTAACTACAATAGCCAATCACTCTACTTTGTATCATTATTTTGTATTCTATAAGATTCGCATATACATTTATTTATTGCCTGTTGACAAAATGCTATCAACTCCAAACTACGGCTAGAATACAAGAAAGTTGTTCCTAATATTTGTATTGTGAATTTGCAAAATGATTTGCATAACTGATTTCATACGTGTGTTAGGTTATAATACTTATATCACAGATAAGGGATCTGTGCTTATATGGTTGAGATCTGGTTAAATATTTGTATGTGAACAAAAATTGAACATTTTTTAAGGGTATTTCGTGAAACATGACTGTAGAATATAACACACTCGTTTGTATGTGACATTTGTTGTTTAAGATGTACCAACAGTTGATGACTTAATCAAACTTATGTGGTATTTTAATATATGCTTATAGGGACACGGATGATTTCGAGCTGATCACCCTTGAGTTATCGAGAATAGTTGTAACGGAATCAAACTACTAACTTGTTGGCAAATAGAGCTCGCACTGTACAACGATAATACATCTCTGTGACGGATAAACAAACATTGGCGTACATGACAAAGATTTCAAAATTTCTATATAGTCTGTTTTCAAAGCAAAGAACTACGTTAATGCCTTCCTACAATAATTTTATTTCCTCCATTATACAACTATAACTAGTTAATGTGTCACACGCAGAAACTTATTGACCCAGAATAATGTTAAAACTACACACACAATTGTAAAACGAAAACAAGGTCACTTACTTTTAAAAAACCGGTGAATTTTCGGAGTAATCCGTTCCTACTCCTTCCTCAGACCGAGGCCAACTGACCAGCCAGACGAGGCCAGTTGGCCTTGGTCTGAGGAAGGAGTAGGAACGGATTACTCCGAAAATTCACCGGTTTTTTAAAAGTAAGTGACCTTGGTTTCGTTTTATAATTGTGTTTGTAGTTTTAACTAGTTAATATTGTTCTAATGACTCCAACAGTGTTGCCGATTGCTTATGGTTCAAATGGTTTATGGTTTTCGCTAACTGAACAGAGGTGTAGATATATTACAACGTAGGATAGATGACAACTAAACCTATTAATGCCTTTCTCGTGGTAGAAAGTCAGTCTGAGCAAATGAGCAACAGTCAACACAACAGTGCAAACAACCTATTTACATATATTGAGGCTTCAATAATCTTTCTAGGACAACCAAGTTCTACAAGATTTGTTTACGAACAGTATTTCAATGTTTTTTTTGGAATAGTATTTCAATATTTCTACATCTTCGTCTGGTTTGTGGGTTTGCTGCTGGTAATTTACATTTTAATATCACACAGTCATATCTGGCTCACAGAGTCAATACAAGCGTTTTACTAAAATTATATACCATTATTCATTAAAAAGGTACCACACTGTTCTGTTGACTTGGGAAGTTTATTTTACAAAACACGAACTCTTATTGTAGTGCGGAATTTAAAATATCGCTAAACCATGACAATACCAATTATAGCAATTATGTTTTAGCAACATGGCGGGAATTCATAGTATGCCCCTACACCTAGGGGCACCCATTGTTGCTATGGATTTTTCTTTATGGGAAATAACATCCATGAAACTATTACGTAGCAACAACGGGCGCCCCTAAGGATGGGGACGACTATGAATACGGTTGATGATAATACAACTTTTGGCCAGCAATGCTGCCGGCATTACATTCTATTGTCTTATCGACTGCAGGGTCACTTGTTTATCATCATACCCCATGACCATGAGTTACAGACGGATTTAATCTCAATATGGGTTTATAGATTCTGTAAAGTGACTGCATATACAAAACTCGACTTGTGTCTACAGTTTCTTTCTAGAATGAGAAAAGCCACAGAAGAGACGAGATTTCGGTGCGTAGACACTTGGTCTAATGGCATTTCGTCTACTTGACAGTTTGTATACACAGACATTTTGTCTACTGCATAACTTCGTCTACTGTAAAATCTTGTCTACCGACCGTTCGTCTACTACCATTAAGTCTACAAATGAATTTGATCCAACATAATTTTCCGTCTATAGTTGTCTAATTAACAGTCGATAACAAAGCTATTTTGTAATACATTTTATTCATCATCACTGTCTTCGTCTGTTTACAAATAAATTTGGTATAAGAATTTTCGATTTTCTAACATAATTTTCATAAAAATAAAATCATTTACACACACCTCTAGTTATTTATCATCACTGTCTTCGTCTGTTTCTGCGTGTGGAACACTTTCGTTGCCTAACGATTTGAAGGTCACTGTATTTGTATTTTTGTATGTATTTGTATGTTTTGTATTTGTTTGTATACATTGTATGTATTTGTAGTGCAGCGAGCGTTGCATACGTCACTTTTACTACAGCGCCAGTATTTTCTTGTCTTTTTTGTATCCGCGCGGTTGAAATTGTAGGTATAGCGATTGTGTTCTAAATTCTCCCCATCTCGTGATATTCCCACTAATTTTGTATCCATCTAAAGCAGTCAACACTAACACACTAACACTGTACGGAACTCCCGCGGATCCAATGCACACACATTCAAGTCCACTGTACTACTGTAGTGTACGGAACGAAATGTTATTGTTTCACTCGCGGACCACGTCAGACCGATGCAACAACAGAAACACAGAGTATCACAGTAGACGAAAAGACGGTAGACGAAAGGAATTAGTAGACGAAAAGTTTTTAGACGAAATAATTGTCGACATTATGTCCGTAGATGTAGAAGTTGTAGACGAAATGTCTGTAGACCAAAATAGTAGACCAACTGTCCTAGAGTTCACGTTCAGTGTTATGAAATCTCTCAATATCTAAGTGTCGGCTTCAGGTAGAACGAGGAGGCTTATTTCTTTTTTGTTATGTTTGTTTAGCCGATAAGAAAACAACTTTTACGAGAACAATGGATGGAAATCGTACAAATGCAACTTGTTCCATGAAATGAACCAGTGGCGTCTGATGACAAACATGTGTTTTAGAAGACGGAGCAAATCTACACTTTTACTACAGTTTAAGGTATCTGAACAAGGATCATTGTCAAAACACGTAGAAATCAAAGAATTTATTGTCGAAATGTTTTTTCGAATATTACAAAATAAATACCCCACTCTAGAGTGGTAAATCTATCTTATCTCTGTTTTGTGCTGCTTGTATTATTGCCTTCTTTCCTCTTCCAAATTTACCATTCCCCAAAGAGGATGTTCGTTATTCATAGGTTGCACGTACGTCACATCTGTGCGCGTGGCGGCCACATTTGTGATCAAACTTTGACGTTGCCATGGAGAAACAACTGAAGGCTGTTGTGGTAGAACACAGACATTCTTAGTTCTTTAAAAGTCAGTCTGTTTTTGAGATAAAATTGGTATGTGTGTTAATATTTTATTTGTTTATTACTTATGTTTACTTTTTAAATTCTAAATTAGGCTTATTTATTACATTTCAATAGTATTTGCCAATGATCTAGGATTGGTCCGCATCAATTCTTTCGCAATCATGGCCGCTGTGACGTCACGTGGGAACTATGAATAAGTATCCAGCACCGTATTTACGAAGGTAGATCTCAGAGATTATAGAACATATATAGGCAACCCAAGACAACCTTCATGCTTTCGTCACAGGCGAGGCATTCGTAGCCAACCAGAGAACCGCCCAGGACAATCGCACGCAAATACCGATCGCTGATAAGCTACGAATAGCTCGCCTGTGACGAAAGCATGTGTAAGGTAGTCCTGGGTTGCTATGTTGCAGGCTACAGCTGATAGTACTAAGCCCGTTAACGAAGTCAATAGTGCGAATAAAAAGCAGGCTGTCTCCCAGGATGATCCACCAGAGAAAACCCCAGTACATATTGCTACTACTTCATTTCCATCCGGTCATACACAAACGTGCGTTAGAAACGTCACATGCCGTCGTTTAAACGAGAACAATTGTCTTGATGCCACAATTCAATCAACAAAAATCTCCATTAAAATTAAACGCGAGAAACAACGCCTCACTTCCACATTTCGTAACTTACTCAATTGTATCCTTATTTCCAAATGAGTGACATCGACGTAATCTGTGAATCATTGTGATCTTTTTGATTATTATTGTCGATTCTAATATATATGTGAGGTTTTTATGATGAAAACAAAACCTTCTAATCACCCGCCCGCTGACAGCATGCGCGATTTCTCGCTACGTTTGGCACATTGCGACGTTTCAAGTAACACGTCGTAAGCAATTAGTTTGTTGGTACAACTCAAATCTGTTTCCATGATTTGAAATCTGACAGTTTAGTACAGAATTTGGTACCAAATTTAACCGTCGTATTACAATTAAATCGGTCGTTTGAAGCCTTAAGCATGGTCATGGTATTGCTCATGCTGTTAGGGGGCGGGCGATTACAAGTTTTCTTTCCATCATTATACAAACCTCGCATATATTAGAATCAACAATAACAACCACTCCAAAAAATTCCAATGATTCACAATAACGTTGATGACATTCGGAAATTGGACTACAAATAAGTTACGAGACGTAGAAGTGAGGCGTTGTTTATCTCTTTTAATTTTAATGGGGATCTCAGCCACATGATAGAACTCGTACTGGTCGACGTCACAAACGAAACGAAACCTGCGCTGTGGGCCGAACAGAGCCTCGTTGAGCGGTGAGACTTTCATTCGATTTACGCAAAAGCGTTAGCGTCTAATGACTCGACATGCAAGTTTTAGGTTTAGTATACCTTTAAGAGTTTTTTTGTTTGACAATTATTATTACTTTGTATATTTCTACAGGAATAATTCGATGCTATGGAACTAACAACATAATACACATTGCGGCGAAGTAATTTTATAAAACAGTTTTATTTTCGATTACATTCCCACTTAAGGACTTGACGTTCTGTCTTGACGCTTATTTGTTTTCAGTGTTTTGGTGTAGCTTTACAGTAAGTATCTATTTCAACTTCGATGTAATCGTGTACAGCCGGAATACGAAAACGCGTCGCAAAGTTATATCGTATAACAAAACTAGATTCTGTTTATCGGGCTTAGATTCGCAGTTTCGCTACCAGTGCAAACATCCACTCGAACTTAATCTTTCGTGTTCAATTTAATGGTCGGCCTGGACACAGTGAGGCCTCCCTCGTTTGCCCGCAGGGATCAGTTTGTTTTCTAATCCGCTGTTATTGGATGCTTCTTACGACCCAACATTACGATGGTAGGAAACGGCTTTGTTTGCTGGAAAGGTGTTAAATAGCGGAAATCTATAATTTATCCCCCAAAACAAGATGATACCCAATTCTGTTATATTACCGGGTTTGCAGAACTAAATGTGTAACGTCCACTTAAACCACAGTCGATAAAATGGGAGGACAATGTCTGGAAACTAATGAGGACAAATACAAGTATTCCCCTCCTGTGTTAATTAATATATTAGCATAAATACATATAAAAGTGTTAAAAGTGAAACCAACTAAAAAACTTACAATGCAATTACAAAAACTATGTAAAAATTACATAATGAAGTGAAAACCGCAGAAATAGTTATATTTTTTTGTAATAAGAGTAGATAGGATACCTTTGGCCATTGACAGATGTATGTTTTATAAAGATCGGCCACGTTTGATTTATCTACACATTTGCATTGAGTGTAAAGAAAGAATATGCACGTCTCTAATGTTGTAGATAATTAACACTTGATAGATCAGCCAGTAAAATATATGCAAATTGACTCTAGATGAGTTTTTGTAAAATCAATAGTATGAAACGGGAAATATGTGTTGTTGATTTTAATTATTTTTAAGGCAAATGCATGTCAAGACCCTTCCACTCTGTAAGTGAATCCTAAACAACTTACAGCTCTAGAAATAAAAATGCAAGTGTAACTTTTAATACTAAATTAATAACAATGTATTTATTTAACATCATAGCTCTTCATTGTTTAACAACATACCCATGATCAACAGAGCACGATCCAATAATGTTGGTTCGGTAGTCGCATCGCACGCCAGGTATAGACCTACTATAATCGGGGTCTAACAATGGAATGGTGAAAGGGCGGTGGGCGGTGGGCGGGGGGGTTGATATATTTATATAACATCGAATAATAATAGTACTAACTTAAATAAAATATAACCATAGTGCCTAAGAATATTGTAACGATCAATATCATATACATGCAAATATATATTTATACAGTCTGACTGCTCCGTAACAAAGCTGTTTTTTTGTGGCGAATGTTACGGTGGAAACTTAAAAAAAAAAAATCACATTTAGAGTCTACCCACTCAGTAACTAAACTGATTGCAGTGGGGGACTTTAATTTAAAATGACTAAACCAACCCTGTAGGCTTCGAACACCATCGACGAGTGAGAGATAACCAATCAAAGATCGATATTTCAAATATGAAACACATGAATCAGTCATTGGACAGTGCCAACACCTGCAGACAGATCCCAGAATCAACAAGGCCGATTCAGAACAATTTTGATAGTCTGATAGATTTAACTCCAAAAAATATTATGGGTAGTTAATATAAATAACTAATAAGCATTCTCCAAGTTTCATGGCGAAATGAGGATATATAATTCCAGTATAGAGAGCATCACATCTTACCGAATACACAGTGGATTATATTTGGCGTGCCAATGAGAATCGTCTAGTTGGTCTGGTCGTACATCAATCAATCACTTTCCTGCGGAATTTTACTTTCAGTATGACGCTCATCGCTCATCTTCTACTTCGCACGCCTGCCAAGCAGTTTGATCCTACTCATCCTCAAATAATCAAAAAAAATCATGATTTTGTTAGAATTTGTGTTTGTTTAAATGTATTTTACAATTAACTTGAATACATGACTTAAGAAAAACGTAAGCTATAGTGCATCATTTCATTCCGATAACTTATTATTTAACACTTTACCATCCATATATATTTGATTCAATAAATAAACAAATTTTCTCCTTCGAAGGATAATGAGTGCACATCTAATTAACAAAACTTTACCACAGTAACCCATATCCTTTTTCCGCCTCCATACTCACACTTAAATGTTATAGTATATAAAAAGCGGGGCATGAGATTCTAAAGACTGTTAAAAATACTCAATTCCAGCACTTGCATTAAAATTCAGCAGTCAACCATATTAAAACCTTAGCTTAAGATTACCGGTGGTGGGAATCAAACTAAAAAGTACCTGCATTGCTCTCGCGTGGTAGTGTGAACCACGTTTATGGGTAATAACGATGGCGTTCAATACTTTCCAAGATATTATGTCCATCAATGTTCGTATCTCGCTGTTCAGGTCAAAAGCTGCAAATATATGCACAGCATTACGACTGATAGAAGGCCACGGTTATGACATTCAACGAAACATTGATGAGATGTTTGTTATTCCGAGTCGTTCTAAATATTTAACTTTACGTAAACCAACAGAAGGAATGTAAATAAACACATGCAAATAGAATGGATGTTTTAATAGAATAGGTGTATACAATCATGTAAGTGAATGTGTAAATTAAACACATGTTAACTGAATATGTAATAACTAACTGTACCAGGTTTATTGTATTAATTACTGTGGTGGAAATTAGGTTATTCATAGTATACGTAGAACAATGTTTGGGGATTCATCAGTAAGCCTGTATTATTTAGTTTCCAAAGTTTTAAATAAATATTAAACTAAATCCATTATTTAACTCAAAGATTTACGTTAACAAACAGTGGAACTAGATTGATTTTGTGCGTGCATAAAGCCACCCACGTACAGAAAGAATAATTTGTGTTATTGTTTTCCCAGTTTTATTTTAATATGTATACTCTATGGTATATTTTACATTTGTATCAAATTATTTTGAATTTAATTCTAAAAAAAAGTAAAAACTTTACATTTTATACTCTTATTCGTTAGTATTGTCACATTCAGTATACACGTCTACTTTCTGAAATATTGATTTCACACATTGATAGCAAATTGTCACCCAACTTTGCATGTTACTTTTTGGGCCAGTATTACGAGGAGCTAATAAGAAAGTTAATAGCTAATAACTTAATTATTTTCCCCATGGCAACCACCAATTATGTCTTAAAATCTACCTTATTTTTTATTAGCTTCTTATTAGTGTTCATAATACCGGGTCAAAGTATATAAAGGAATCTTATTATATAATTAATAATCATATTATAATTAGGATCCATCGCATTGTCGGGCCGACAATGCGATGGATCGGGCCGACAATGCGAATAGTAATTAAATTATATGGTTTAATCAATCGTAATCACAATGTCTCGAAAACCGTAAACTGTACTTTATAAACTAAAAGGAAGGGGCTGGACGGATTGATATAAATCAACTTAATATGTTTGCAGTCTGTGATTTATGATGATTAAGGAACCGCATATGTACGTTTTATTTCAGTTGAACCAAAAAAAGAAAGGTCTAAACATAATCAATCACCACATTTAAATTTTGGTAACCCCAAGTAGTATTTTATCACATGATATGTGGACATCTTTTTCTACAATCATAGAATGCGTTTGACAATGCATTTAATTTATAGACGTAAGTAAAAAAAATCGGAGCGTTAACATTTTATATTGGCGGTCTTTAACAAGGCAGATATTTAAATCGGATGTGTTGGTACGATTCAGGCGTCTCGTTTGCATGTGTAAGCCGGGTGGGATTGGTTGTGGGGGGGTGGGAAGGGGGGGGGGGGGGGCGTTAGCAATACGAGGTGTTTCTAACGCGTCCACGACTTTCCTTACTTTGGAGAATTGCCAGGATGAAGGAGAGAAGCCCGACCACTGAATTCGATTACACGCTGCAAAAAGAAGATAAGCCTTCTTTTCGCTTTGGGTCTCACCATTCTCAAATAGAGAGAGCACTCCAAGAAATAGTGGCAATGGCGAGACGCTGTCGGGTGGCTGAGGCTGCTGCGGACGGAAATACCAATTCAATCCCAGAGCCACGCTGTAAAAATTGAGCGGATGTTAAGTCACAAGTTCCGTATAGATACTAGCTTGTCTTGTGAATGAATTTTGGTTACATTGGTACGAAAAGCTCTCTTTTGCCACCTGAATGTTGCGTGGAATAGACTCGGGGAAGTTAATAGAGGTTGGAGGGTTGACTTGAAATGTGACTGTGAGCGGGGTTGCTTGGATCGAGTTCCGCTCCATCAGCAAACTTAAGCCGAGGGACTGACTAGATAAAACCGTACGAGTGTAAATAGTTCGTAATATTTATTATATATATTTAAATAATTCTAGCATGCTTGGAGTTGTATCTAGTGTCAGTGATAAGTATTAACGGATTGAATCAACAAAATGGTTCAAGTCAAAGCAAATTGAAACTAATATTTAAGATTAATTTAAAATACGTGTTAAGTTTAGACTTTATTATCTAAGTTCCTTGATTAATTTAGGGTAAAGTGTATTCACTGTTACCATTGGTTAAAACCACGTAAAAAACAATAGGTAAATTAATAAAAAAGTTATAAAATATAGAAAATTTGACATCGAAATTGAAATGCTTAAAACTTTTCTCCCAAATGTGAGCTCTTCCTAGGATTTCAGTCTTCTGGATTTCATTGAAGTTGTGTAACCCTGGTGCAAGAGAAATTATTTTTATTATTTTTATGACATAATTTTATTCAAAACATGGGCTTAAATATAATAACGCGGCTTGCGAGGTGAGGGATTAGTAGTTTAGTAGTGCGATTGAGGGATAAGTATATTCGAACAGGTGCCTTTACACGTATTTAATGTTACCTGTGCTTCAATGCTATTAAAATGTTTTGTTTTCAGAAAGGATTAGACAGATGTTTGAACACCATCAATTTCAGCAACAATTTTGTTGAGAATTAATACAAATAACAAGTGGAACAGAATAAACAATTCGGTTGATATGCCTACAGACGAAATAATACAAATTATTTTCTATTATAGCCGATTACAGCAAATCTTGTTTTACCGTTCATACGTTCTCTATTATATTATATAATGTTATATTATTTATTATTTATATTATATTATATTATATTATATTATATTATATTATATTATATTATATTATATTATATTATATTATATTATATTATATTATATTATATTATATTATATATTATTATATTATATTATATTATATTATATTATATGATATTATATTATATTATATTATATTATATTATATTATATTATATTATATTATATTATATTATATTATATTATATTATATTATATTTTATTATATTTTATTATATTATATTATATTATTATATTATATTATATCATCACCATCATCAGTATTATACATGTTGATCGTTCAATAAATGCAGGTAATTCATTTCTTACACATAGCAAACTGTGTGGATGTATTATATCGTTCGTCGAATGTTTGGCTCTTTCGTATATAGTCACTTGAATTTACGTCTAAAGTTTGGAGCCTGTATGCAAACTTCTACGCAGCGAAATGGACTACGAAACGTTAACTTGCAATTCGTTAAGTACATCAAGTTAAGAGTTTCTTGAGATCTCGTGTGTTCAAATGTAAAGCACTCTTCAAACTTTGATGGTGAACTAGCCGTTAGTCAATATAAATTAAGTTCAACGAATTTAATATGTGAAATCGGGAATTAAATGTGCTTCTTGAATATATCGAAACATGTACATGGTACTTGCCTCGAACACGATGCTTCAAAGTCTTGTTACTTCACGTTTCTGATGGATCAAACAGGGCAATCTTACCCCTCTCCCCGCAGCATCGTATTGACACACAAAACATGATTACAACTTCATCTCAAGGAGTATTAGTTTCTCTGGCCACTGGAGTTCCTCTTTACACTACATTTAACTAAGAGCAGCGATAAATGGTTTCACTACACTCTTCTACATATTACTTTGTACTCAAATCTACAGAAAGTTGTAGTGGGCTTCTTGTTAAGGAAGTATGGCATATGAGTGGTCTCAATCTCTTCCATTAAACACATAGAATAACAAATTTTATGGTTCCACAGTATAACAATTAGGCGTTCAAGAGGTTTACGTAAAAAAACAAAATGACAATTGGGTATGTTGACATTACTGTGTACTATTGTAGCCTACTTGTTGAGTTAAATAACAACAGATCGATGCGAAATGGTGACAGAATTACAGTATCAGTAAGTCTCAGTTATATTCGGTAGGTAAACATGTCAATACCGGAAGTACATAGATTATTTGGACCAATGTACAGGCACATCATGCGCTTAACTCCTACTAAATTGCATCACTGCGAAACATGCATGTAATGATTTAATGGTGCCAATATGCGTCTATCGAATTCACCTATGACCTACAATAAAACCGAGTACACCAGAGCTCTTTGGTGTCAAGCCGCGTAACGTATTCCTCAAATCACTGTGTGGGCTGCTTCCTAAGTTATAATTACACCTCTTGCATACGGCGAAATAACTGAATGTCTTATCGTTTATTACTAACTCTTAATTCCACATAACTTAGCTTTCTCTTCGCTCCATTTTGGCGTCTTGCTATTGGCCGTCGGACGAAAGTTTCGTATTCTTACGAACAATGTTACATAATATCAGGAATTTTATATAGTTGTTATTAAAAGATGCATAGAAAGATGAAAGTAACAATCTTAAATTGTCAATTATTAATATTGTAATTTTTGGAAGAATTTTTGTAATTATTGTTATTTATAAATTCCAAAAAGTTTAAAACTAATTAAGCTTATACTGAGTAGAGAATAATGTTATTTTGTTGACATTTCCGTTTTGTTGGCGGGATATGTGTATTGTATATGTGTAATGTGTGGGAAAGGTAAATGGGTATTACTAAAACATAAAAAAGGGAAAGATAAATGGAACAAATTGAAAAGTAAGGACTGAATTAACACAACTATATAATCCAAATGTTTCAATGTTGAAAGTGACAAAATGTCAAGCGGCTAATTTGCACTCAAGATCACCTAGTTTTTTTGTACCTCCTCGACTTGTTATAAATTGCTTCCTAAAATCAAATTGGGGCGTTCGTCCTAACCTTATTACATATCGGTAGGGGAATACCTTGTCTACACCGTAAAATGTTTTACGCGCGTATCATGTAATATCGTTCAACTATAAATGGAATTTAATTTATTTGGGTAACCAAAATGAAGTACCAGTTAAGGCAGGAGATAATAAATTGTTATATTGGATACAAGACATCAGAAATAGTGTTTCCCTACTTTTACGACATTTTGACCATTTATGGCGGTGAACTGTGCTTTGTAAGGTATTTATAATAACAGCAGCTACATCAACAGCAGCTGACACTCCAGTCTCGCGCTTATATAACCATGCATTGTTATGTAAATTGAATTTCTGTCTCGTTCTATCCTCTAGTTGTATCTCACTCACTCATCCCTTTGGCCATACGTTTTCTGCACGAGTGTTTATCGTAAAACAGGTTCAATATTTTGAACAACTGAAGTACGTGGAGTCTTTAATCGATTCAACGACACTTCCACTACATCTTTGTGTTTGCTTTCATCCTGATGGTAATGAAAGATCATCAGATTTGCTTTTGAACGAAACTATTATAAGTTGAAAAAGCTATCAAAATGTCAGAATTTTAAACCTTAAATAATATTTGTAAATAGCTTCTTGTGCTCAAGTTCTTATACACTTAATAACATAAAATGTACTTCATCAGTATAACACCCGGCCAGCAGTAAGCATTAGTAAGTTACTGGTTGCGATTGGAAACATATTTGGTATATTTAATGAAGATTCGTGGAGGGACAACAACCTCCTGCCGGTAACTTATTTCCCTTAAGATTCAGTTTCTACTTTTGTTTACAGGCACTTTCAAAAAGTAAGTGTTTAAACAAAACACATTTCGTGGATTCACTTAAAAAACTTTTCATTCTTGATTGAAGCTGTAGAATGATATAAACTGTAATTTAATCACATTTCAGGTCAAGAATTTTGCGAGCTGACCTTAAACATTATTCCTTGCCGCATATTATTACGCGATGAATTGCTTTCCAATATACCACACATAATGATCTGTATGTCTAAATATCCGTACGCACATCAATATGGCACTGTCATCGCTGGTGTCTAGTGAACCAACAATATTATGTCTTCATAGTTTTCTATCGATTAAAATGCCATATTAAGAAAAAAGCATCCATAATTTTAAATATGTTGTAATTAAGCTTGTCTACATTCTAGTGTTGGGTACCAAAATTGTTATCGCCAAGTGAGTATGTACGAAAAAAAATACATTGGAATAAATTGCGCAAGCGTGTGTTAAATCATACCACTTGGTAAATTTGGTACGAGTTTTATCTTATAAAATGATATGAAACATTGAAATTAGCGACAAATCTATGCCATACATTTAAGCATCAAGTTTCATATAAACATATTATCTCTGTGCAAGAAACGTTCACAGTGCTCATTCACATGGAAAAACAGAATGCAGGGTTGTTGCTGTAAAATAAGAACAAGCTGTGTGTCTGATCATAACATTCCAGTTACACAGTAATATAAACTACGAGCCAGGAGCATTAGACAAATTGAATTATTCAATGTAGAAGCCAAATAAATTTCTTGGAATTTAAGAGATATAAAGTACAGAAATGGTTTCAGTCATCGTTTTCGTTGTCGTTGTCATTGTCACCGTCGTTGCTGTTGTTGGCAGTTCATTTATTCCTTGTGCTGGCTTATTTCTTAGAATCATATTTTTATGATTGAAATATAGTTATACTTTTAAGGGAAATATATTATATTATCTTAAATAAATAAGGTGTAAGAAAATATCTATCTTGTGTCAAGAATTTCACCCAACTTTAAATCGTAACTATGTTTTTCACCCACTTTGTTAGCATATTTTGTTACTCTAAATACATCACTATCGAATTTTAAGCATGCCATATTTCTTCACAAAGTTTTGACAACTTTCTGTCTTGTTGAGAAAAAATTACTAAAATCCACAAATTTCTTTCCATCTAGCATTTTCTTTTATGTTGGATTTTCTTGAACCAGTCATCAATCTTGAATATCGCCAGTTGAGCGGTCGTACTGCCCCCTCGTTCCAAAAGAGATTCTCGAGTCTGCCACCGGGCTGTTACCTCCACCCGTCTGCTAACCGTGCCACGATTTTCACAAATTTAGAGGTCAACACGAAGCAAAACGTTGGCGATAAAAAGAATATAAGGTAAGGAGAAAAATTGACGAAAATATATGGTGCCTCACAAATCGAACCTACATAGCAACATTTATACTTATAATGGGATTTTATTCAGGAAATAATATTAATGTATTTATGAATGAGTATAGTGTAATTAAGAAACAGCGATACCCGTTATTTGTTGTGAGACTGACTTTGTAATTAAGTACCTAGTGATACTAGTTATAATAGTGATGATAGTGAAAGAAATATTTCTGTGATGGCATTTCAATAATATTCAACAATACGGCCGAGAAAAACCCTGACAATCGATCTTATTTTTATGTTAAACGAAACCAACTGGAAGATACATTTAGATTTCAATAACGTGATACTCCAATAATTCCATTTGGATTCCATCTCCATGCAGAAACATCGTTCGCGCATCACATCTCAGCTATTCTCCACACTTGATTATCTCGACGTTCATGGCGGATAACTTTATCACTAACAAATTTATTCGTTGGTGTAAGTGGCCAATTTATCGGCACCTCGGGCACAACATGTAAAGAACTTACCACTCACCCAAAGATGCAAGCATATGTTATACGCTTTAGTACAGGACCAGAAACCAACGACAACCATAAAATACGTAAATCTGTGGTTCTATAGATACAAGGTCTGAATGCGCATATTAGCCAATTGCTAGTCTTCAAACTGAAAGACAAAAACACGTCATTATGAGGATGATACAAAGAAAATAAAAGTGGTAATTTTATTTTAAATTAAAAACTTTGAAATTGTACATTGGTGCAAACATGTCATAATAATTTTATAAATAAACGTGTGTACTGAATGAAAAATGTATATTTGAATTTGTTACACTTATTTTTATACATTTTTGTATATACGTTCATATTATTCAACAGACGCTGACATACTGAGTGGCTGACATGCTGACATTCTGACATTCTGACACGCGGACATGATGACATGCTCACGTGCTGACGTGTTGACATGCTGACATGCTGACACGCTGACACGCTGACATGCTGACGTGCTGACATGCTGACATTCTGACATTCTGACACTCGGACATGATGACATGCTCACGTGCTGACGTGTTGACGTGCTGACACGCTGAGTGGTACGTGCCTCGAACAAAAAGCAATACGAATACTGATCGAAGATTTGAGACGCTTGCTAGCGGCTGATACGAAATGTTTGTACTTTTACTGAATTCATGTCAAACATTAGAGCTATAATAATAAATTACTTGTTTCATTTCTTATGTGTGTGTGTGTGTGTACAAACAGAACAGACGAAGAATGAGGTAAAATGTCATTGACCCGGCACCACCACCATTATGTTGAACATTTGTACAATGAACTTCCCATTCTGTTGCGTTCAATTCTATCGATATCGTCATTGTTTATTTCTAAATTAAATAGAATTCCTTTAATTCTCATGTTTTTATTATCGATACGTATTTTTCTGGTTGTGCATGACAACCGAAATTTAATAATGACAAAACATATTGCTCCAATTTAAAAAAGCTGTTTGTCTACCTCCGAAAAATGACTATCTACATCTTTTGTATCTATATATATAGTGATATCTATTAACCATAAAGCGTTTTCCAATGGGCTGCACTGAGTGCGCACTGGTGAGTCTTTTGTATTGTTATTGTATTGTTGTCCTAATTGTTTAAAGCGCACTCAGCGCATTGTAGCGCATTCATTGGAAAGCGCTATGAAATAAGGGGCCGATTTGTTAACTTTGAATCTTATAACAACACCCATGCTTACATTGCCGTTATGTTGCTACGTCGTGCATTTCGCTATTAATTCCGACACTTTATTTTAAATTAATTATAGTTTTATAAATGGTAGTATTTTAACAATGTTTAGCAATGATTCTTCAATTGTTCAGTATAAAGGATTCTTGATTCATAATAAAAAATATTTATCAAGAACAGTCAGAGTAGCCTATTTGTACAACTGTGAGTAGGCCCACGCGATGTCTTACGAGCTAATGGCTAAAAACTTCGTTGAAAACCAAAATATGTTTTAAATCTAATAGTAGGCTCCACGACGATAACATGTGTCCCACCTATCCTGTTGTTTCGTTGGTGTATCTTAAAGCTGCTGCCGCTATATATCATGTTATAGTGAATTGACTTGTGGTACAAATACAAACTTAAATCTATCGTTCTCTGCATCCGGTATTCCAGTGATTCTATCAGCGCGTCTGTTGGCTGGCGTTGTCTGAGAACATTCCAAACACGGTCACTACACTCCACGAAGCAACAGAGGGAACAACAGCTGGAATCGGTAATTCTCGCGAAAATAGATCGCGTGGTGCGACCGTCTCTTCTGAGAATTTTACAGCTATAACGACAGCACAAAATTTCTTTGTACGTCGCGACGAGTATTCGTGGTTGTATTCAATAAGAGAATGCGCCACCATCTGCTGTCAAGCTATACCTTGACTCCTTAGTTAACGTCTCTAACGCACGGGTGCGTATTGCCACTTTAAATCACGAATACCGTACTCTACGTGTAATCTAATCGACAAACATGTTTTACATTTCAACTAAAAGAAACGATTTTATAATCAATATTTACTTTACAACTTACTTTCTATATTTCTATTTTCATTTTAGTTAATAACATAAAATGTTAATACATTTAAAGAAAATGAACAATTTATTTCAATGTTATGAGTTATAAATTATGATAAGCATTATTAGTTTATTCAGCTCTAATTATTAATACATTAATCTATTTACAAAAATTAATAATTCACATGTGTATTCCTTTGGACCGTCAGTGAGAGTTTCCATTTGGGCGCTTCGTAGAAACATTGTAAGGTATTTTCTTCTCCAGAATTCCCTGCAGATTCTAATGCCTTATCAAACCGCTATACGTAGACCTTTGACGACGGGGGCTGACTCACATCTCCATCCTCAAAGAAGCCGAGGGACTGGAGGACAGGTTAGGCGTGAATAGACCTCGTTAGGAGACACAAACCTTAGCGATGTCAACAATTCAATCACGAAGAATGACAAACGTCCAACGACACAGCAATAGACAACAATTTCTGCTCGTTTGATCAAAGAACACGTGAAAGCTTACAATCATGAAGGCGACTTCCAGAAAGCGAATTTATCTCATGGAGTTCTCGACAACTTTATAGCTTACAAATTCGGATATTGCTTAGCTAGAGAGAACACGTTTTCAGTCTGAGACGACGTAACTACCGCACTGTATTTTCATCGCGTTTCAACTCATTCCTTTTCGTTGCGCAATGTATTGAATACACTATCGTAAACCTAATACAATAGACTATCATAAAAAGTTATTCTAGTAAACTTGTTGACTCATCAGTACGGAAATAAAAACATACATTATGACAAAAAAATACTTACAGTTGATGCTTTTAACATAGATTCGCAAAGGGTCAAAACCTTTGTGACATGTCTGTTCCCTATACTCTTAAAAATATGACGCGTTTATTTAACCCTACCCCAAAAGAAAATAAATATTCACTGGTTCAACTGTTCTACATGAACTTGCGTGAAATAATCAAGTTACCGCACTCGTAAAGCACCCACATCGCAATTAGAACTTCTATATAAAATGCTAGAAACCTTTTGCGGAATAATTTACAGATTACATTTAAACGTTGCCCTCTGAAATACCCAGCAATATTTCACTTGCAACTTTAGTACCAGATGAAAACAAACATTGCTAAAACAGTGGAAGAGGAATTTTCTCGTCCGCAGTGTGCGAACTCCACCTAGATCCCGTGCGGGCTCGCCATTACTCACGGCCTCCCCGTTCGCTAGCAAACAAATGAAAAGCGCCATTCATTGGGCGGCGGAACTTTCTCGCGTTATTTATCACTTCGCACCATCCCATCTGGATTACTATTTGTTATAAACTAACGTCATTCACAGCCGAAATATCCTCTTCATTTCTTTATAAAGTTATGAAGGGTGCGTGATAGCCGACGACATATGAAACAGGTTCGATTGAAACGTAATAAATAACCACTTCGAGACACCATCTGCTGTTTATAGATGAATTGATCTAAACACAAATCATATTTGCAAGTGCTTACAGCTCCGAGATACCTTTCGACAGCAGAGTTTTGAACGAACATACAAAAACAAATTTCAGTATGCTCCTCACTTGACGCTTGAAATTATGATTTAGATGGCTGTGGGACAGCTTAATGTTACCCGCTTGCAATAAGTGTGAACCAATAGCAGGGTTCACTTATTTTTTGATACATTATAGCTAACTGATAATAATTGTAATAAAAGGCACTTATAAATAATATATAGTGTTGCGTTCTAATTTATGTATAATATAATAATAAACTATACATAATTTATTGGAGAACTTAACTGAAGTGATATCTAGCTTGAAGTTATCGAGTGTAAATAGCACATCACCCAATTCAAAAAATATCCACGTTGCCGTGTTTTTTTCGGACAAACATTGAATGTGCACCAATCAAAGAAAGATACAACAATGGAGTTTCCTAGCAACACATTGTTTGTCTGCGTGTGATGTCACAACCTCCTATTGGGTCCTGTGCTATTGAACCTGATCGCTCATAGCGCTCAGCAAACTCTTCCTGTCATACGGCCTCACGTTTTAGAAATCAGTAGGGTTGGTCTATGTCAAATCCAAATTGTCGACATCAAATCAAACTTTTTTCGACATCGAAATTGATTTTGACATCGATACTGTTTTGACATCGATACTTATCTTTAAATTTTAAGTTTAATTCGCGATTTCTCAGGCTAGCAGGGCACTAGCTTTCACGACGCAGCACGTAGTTCATTCATACTCGTCGCGGGCTATTTTAATCTTCCATATTTGTAATGTCGCACAGGCGTTTTGATACCAAACGATTATATGATCAACAGAACAAATCAATGTCAAAACGAAAGTCAAATTTGACTTCGACATCGATGTCAAATCAAATAATCGATGTCAAGTCTCAACCCTAAAAATCAGTATTAATATCGAAAACGTATTGCATCAAAGAAATACATACTAAATGAGTATAATCAAATGTAAATTTTGATGCTTGTCGACTAGTCTAGTGGATTAGCTTCAAAACAGAGATTTGAGATACGCCCTTAGTCCAAGTTATGAAAGATTTATTAATATATACTTACTTGTTTTCACCATTGCAACCATACTTCCCATTGGTAGTTGCTATGGTGAACACAATAGTAACCTTAACCTACTAATTATTAACAGAGTTCAATATTACCGGGCCTAACAGTATATCTTGATCTTCTTTGAGATTTGTGTGATGAAATATGAAAATAATAAAGCAACCCCGACTCAAGGTTAATTTTGGTCAACAGGTATGCATATGAAACTAATATTGCTGTACAAAGAACATCTTGCCGACCAAGTAGACCTAAACTGTTGTGCAAGTTTCACGTGTCTCGAAAATACAGTAAAGTAATAAATTAGCTTATTTCTCCTCTTCCTCTCACATTGTCTTCCTTAGGACGTGTATGAAAGCCTCGAAAACGTTGCTCAAGCTTGTTCGTGATTTGACGTCATCAATCATGAGTGATGTATGATGTAATGTACGACATATCGCACGCCGACCAAGTGCAGGAGAACAAGAGAACTCGAGATGAAATCGTACACTAGTTGTGAATATATAATTAAATATCCAGATATTAAATTGCCAAACCCGGGTGTCTAAGGGTGAAGGCGCCCACCCGACAATGGGAGACCTGAGTTCGATTCCCAGTCGGGGTTGGTATATTAATTTTTGGATTTCTCCATTAAATCCAGCCACAAGATTGTTTCTTATAAAAAAGATAAAAAAAAATAATAATATGAAAAAAATATATAAATAAAATGGAGTCCATTTAAACAGAAATATACTTACACTAAGGACTGGAATGAGCTACAAAGAATTCCTACGTTCCCCACCCACTCAACCTTGAAACAAAGAAAATACTCCTCCTACATTATTTCTTTTTTAAAGCATTCGTTTGTGGAACGCCTACACACAATAACACACATTCAGAAAGTGTTCTTATTACTTTGCTGTCAGCGGGTGTAACTATAGCTCAACCGCGTTCTATGTGGAAATGCTTGATTTGCTTTGCAGTCCCATCTGATAACAAAGAAGTAAGCGTTATCAGCATCAGATAATCCGTGCACAGTTTGCAGGATGACGGAAGGAAGTGAAATTTATTAAATCAATAAATGATTGTTTTTATTGTCTACCCATCTTAATTACAAGAACTGATTTTCAGTGGGCGGCCTTATGCTATTGATTATTTTCTTCGTTGCTATGACAGACTTTGAAGACATAATGGATAAGTTTTTAAGACGTTGTTTCTAGGGATCTGGTTCACATAGTTTCGTTTCGTTCAAGATAGGCCTAGTAAAGTGAAGTACTTTGTAACATTTTATCCTCAGTTAAAACATCATTGTGATACAATACAAATTAGTTGAAATTTGTATTATCCATAAATTATTATAATAGCTTTGTTTACAAAAATTCCTGCACATCTTACAATTAATTCGTAAATATTTATAAAGTAGATGGTCCGTTGACTTGAGATTTTAGTAACTTGTTTTAAGATTTAAGCGTAAAGTTGGACATTGCCCAACTTTTTGATAATGAATAACGCATAAAAACAACGTCTTAAAACTAAAACTTTGTGTGAACGCCAGTACGTGTTTCCTATTATCCAACACTACGCGTTAAACCTTAAATCTTATGTCTTAAAAATCTGTGTGAAGCAGCCTTTACATGTACACCAGGACCAAGCGGATAGATTATACAGTCAAGTTACAAAGTTAAAAACCTCAGCACAAACCAGAAATTGAACCTAAGACCGTCTGCATTGGAAGCAGCAATAAACCCGCTAGACTAACGAGCCGTACTAAGGTGACAAGGCCTGCACTGTCGTCTGCCTCTCCCTAGGGGCGTCCGTTGTTGCTAGGAAACAATTTCATGCATGTTATTCCTCATACTGGGCGCCCCTAGAGGTAGGGGACGACTATGAATTCCAGCCTGAAATTATTATCTTAAAATTAATTGTTTAATTCTTCATATCATTTATCTGGAACTGATTACTCTGCTGAAATACAATCATGTTCAACATAAAATAGCCATTATTTCTACGAAATAAAAGAATTTAAAATACAATGCTAACACATTACATGCAATTACAAATACAATAATGTCATGCACATGAAAATTGAATATGTTACGGGCAAGAAGATGTATGACATCTCACAAGCAGAAACAATGTATTTTTCAAAACAAATATTAATAGCATTATAAAATTATAGTAAATAAAACTAATTTCTTGAAAACATTGTTTTTTATTCAAACATACTGTTGTAATAGTATAAGTTAATTGCTTACCATTGCTCTTAAGTTAAAGTAGCACAGCAATTACCAAACGTTGGAAAAGGTATGAACAAGAATCTCAAAGATATAGCACTGCATATAAGACATGGCCGCATGTTCGCTTCTCAACGCTTACAAGTAGTTATGAACTTAACACTTGCATACGTATGGTACCCATGCGTGTATTCTTCTTTAATTACTTCTGTATATTAGTCTTGGTTTAAAGAGGGTTCTAACTCCACGTTTGCAGTATCTACCGTTCAGCTACGAACACACCAACGTCCCAAACGGGCCATTCACAAACTGTAACAGAATAAGAAGCATATTAAATGTAAAAGTCTGAGGGAGTGTAATATTATGTCCAAACACGTTAACTTTGCACAGTCTTCGAAATGTTTGACCCTAATACAAAAGAAGTGTTACTCGAAAACCACAGATTTCATTGATTAGAATACATACTTATCTATATAATTTTAACATAACGCTATCAACTAGTGATAATTTTTGACGTAGCCAAAGCCATCGTTGTGCCTAAAATCGTTGTTCTTATACATTCTATTTACAACTTTCTATATATTTCGCTTGCAACGTGTTGATGAATGATTCAAATTAACCAAAAGTTTAAATGAAAGTTATTTTATTTCCGATCGATAGGTACCCAACAATGCACCACCAACAGCAATATGCGTTGTGCAAATTAATTCCAATCAATAACAATAACATACGTGCGGCTTGTTTCCTCAAAAGTATGAGAGCTTTTGGCAATAACGATTGTTCAACTCACCCAATAAATAGCACTTCATTCTTAGTCGAAGAACACTGGCAATAAATTGCAAGCAAATTTTGTAGATGCGCATAATTCTGCTTGATTCAAATTAACAAACAAGAAATACAAATTAAAACAAAATAGCGTTTGCCTTTTGTAATACCAGGCTGATTAGACGACTTTCTCACTGACTACCAATGAACCAGACTGGAGCTCTAGTGACAAAATATTCACAGTAGGTGCAAACTTGAAAAAAAAAGAATATCACTAGAGATCAATCAAATTGAATTCAAAATTAAACCAGTAATTTTGTATCTACTTTTTGCCCTTAAAAACAATAGTATAATACACGTTTTACGGGTTTTTAAACGTATACCACTAAAGCAAGAAGGCGTGTACAATTCGACATAAAATATTGTCATTGGATGTTTGTGTATTCCGTTTAGATAACTCTTGTACGGCAGTTTGAATTGTGCCTGTGCTGAAAACGAGGACGATTTAGCCCCTGCCTGTATCTTTACGGCTATTCACCGTGTAAATCGTGCAATTTACATTCACCACTACGCTGGACGTCGGCTAATTCCCCGGTCGATTCAACTCGCCTTCCGTTGGGGTGTACCCCACAAGCCTTTACATGCCCACACAGGCCAGATGTCCATGATTGGTCCGTTTACGCACGTACCGTCTAAACGCTTTCAAGGTGTCAAAAGGATTCGAATCTACTGAGGTTCTGTTTACAGCGACTGTTCTCTTTCTTTAGGACAGAATGATACAAAGAAAATGTTGCCCTAAAAATGATATGAACACATTTATAATTTGGAGGAATAATTATTTGTGCTATGCGTTGCACCAAAAATATACTTATAAAGGTTTGAATGAATTTTTGAACGAGAAATGTGCGTTATTGTAATATATAGTTAATTGGTGGCAGGCTATTTTAATTAAGGATACCGTTACGTCTAGCTGCACTAGTAATGTTTGTCCGCTTTATTTATTGTGTCATGATACACCACAAAATGTCACGACTAACATTTTCCAGTTCAATTGATCACATTTGTAGAACAATGATATGTACAACGGCTTGGTCGACCTCTTCAGACAACCAGACAGAATCTAGGCATCGTTTTCTATATAGCTAACCTCAATTTGTATTTAATTACAAATTAGTATTACAAGAGATATTTCTTTATTGTTGCCAATTAAAATGTTATAACCGTCACAAGTGTTCACCGGTAGAACGTAACACATTAAGGAGATAGCTGTTTCATTGCCAACTCCAGCGATTCTGCCGATGTATTGCCCGAGTTTATCTAAAGTCATCAAGCAAATGCTGTATTGTTGCTCTAAATTTAATTTCTTCTGTATTTTAGGCCTTTCCAGCCTTTGTGTAAGATCAGTGAACACACATACAATGTGTATACGAGTGTCCTTGCATCATCCGTGAATTAAAATTCTTCCAACTTCGTTTTCTTGTTCTAAAGACATACGTAACAAATTGGTTAGTACGTGTTTAACACAAGACGCGAGACTAATTCAAGAGGTCGCCGGGTCGATTCTGGCCACCGAGAATCCTGACAAGTTTTTTCCGACGTTTTCCTCGAATAATGATATTGAATCCTATTAGAGGTTGCAAACCAGCCTTACATGATGACTAACTTCAGGTGACTAGCTTGGTAGGTCAGGTGATATCATCATCACCTGACATACCAAGTTAGTCACCTGAAGTTAGTCATCACGTAAAGCTGGTCGTCTGCAACCTTTAACAGGTATTTCTACGAAACATTATTATTACACGCACTGTTACAAGCAGTATATTCAGACACGAATGTGCTGTTAGGAAGTTCTATATTATAAGGAAATAGAAGCCACTTCTTTGCCTCAAAGACTGTTAACGGACCCTTCAATATGGCAGATATTATTTCAAAGTAATCAATACTCGCGTCGTGTCAATAGCAGACGTGCCACTATGACGCACAATTTGTGCGGCCACAAATACGAAGCAACGGAATCACACGAGATCCTTCTTTTAGAATATTACATTTTCTTACTCTACCAACTGCATTTTATCCATAACAGAGCGGGTAATCAGTGGATGAATGCACTGTATTTCTTCCCTTTTGCTGCCAGATTTTCCATTTCTCCTATTCACTTCAATAGATATCCTGCATTAATATGTAATATGTCCCTTGAAAATATTCGTCTCATAAAGAGTTATCGTCACAAAAATCTCGCTTCTCCTTTAATCATGCTCATAATCTTGCACTCACATCCATCCAAATCATTTAAATGCAACGAAGGCCACTGCGTTGACGCAGTCAACATTGATTTCGCTTTGTTTTAAACAATAACAAATTGGTGTATACGGGGCACTTACTGAAGTGTACCGGAAGTAATTTGGTTGTTGCCGGGTGTTTTTCAATTAATTTAATTTTTTCATGTTGGTATTGGTGGAGTTTAACCTGAGAGTGAGGGGGGTTGGCGGGGGCGGGTTAATCCAGTACTGGGCATTGCATCCGTGCTACACCTTTATTCGGATGTTGATAAGCGCGAAGCGATCGTCTTCTTGGCTTTCAACTCTCGCGTTATTGACCCCCCCCCCCCCTCTCCTCCATCAACCTCAAACTAGATGTCACTTTATCTCTTCCATAAACAAATATTTTAAACATTCAACAAAAAAACAATTCGTTACTCAACCTACTTGCTCAAACAAGTAATAATAAATCGTTTTCAGCACTATTTCAAATGACACGCCATTCCAATTAGTCTTTTTTATGACAGATACCCTTTGCGTTATTACATATTACATTCCCTAGTTTGAGGATGAGGTTTCCATTATTCCTACGTAAGTCTCACTTGACCTGTTCGCTGATGGTCGGGGGAACGCACTATAAACTGGCTCTTTAGGTAAACCATGAAGTGTTTCTTACTAAGCGATGTATTTGAATTCTCTGCTATTAGTTCAGGAATCTTATAATATCTATAAACCTTAAACTAGGGCAACCCTTAAGTGGATGATATTAACTGACGGTGAACGAGACGAATCGAAGTTTGTACCAATTAGATCAAGAGATTAGTTTTAATTTATCTTCTGCATCAAAGTATACTGGGCGTAAGCGTGTATTCTACCTCAATATTCACAATCCTTCTCCATAACAGATGTGAGCAATATTTGTCCGTCATATATTCCTTGACGCAAATTATTAATTTTAAAGTAAAAATATATTATTTATTGCCATATAATAAATTAACTATAATATAGTAAAATATTTGAAAAGAAGTGTGTAAATGACTGTAGCTTGGATATTTTAGTATTTACTATTTAGTAAACCTCGTTATTTGATGCTTTCACACAAGCGACAGGCACAGATAAAGTTGCCCCAACTGCCAGTATTTACAAAGGGAAGTTGGGAAAGTAAAAAGCAAATAGCAAAGAAGAAAGTACTTTTCGTAGCCGTCAAACGGGAACATTTGAGAAAAAAGAAAGTAGAGTGCTTGTGGCGCTAACCATTGGTTTATATACCAAACTAAAATGCGCTCTTGCGGTAAATGGCGCCAAAGGATACTAAAGTCAGTTCTTGCAATAGATCTTTGACGCATGTAAACAAACAACACCACTGCTAGGCCAAATCACAAGGATTTAGAACTTGTGATTCTAATTCGTTGCCTACTCAAGTGTGTTTAGATTTTTTTAAACTCACACTCGTTATTTTAATGATGGACTGGTGGCGACCGTGGAGTGAATAAGAGGTCAAGTGTATGTTTGACTTGACAACTTAGGCCTAGTAGGCCTATTCTACTATCCTAGCCTAGGCCATAGATTGAATGATGTTAGGTACCAGTAAAGCATAATATAAACCTTTCTTTTAAACAGTTGGTACTCTGTTTCAGGACATGGTCGTATGGTTGGTATCGCGTCTGTACTCACAATGCACTAGAGCACAGCGCTTCTCTCAAGGCTGCTCGACGCTTATAACTGGCAAGTTCTTATCATTGGCATTAAGGGCAAACTTTAACATTTCTGTTTACAGATTTTGAATGCGATTGTTTTCTATTTAAAATATAAACTTGTATGGCATGCATTTATGAAAAGTTTAGTTCAGAACGAACAAAGACGTTTTGGAGAATTATAAAAAGTGTTCGTTAAAATGAAAATAGTGAAATTGTGAATCTCCCCCTCCCCTCTCCCATGTTAAAGTTGAAAATACGAGCTTAGATATAAAACAATTCGAAAGCTTTGAAACATTTTCAAAAATACATTAAGTATTAGAATGAATCTTCATTGTATGAAACAAAGCACACACACACACACTGTTTAGCACGGAAACACAAAACTATAATTTCGCCGGGCGGTAGACGGTAGAAAGAAGGAGAGAATGTGGGTAAATCCGGGGAACATGTAAGGGAAGCCGCACTAACCTGGTAACATTACATGGAGACGTCCAACGACGACCGGCTATGGTTCCACCACACTGGAATGACAGATGTGCACTTCTCCACAGTCCGCAAGCAACTGTAGTGAGCGCTTATTCACAACATATTTGCTGATAACGCTCGTGACGTGTATTGTAGTGACGAATAAGAAGTCCGGCTAAGGGATGGGATGGAGGAAAAATTCAAACGACACTAATACTTAACACACTATCAAGCAGGTATTTGAATATGCGTGAATTAAAACAACAAGTAAGTATTTTATTTCCTTCCCTTTCCACTTTTATAATAACACTGTCGTTCTAAATACAAAAAAGTCATAGTCCTAAAACGTTTTCTTACAAATTATTGATTTTATTACAGTTTATGGTAACAGTCAAGTCAAGTATATCATGCAAGTGATTACTATTAGTACAGTCGTGTTTTAAACAAATCTTTATAACCAAAACGAAAACCTACTATAGACATACACAATGTTTTAAACAATATGATTGCAGAGATATACCTTACCCGTAGAAGAGGCACCATCAATAATGTATTTTAACAATCTCATTTATTAATCAACAGCTATCAAATATAAGAATTTCTCATGATGCCATGACAGTAAGGATTTAACTGACATCGCAATTCTCATTCGTATACCCTCGTTAGCGGGTCGTGTGAGAGTGAGATAGTTAATACATAACAGTAATTCATCTAATTCTTCTGCGATACGATTTTCAACCGCGGGTTGGATAGAAAGACAGAGCTCAAATTGATAATTGTCTATACTGGACCCGGGGCAGACTGGTTTAAAAAGGCCCGGGATGCTGGGTTTCGGGGGGGGGCCGCACGAGGTTGCGTGGCGCAGCTTAGGTCTGGGGCGAAGCCCCGGCCGCCGGAGGCAAATACGCCGAAGGCGCAACAACTTTTTTGAGATTGCATTGAAGTTTATGGCCTAAAATGCGATTTTAGGGCGCGATTAACAGAGGCCACCCTACCAGCTGTAGAAAAATAATTTCAATTATATTCAATTAATTACATTGAATATTTACGATACATTCAATTATAATTTCAAAATAATACTTATACTGGGGTTAAGATTTTTTTAGCAATATACAGAGAAGTATTTACATCATATGAACTTTCTGGTGGCAGTCCGGGGGCCCGGACTGGCACGCTGTGGTAATTTCGTCGAGAAACGCCGTAGAATACTCACTTAGTGGGATGCTTTTCGTTATTTACTTGTGACATCGTTGGAATTTAAATGTGCGTTCTTTTATGTTATTTATTTATAAATGATAGCATGCCGATTAATATTCACTGTCAATAATTTTGCATTACATATTTCATAACTCTTCTGCATTGTGCATTCGTAATGAATGAATGAATGAATGAATGAATGAATGAATGAATGTTATTTACAAATACAACAAGTAGATTACATGAATCAAGGCAATGCAATTTTAAATAGAAAAGTATTTTTTATTAGTAGACTCTCAATTTACTGTCATCAAATATATAGCAAACTGAGTTTATTTGATTTTTGAATCATCCTTGACATAAAGCACTATCGCTCTTTGTCTACCATATTAGAATTGGTTGAAATAATGAATATTTTTTATTCTCATTGTTTTTTTCCCCTTTAAGTGTGGTCATTCTATGTCAGTATATTTCACTAAACTGCTTGGTAGGTATATGAACGTTGTTGATTTTCAATAATTATGGATTGATCCTCATTCACATATTATGTATACCTTGTAGCTGCATTAAATCCTACTACTGTGACTTGAAGTATCTGCATGTATCTCAGATATGAATTTCAGCCTATAAACGCAAAAAATGCAATCCACATGCAGTATATTAATGAATAATTAAAAAAGCCACTGTCCCGCCAATCTGCAACGTCAATATGCATTTATACATCACGGAACATGTAGAGTTGAATTGCTGATAATATTTTCAGTCCTCATCGACTGACTTTCAGACCGCACCGTAAATCGGAAACCGTATTCCACCTTCAGAATCTAAACATTCCGTGTAGTTTAAATCAACCACGCGACCTTAATTCCCTACGGGTCAAGCATTTGCTGCAGTCATCATTCCACTGCGTTAGCTTGTTCTTCAAGACAAGAAGAGATTTTCATACGTCTGACCTACATAATTTTAAGAGCAGAATACTCTGGGTATTCCAAACACTCTGTGAGCCTTTTAAAGGGGATACAATTATTAAGTCTATTCTACCACTGCAACGTTCTTATATTCCGTATATGTTGTTTGGCAAACGTGGATTTATGTTACGATTTCGAAAAGAAGAAATAGAAAAATATTCTATATCTGAATATGATACAAATCAAAGAAATAAATGCATAAATCCGTCCTACAATCTTATCCATGACCCTTTTGAACGTATGAAAGAAACGATTTACCGCTCATATTTCTGGTATTCATTGGTGGCTCAAGGTGCACTAATGAAAATGTGTTAAAACCCCCAGCCTGAAACGGGAGTTTACCCTTGGACTTTCTGTATTTCAAGTACGTCTACATCACATGATGAACGAGACAAGTCGAAGTACCGAGTATTTGAGGTTTACCGAACCGCTAGTGGATTACACACCGACATCAATATCAAGCTTGTGTGATTGTGTGATTGTGTGATTGTGTGATTGTGACGTTGGCGGAGAGGAGATAACGTTGTGCAAGGTTCATGTGTTAAAATACACATTAAACGGATTTTAATTTGCCTTCCCTGGTGCATGGTCCAGTGGCCCCAGTTGCAGACTTAGATATTGAATCATTTTCTTGTTTTCACTCAATTTCTATAATAGTAATATTGTTATTCCTAGTAATTGTAGCATATCATCTTAAGGAGGGACAACACTGAAATTCTGAATAAAATCTCGTTTTTTGCATTTTTTCTTTTTTTTTTTATCAAATATTATGTTGTGTTCTTAACCTAAGATTTAACTCACAACACTTACATTTCATTATTGATATCTGTTTTTGAGTTTGTTTGAACTCGATTTCTATGATCATTTCACAACTTACTAAACTTTGACAGTCATTTCTGGGATAACTTTTTTTTTACATTTTTCAGAAGGTGGGACATTTTAGTGTCTACAATATTTGAACAATCAAAGTGAAACTTTCTGTGAATATTCTTTAATAATAAAGGAAGGTCCCCACGGATGGAATAATTATTACCTTTGGTAGAATAAAAATAAACAAATCCTAAACTTTAATGTGCAATGGAAATTGAAGAATCTAAATAATTGTTATAAGTAAAAAATAATTTGTTCCTGTAGGATTTGAAATCTTAAAAAATAATCCATCCGTGTGTACCTCAAATGGTTATTAAGCTTCACAAAAAAATATATATACATCAATTATGGTGTTTGGTGCTCATGTGAAAATGTCCCGGCTAATTCATTGTTGAATCAATAATAAGATATTAATAACAATGCCATTTTTAATTTTTTTTTTTTGCTATTAATATCTCAGCTATTGATTAATGCACATACCAAAACACTTCTAATTCTGATGGAAACTTTAGAAGTTAGAAATTTCAGTGTTGTCCCTCCTTAACATATTTATTCTAATTTTCTGATGGTCACATCCATTGAGGGAGGGGACTTGACATGTACCCGTTCCGTTCTGACATGTTTTTCTCACAAAACAGCATGGTTGAACTGTTTTACGGTGAATGGAGGGGGGTGAGCTATCTCACACATGCCCCTCCCCTTCTGCCGTCTGTAACTTGTAATTATTATTCAACCAACCTCACTGTTTCGCATTTTGAGAAGATCTTAGTTGCAAATACTTAATATGTAAATCATAACATCAAAGCCCTCTTATAAAACAAAGCATGGAGAAGATCGCATGCATAATATAGACCATAAATATAATGGAAATAACGACCCTCACTTGGTGGAGAGAACATTGCATTGACAAGCGTGGTTAACACGCTACAATACAATGCACACATAGCCTATGCTACACACCAAAACTTGGTTTGAGGATCACTACAGCGAGCTTTTGCAAACATAGCCAAACAAGCAGACATGTCTAACTAGACGATGTGGACAAGGCAGATTATCAGGCACATAGGCTACGAGCCATAACGATACTTGAACTGTGGATTTAATGTTTGTAAAGTAGCCCCTTCCTGGTCAACTTCTTTGATGTTATTGTGTCAATTACGACATTTAGCGCTGATTAAGTAATCGACAGAATTAATATAAATTTATCCTCTTAAAATGTGATAGAATATTTATTTTTTAACGTTTGGAAGCTATAACTTTGCTCTAACAGTTTCCTCGTTAATATTATTATGGGAATGTGCCACTATTATAATGACTACGGAAACTGATGTACGGTAGTAGTTTAACTTAATGAATACACTATCCATCTAGATTTTGCTTAAAAATCCCAAATATTATTATAATATTATATAATTATTTCAAGGATTAAATCATAAAATGTACTGTGCAAATGTAAGGTATTCCATAAAAAAGTCTTTTTAATTTTAAGATTTGGTAAATAATGGGCACTTGGTTACTTAATGTGTTTTTTTTTTTACCACGAACATTGATACGAATATTAATAAGGATAGTTAACACTAACAATCTTCAGGCCCTTATTCACCGTGTTAACTGGAACGTGGTCTCTCGTAGGTCAACACATATGTACATTATCAGGGGAGCATTTATGTTTGCTGGCTCTTAGACTAAGTCCCGGTTTTTCAATCGGTCATTAACGGGACCTAAGCTGACGGTCCGTTATCTGCATAGGGTTTGTTGTGTTGCAGATTACGGACCGTCAGCTAACGGACCGTTAACAGATTGAAAAACCGGGCCTGAGACTTTAGCGCGATGAAACACGCTTGGACTGACTGACCTTGCACCGCCGCAGCGACATTCAACATCCCACAGCTGTCACCACTAACACTAACACCGTCCCTCGGGCACCCTACGTGACGTCATTGGCTCTTCCGTTCACGTTCACATTATTTGTTTGGATTGGCGGTCCGCGACACTTTTTAAAACTCGGTTTGCAATCATTGTTTTTGGAACGTAAGTGCAATTTGTAAGTTAAGGCCGTTTTATAAATTATGTGAATAAAAGTAAACTAACTTTTTTTTTTAAGCCGCGTACACACTTGTGCATTTCCGTGCAACTGCGCCGCGAACTGCGCCGCGAACCGCGCAACGAACCGCGCCACGAACTGCGCCACGAACCGCGCCGCGAACTGCGCCGCGATCCAAGTGGCCCCCACGCCTGCAGTCTTCATCTGGTACTTGGACCAACTACATTTCTAAGGAACTGATAGTTGGTTCTTACTTCTTTTTCACTATCCCCTTCTCCCGTCGCAAAGAAGACAACAAAGATTTAATTTTCTGTTGACACTCGTCAACAGAAAATACCAGTTGAACATAAATGTCCTCCCACGAATCATCATTTATCAACCGATTAAAATGGCACTTGTGATTCGATTTCCACAGAACTTCTTTACTTCTATATACCTCGATTAAGTTGAGCAATAAGTCGTTAGTCCACTCCACGTTCAACGTATGACAACTCGAAAGTGATTGTAGTGGATGCAACTTATAATTTATAATTTCAACACATGGTGCGCGTTCCGAATGCGCGCGCATCCCTTTGATGTTCGTCGAAATACCGACTCTGGGTGGTTCGCCGAAATGTTGCACGGCGTGGTTCGCGGCGCACTTCTAGGCTCGCGGCGCAGCTCGCGGCGCGCTGGAATGTTGCACGGCGCGGCTCGCGGCGCGCGGAAACGCGCAAGTGTGTACGCGGCTTTAAAGCGGTGAAATTATATAGCAGAGCTATAATTTATAGGTCTCAGGGCCGGTATTTCAATGTCCAGTTAAAATCTTCTTTTTAGTTAAATTGTTTTCACCATGACAACGGCCGATAGAAATACACCAAACTTGGCTTACCTGGCAGTAAAATTTTTAGAGGCATCAACGAAGTTAAAATCGTCACCCATGATCGGTGTGAGTTTTACCCTGGTTTTTGAAGTCAGTATCTGTCGTTTTTGTACCAATATTTATTCTAAAACAGTCTTTTTTCATTATTGTTCGTCATGAGAGTATACATGGAGTAAAACTATAAATTCAACCTTTTTATTCTTAAATTTCTGTACATATATAAGCGGATATTATAGTTACTACCAAATACCGTAGCTATTCCTATTAAGGTATTTGTTACTACTCTCTCCTTCTTGTAATGTTTTCAATAAAGCTACAGCCGCCTTGATTATACTCATTCCGAGTTCAAGAACATTATCTAACACATGGAAATGTTCTACTAAGTGTCGACTCTATGTTACGTTTAACTTAAAAGTCTTTCGTAATTGTAAAATTGTAAATATTGCTTAAGTTTTAAACAGCTTTATGAACAAGTCTTGTAATGTAATATGAAACTTCTGTCAAAAACGTTTGCCCTAGATTGGAATTATCCAGAATACCCGGGTCCTATATATATCCGGGAAAAACCTACATTTTATTTTCATATAATCAAAACGCAGATTGGTTTGGAGCAGCTCGCCATAATTTCCGCAATTCTTAAATTCTTCCATTATGTCATCAAAGTAATACTAAAAGACGTAGTCACCAACTAATAATTATGAATGTATATGTATATATATCTAATACAAATAATAAGGGATCATTGCAGCCGGATACGGCCTCGCTGTCCCACACTGTCCAACCCAGCAGGACAGTGGTTGGAGCACTCACCACTGTCACTTCAAACTTTGCAAACTTGCAGTCACATTGAAAATGCATGACGTAGGCCTGTTAGTTTTCATCATACCGACACGGTTCAGCAAAAAACATGTTTTATTACTTCTATTCTGGTAATTCAATCTTCAATCCCAATGCAAATTAAAATGGGATACAACTAAAGAATGGGTTAGACGGACATATCCCAGTTACAATCATAAACCTGTCAGTTGCGTATTGAACACAATACGACGTGGGCACACACAGTAAAACCTAAAAAAAAAACAGCTATATTGGGATATGTCTTGATTACATTTCTCCGCCATGATTCTAAAGAAAAGAGCACTTGTTATTGATACGTCTTGTATTCGCACAGTACATTTCTTGAGAGGAGGAGGAGGAGGAGGAGGAGAGTTATCTATGCCAATATGATTATTATACCTACCGCCTACGTCCTCATGTTACCACGGCCAGATTCAAAAGGTTATTTCGATTATACCTCGTTCTTTCTACTTTATCGTACAACGGCCGTAGACGGTTTTCTTCTCTTAATATTACGGCTAACCAGTAAAGATAGACCTTGGATGGAGGCTTTTGTGCTATAATACTGACGTCTTTCATGATTTAGCAGACTGGTAAGCATTCTTCAAGAACCAATAGCATCAGCCGTTCAAAGCACCCTGGATCGTTTCAAGTTATAGCTTTTTGAAACGGCACCCATAAAATCGATTGGATTGGTTAGTTGTTTTAAACTAGATCTAGCTTTACAACCATCCACAAAATCGGGTGCTGGAATTAGGTTCTGTAAATAAAAATTGCTATGGCACATTGACAAGGATATCACGTGTACGATATGAAAAAGCACAAGAAAAATAAAACAAATTCAATCTCACATGAATTAAGTTTATTTAATTGGACACGAAAATATCCACTTACAAAGCATTTCCACAAAAACAAATGGTAGGAGAACACTTTATTTCATTCATGCAAACATTTCTTTTCACAATATTTATTTATTTTTTTACAATATAAATTCATTTCGACTTAAGAAGGAAGGAGTGGGTAACTAATCATCTATATACAACTCTCTTGTATCCGGTGTGACGCAGTTACAACTTCTGGTCCGAGTTTGTGAAGATGCGCAGACGTCGACAGCGCTTCCGTGACGTCACTAATTGGGCTAGACGCCGTTACTCCCTTGTTGTGCACGCGTAAGTTGTTCACCTGAAACAAGATATCACACACTTACTACGGCGATGGCTCCTTTAGATTCACACCACGTTGTATGATAATCTGGGGTTATGTTTAACTGGAAAGGAGAACTGACAAGGACAAGGTAATTTAATATAGTGTTAGAAATACTATTAAACTTCAATATGCACCACCACGCTAGCCGTCAGTTTTCATGGTGACTGTTGTTTGGAGCTTTACGTCTACTGGCGGTGACGTCACAGTGCCCTGGCGCTGATCGAGTCAGTAATGCAAATATTGCACTGCAGTAAACATTAATAATTAACTATTTCTAAAGCACAATTAGTGGCACCATAAACATATTTGTATACATTATTATATACGTCACAATACGTATTTTAGGGGCTTGGCAATAGCGTTGTAAACTCTGGCGGATGTAACGCATTCTGCGCTCGGCATCTCTCATAACAAATGTTACGAGCGTGAAAAAAACTGTAATTATTTCGATTACTATTGCTTCATTATTGTTTGAGTTTTACGAATAATATTAATATAAATTAGCAAGTTCTTTCTCATAACGGATCGTCAGCTAGATATTTAGAATAAAACTAGCCGTAGGCCCTACAATAGATGAATTACTCGTATTAGACAAATCAATTATAAGTCACTGAACAATACAACCACTTATTCTATGGTAATAATGTCTTAAAATAAAGATATCATTTATCTCTCACCTCAACAAAATACGCAATATAATTAAAACACTACAAGCTTAGTTCAATCGAATCACTTACCAAGCATGACATGACCATCAACTAAACCTTTGTGTGTTTTAAGTATATAATTCGCGTATAGACTAAAATGAAAATAGTTTCAACAAACATATCACGCGTTTATTCCACACTAACTATTGTGATAAAGCTCAACACACAAACCAATTTACACAAATCTAAGATCTTTGTATTAATCCATACAAATGTGTATGTGTATTACATCATTATTTTCCACATTTTGGTTTTTGAAGTGTTAGCTCAATCTTTTCGACATTGTTACGTCAAAAGTAAATGAAAAGTAACGTCAAAAGTAAAGCTGGAAGGAAGAACTACATATCAGTTAGAAAGAATAATATCTGTATTTGGTATAATATTGTCATGCTCATGATCATAATACAAATTATTGAATTTGGTATTACAAGCATACGTGAGTTTAGTCAACAAGATGAAACTTGGTTAAAATTCTTTTTAGGGGTGACCAACATCGCTCAATAGGAAATTAGGCAAGTACACTGTTGCCGAGAGGACTGGATAAAACCGCATCACATTTTAAGGATATGTATTTATGTATGTTACTTACAATCTTGTTCTCATAATTTTTTTCAATGTCTTTGTATTTTGACAGTTAAACTCACGCTGATATTTTAACTGTAAATATCATTGGATTCTTCAGTATAAGTATTAGGGTATTGTTTAGGTTAAAAGGACAATAATTGGTAATGCACTGTTACGATCATGTTCTCTTGATTGTGAATACAATTGGTTGTGTTGGTTGGTTAGTTTCGTGTTATTGTTTTTCGTGTGATGTTTCGTGTATGTTATTTTGAATAATAATTAATAAAAATTCTTTTGATATTGTTAAATTAATTTTTAAAGTTAATTATTTTCTAAAACTAGATAATTAAAAAAATATTGATAAATTTAATAAAAACAATTACTTTATTGTGAATATTATTGTTACTCACACTATTTTTTTGATTGTGCATATTATTGTTACGCACGCTGTTCTTTTGATTGCGAATACTTTTGTTAACCTGTCTTTTAAATTGTGAACGTGTTACTCACGCTGTTCTTTTGAATGTGAATATAAGTGCTACTCACGCTGTTCTTATGATTGTGAATATTAGTGCTACTCACGCTGTTCTTTTCACTGTGAATATATGTGCTACTCACGCTGTTCTTTTGATTGTGAATATTAGTGTTACTCACGCTGTTCTTTTGATTGTGAATGTTTTTGTTACTCACGTTGCTCTTATGATTGTGAATATAAGTGCTACTCAACCGTTTTTTGTTTATTGTGAATATTAGTGCTTTACTCACGCTGTTCGTTTGATTGTGAATATTAGTGCTACTTACGCTGTTATTTTGATTGTGAATATTAGTGCTACTCACGCTGTTCTTTTGATTGTGAATATAAGTGTTACTCACGCTGTTCTTTTATTGAGAATATTAGTGCTACTCACGCTGTTATTTTGATTGAGAATATTAGTGCTACTCACGCTGTTCTTTTGATTGCGAATATAAGTGCTACTCACGCTGTTTTTTGATTGTGAATATTAGTGCTACTCACGCTGTTCTTTTGATTGTGAATATTAGTGCTACTCACGCTGTTCTTTTGTTTGTGAATATTAGTGTTACTCACGCTGTTCTATTGATTGTGAATATTAGTGCTACTCACGTTGCTCTGATGATTGTGAATATTAGTGTTACGCTGTTCTTTTGAGTGTAAATATTAGTGCTAGTCACGTTGCTCTGATGATTGTGAATATTAGTGTTACGCTGTTCTTTTGAGTGTGAATATTATTAGTGCTACTCACGTTACTCTGATGATTGTGAATATAAGTATTACGCTGTTCTTTTGATTGTTAATATTAGTTGCTCTTATGATTGTGAATATTAGTGTTACGCTGTTCTTTTGATTGAGAATATTAGTGTTACCCACGCTTTTCTTTTTTGAGAATATTAGTGCTACTCACGCTGTACTTTTGATTGTGAATATAAGTGCTACTCACGCTGTTTTTATTGTGAATATTAGTGCTACTCACGCTGTTCTTTTGATTGTGAATATTAGTGTTACGCTGTTCTTTTGATTGTGAATATTAGTTGCTTTTATGATTGTGAATATTAGTGCTACTCACGGTGTTCTTTTGATTGTGAATATCGTTGGTTAGGTGGCGGTGGTTTAGCTCCTCTCCCTCCTCCTCCTCCTCGTCCTTCTTCTTCCGCCGTTGTGGAGGCGTTTTATAGATCTTCATAAACCCCTTCAGTGGTCGCCGCTCTGCACATAACAAACATTCAAAAAATCTTTAAAACAATATTATGCATGGACGCACGAGAAACCTTTAACTCGAACGGCCCACGTTCCAGATGTTCTCCAAACATCATTGGGGAAACCAAATAAAAGGGGGTGGAACAGGAAAAGTTTTATTGCGCCCACGAACGAAGCGCCGGAGTCTAGTAAGCCCCCGGTCGTTACATTAATGAAGTAGAGCCTGACAATTAAAATGCTAGTGGATAATGTTGAAAATGTTTATTGCCTTCAATTAAAAATATAAGCCTCACGTGTAACCGGTAAAACTAAAAATGAATTAAAACGCGTCTCCAGATGTGGCTTATTGTTCTAAAATATGTCTTTTGAAAATTTGAATGAAAGAAAACCTTTCTGATAATATACTCTTTAGAACACTTGTACAAACTAGCAGTTTAGAATATTATGTTTTCTGTATGCAGCTAAAAAATTACTTAAATTGTAAAACGTGGATACATACAGTGTAAATTTTTAAATGGTCGTGCTATAAGTTTGTGTCGGAAACTTGCAGGTCCAAACATACATTCAGTTTGTATCGATTCGTTCAGTACCGATATATCAATCAATTATTCGCGAAGTTTACTTAAGCATGCTATTGGTAGCGGATATGTTCAAGGTTCCTTCTTGTATTGAAAATGGAGAATAAAAAATCGGTTTTCTTAAAAACACACCCTGAGCGTTGAGATAGTAGGTACGATGAGTGATGTGGGATAATCTATTTGGACGTTCGCATTTTTCCGATTCAGTTTAGAAATATTCGTGCATTTCACGTCCAAAAAAATTTAAGAAAGTATAAATAAAACACGTAATACAATTGAAAGCATCGAAAGTGCTATGCGTAGTATCATCGAGAAACATCATAATACATGGCATTCAACTGTCACGCACAAGCCCTAGCACTATCCCGTGGAGCAGTCAACTCGACACTCTTCCCAGGATACTTCGAGCGGTGACGTTGATATGTCTTGAACTCTTGCACGGGACAATGACCGAAACCACTTTGTAATACCACACGGTGGCAAAACCCAGAACATTTTATCTAAACTACCCCTCTGCCACACTTCTCCCTTCTCCCTTCTCGTTCTCCCTCCCACTCCAAATAAACCCCATTGAAGTGAAAAATCCCAAACACGATTGCCCAACATCGCTTTTCCCCACCCCGAGTCTTTCTACCCTTCTGCGTCCCAGCCCAGCAGATAACACGCTCCAGATCGTTCGAAATGAAATCTCTATGAAATCTGATTTTGCATTTCTAAATGTAATATTTACCAAACGCTTAAAACATTCCTGGTATAACGGAATGCAAATTAGCATACCAATATAATTCTAGGAACTAGAGAATACTCTAAAACGAGATAACATTGTACATGTTGAATATATACAAAATATATGTATCACAATGTACAAGTTGCAATAAAGGATTTATTACACTCTAACGTTGTTTGGGTGAAAATTGTAACAACTGGTCATGAACTTAAGTATAACACTATTTAAAATATAGATATGAACTCAGAAAAAGATTCAAACTATATTGTTTTTATCAAATTAGAACATTTAAGATATTACTAAAAGTGCACAATATTTTTTCTAGAATATCTGTAAAAGTGTCATGATATTATCTAGCGCCCCGTATCAAAACAAATATTGGTATTGAATGTAATTTTAACGAACAATAAACCCTAATTATATTCTCAGTATTTTCCAGCTATTATTGTCGATATAATGTTCGCTATTCTCACCAAAAACTACTCACCATTCGTTTAAAACTTTAGTAATCATAAATTTGGACTTCAGTGAACGTATATGACAATAACCTTGCATCAGCATTTCAGTAACTAAACCAAATTATGAGAAGTTGTGTATGAGAGAGTGAAAAATAAATATATTCGAGAAAAACGTAAATATTACAGCAAATAAATCAGTGTCCATCAAGATTGTCATTTAGGGGACAAATGTTACGGACGGAGAAGAGATTGGTTATTATGTTTATGATGAATATTCCCAGGATTTAAAAGAGCTGCAATCATAAAGTTTGAGCATTTCAAATCTCGAACAAATAGCAACATCCACATTTCAGGCAGCCTTCCCTCAAACAATAATTTCAGTATTGATTTTGACTTAGCGTGTCGGTTGTATCTGATCACGGTACACTCACTCACGTACAAGATATCGCCTTTGTTTATTCTTATACCGTTACTTGCGTACGGTGCGTGTAGACTACACATTCTGATCCTCTACATCGGCAGTCTGTATGCACAACTTTCCTCGTTGACTTAAGTCAAGTTATGGAAGGTTACGCTTTTTGCATGAAAAAAAAACGCTGGAAAAAATGTAATATTCACAGAGTGTATTAGAAATAACAAAGACAAATGCAAAATAATACATTTGTTTATAGATATTATTGAAACTTTTATTGGCTACGTTATGAAGAAAATGTTTTAAAGTTATAAACACATTCAATATTTAGGAAAGTATGTAAGAAATCGCACTTTTTATCCAGATATAAAATGTTCGTGCTGAGAAACCGGTCGTAAAGTTTCTGATAAGTTGGAGCTCAAAACACTGCTCGAATGCAGTCATTCTTCGCCTATGTTATTCCTTATGTATATAATGATTTTGATAAGGCGCTAATGTAGTCAAGACAATTTCTTAACGGCAAAATAATATCACACCATTAATACAATATATACAAATTAATATTCATATTGTAAATTTTGGATTATTATCATGTTATTTAAATCTAATAAATAATTGCCACAATAACGACGTATCTGAAACGTCCTCTTTCCCGTTTGAGGATTGCCCCTCACATCCAGGAGTACTTTCCGGGAATTTCTTCAAATCATGTTTGAAAACACTTAATGTGTAAAGTATCTATGTCTTAGCACAGCGGTAAGGCCCTATGGAAGGCAGACAGTAAGTTGATGAATTGAAAAGGCATAGTAATTATATTAGCCCCCCACTCTGTGTAATACATTGCTGACTACGATACAAATTTCGGTAAGCTTACATTATATTCTGTTAACACTCCACCCACACCCAACCCCACCTCCACATCCTAAACTTGCAGGTCTAGGTAGTATTTACTTCTTCAGCGTGGTTTGATTTTATATTGCTGAGAATTAGATTGTTTAGCAAAGACGCACTAAGATGCTTATGTGCTGGAAAGTTTAACGAAAAGCTGCATTGAAGAAAACAAACACAATGTGCTGAAATCCGTAAGTCGTCGGCTTGAACCAACACAAACAGCCGCTGTGTGTTGATAATTGGCGTGTGATTATTACTGTTGTCAGCGCTCGGTTAACACGAGTAAGCCTCTGCGGGGGTAGAACAGTAATAATTGATGGTTGATTTATACTGGGTAAACTGTTTATACATTTATATCAATGGTGTTGTTGAATCCAACTTTCTCTTTTATTCGAACGTATAGTTGAATAGAAGCTGATAAAAATGATTGTTTCCTGAGAGGAAATATAGTTTTACATGATATTTAACGAAAAGGTAATTGAAATTATTCAAGGTTAAATACGGAAAAAATTCGGCAAACTGTCACACACTAAGGCAACAGATTAACATATAATGAGATAATTTTTAAAGGTCAAATAACTAATGAAATAAAGTATTTTGGGATTATTATTGATGACCCCACAGTTGTGAATACCTACTCTGTACAAATATTATTACCTTCTTAGAAACATACTTAATATAAAATCTATGAAAGCGATATTTTATGCATTTACATGCTCAGTCATCAGATACGAAATTATAGGGCAGGGCCCGCAGGGTGGATATTATGCAGAACATTTACAAAAGTTACAACATATACATACAAAAATAATACAAATATGCTTGAACAAAAAAACAATTTATCCTAGCATACCTACCTTACATATAATGGATATTTTAACCGTTCGACAATTCAACTATTATACCTTTTTATGTTACATTCGCACTAAAAAAGCCTATAATACACACTACATGTCCAAGAAATTAGTTCAAAAACACCACAAAAAGTAGTGGTGGTTCAGAGGAAAAACCGCAAGCTATGTCAAACTCAAACTTCATTTATTGGCAGTAAACTGTACACAACTCACTTCACGGATCAATTAAAAATTCACCAATAAAACACCTTTACCAACAAAAAAAACTATTTTAATGGCTTGAAATAAATTATATGCGTGAAATAGATGTAACGTGTTACACTAAAGAGAACAACCCAAAAATCCCTTTTACATGATTATGTGAACATGTATGCAATCAACAAATATTAAAAAAACATTTCGACTGTCTCAAACCGCAAACTGAATATTACTTATCACGGCATATTTAGGTGTTTACTGTTGTTCAATGGCCGGCTTAGATTTATGTTTATGATTTATATTTATGATAACTTTATATGTATATTGTACTTTGTTGAATCTTAGCTGTTGCTTCCATACGATAAATAAATAAATAAATATGTGTTACGTTAATGTAAAGCAAAATATACAAAGCATATGCTCTGTGAATATAATTTTACTTTTACACTTGAAATAATTATATTATTATTTGTAAAACCCATGTTTATTACACATTCACAATACCTATTATTTGAACACTTAGAAATTCATATTTTAATGAACATACACAAATATTTTTTGGTTGAAAAAAAAATTAGTTTTAGTAGATCTTCTTGACCTATACATTTCCATAATGATTGTACTCTACACGTCTACACACTCCTACTTAGACACCATAACCACCACTTAGATATTGATTTAATGTAAAATGCTATAATACTTATTATGTATGGTTGAACTTCCCCTGGGCCACACTCTAGAATCTCCTTTGTTTGTGGCACCAGTATATTTTCAACAAATTCTGTATCTTACAACTATTGTTGTAAGTGTAAGTTGTAACGTATATTTTACTATAAAAATAAAAACCCAAATGGAAATTGAATTGAATTGCCACTCACGTGTCATGCTACACACATTCTGTACCTTATAATTATTGATGTAATTGTAACGTACATTTTACTATTAAAGTAAAAACCCAAATGGAAATTGAATTGAATTGCCACTCACGTGTCATTATGCTACACACATTCTGTACCTTACAACTATTGATGTAATTGTAACGTACATTTTACTATTAAAATGAAAACACAAATGGAAATTGAATTGAATTGCCACTCGCGTGTCATTATGCTACAAGCACACACACACACACACCCCAACCGCATTCACACTCTCTATAGAATTAAATCATGTCCAACGAAATCGCAATGAACGTTTGTGGCAACTGTTTGTGATTCGACGAACCACTGAGTTTATATTATCGTGTCTAAGTGCGTTAATCGATACGTACACGATGTTTGAAGGCAATCGGAGAATGGATGCTTGTTCATATACTGTTATTAAATGTCATTTAATGTCATTGGGTTCCTCTTGGGGATTAAAACGTCACTGTAATAATAAAGAATAGCAGCTGTTGCTTCGATCACACTTCGATGATCAAGCTTCGATCACATGGATATAGGGATTTTTTTACAATTGTTGCACATAAAATGTTTTCAATTTCAATTTATAATCATTTTATTCTCAAAATAAAATAAATCTACCATAAAAATACAAAAAACAATATTTATGAAGATATGAATAATATTATACAGAAAAAAAACTGAAAACTTAAATTGGAAAGCCCGCGTTCCTTCTGGTCGGTTTTAAGTGGTTATTTATTTTTAAAGGAGAACCAATAAATACAACATTTCACATCTAACACATCTTCCGTACGTTTTTTTGAGATAAAAAATTCACCCTCCCGCTTTCACCCATTAACTGTAATTTCTGAAAATAGTAAAACACGTGTTTCTTTATTTTGAAAGATTATCAGACTGCAGTGTGGAAGGGCCCATGGTCCAATCACGCACGCGCGCAAGCGAGTAGCGTATGCCGCGCAAGTCAGCCATTGCCACAGTCGCACAGTAAATTCCAGTCTCTATACTAACTCACGCTTGGCACGACATGGCCCTCGTTAATTTATGCCAGCAAAACTTTACTCCTCACACACACTTTGTAATGTTTTAAGTATAGGTTTAAACACTCGAGAAGTTTTAGGTGTCTGCACAACAATATTTTCGCGCGTCTTTCCCCAGAAGTTAATCCATTGCGAGCCCATTGTGCCTGTCGGTAAGTATCAAGGGATTCCTTAATTTATACACTGCATAATTTGTAGCCATAAACTCCCGTCAGGAAACTACTTTTGCCTGCTTTAGAGCAGCTGCAATAGCAAACCAAGATTTCACGTAACGCCAATGGCTTGGTTTTATGAAGACATTACAGTTTAGAGACATGGCTTCCCTCGACGCGACACATGAAAAATGTACCTAAGAAGGCAATATACATTCATACGCAATATGTGACCGCCTTTACAACCAAACTGTATTATCTGAACCGCCAGCCAAAATGGCTTTGTTACTGCGGCGGCCAACTGAAAATTCAAGTAGTCCCCGTTATGATGGTGTGGAACAAAATGATAATGCAGACAGAGCATGTGCGATTTTTGTGGCAAATTTAAAATTAAAGCGTAGTATATAAAAAAAGTTATAGGCATACTTACATCATTCAAAAACTAATTTTATTACAAAATGTGCTTATAATTTTACTCGTTAACAGAAAAACTCATTTCCTAGCTAATCGTTGTAACTAGTAAGCGAGATAGTTAAACCAAATAATATACAGGAATCTGCCCCTTAGCGGTGATTTACGGTGCGCGTTAAGGGCTGGCCCAGTGGGATGATAAAACCAAATATAGAAATGTGACTAACACCCTTAATACGACCATCGTAATTTTATCTTCATTAGGCAAAATGTAATGTTCTTTTTAGATGTTTTCAGTGAGAAAATGTGCCGACGAGTTAAATACGATTAAGACAATTGGTTTTAACCCCATCGGATTGTTTCTTACGGTTTGGATGAACATTCCATCATTATCATCATTATGAGAGATTATATATCAATTTCCTATAATTGTTTTTAAAACTGGAACTAGAAGAAAGAACATAATATCTGAAAATACACGACATCGATTTGCTTTATATCAACACTGTGACAGTCTAACGGAAATAGGTTGTGACTGTTGTTTTAACAATTGTGTTTTATTTTGTGCCCAACTTATAACTTGTCTTAGGATATTTTTATAAATAGACGCGGCGATACTTGGCTCGACAGTCGTGTGTTTATGACATCATTACAATCATAATGAATTTAAAGACAGATATTCTAAACAAAGAACATTTACAAAATAAAAGTATGAAAAGTATAGCATCATTATATTTCTTAATGGCATTCACGGTTAGGAGAAGGTTAATTTTATGACCGTCTGTGCCCTGTGGTAATATACACGGTTGAAGTTATGAAGCTGGTCTGGTGAATACTCGGTGTACGCAATAGCAGGTGTTTTCAGCCGTAGACCTTCGGGCTCGTCACCACGGACTGTAGCGTAGCCATCATAGCATCCAGGCTCGTAATAACCGGGTAGTCACTAATGTGCCCTCTGGAAATTGTTACTTATTGAGAGCATCTCAACATTGAAAACAAATTTGTTAATATTTGATATCTACTAATTAAAAGTTGTAAAACTCATAAAAGTATATTGTATCACACTAATGTTTCATTGTATCGAAAGTAAATTGAGTCGTGTTCCGTCGCGCCCGATAATAAGCTGGCATTATCTGCATGGAGGGCCCAAGCTGTGATCTCTTCCTCGGAGTTCTCGGCTTTGATTTTAGATGCGATACCACGACGCGCATTTCAAAACTTAGTTTACAGAAAAACTTTGTTAGTCCCTCTAAACGGCAAACGTTTTTAATGGATCCAAAGTTTTCAAACCCAATAATTACTTACGCTGATTATGTTAAGCTCCTGTGTACGGCGGGCAACCTCCACCCCCCCCCCCCCTTCCCCTCCATCCCCCAACAGTCACGCTGATTGTCTAGCGGGGGGACATAAAACAGTACCACAGCCCGAGGCGAGGCGAGGATTCTAATCTTTGTTCACTGCGCAAAGAAAGACACGCATCCAAAGTGGAGACACAGATTCATTTTAAGACTCGTTCCCACACCTGTAATGTATCGAGCTGTATACGAAACTGCCGTTTATTTTTATAAGAATGTCATATAAATGAAAGAAAATATTTTTCTTACTTAATTTTAACCGTACCGGTAATAATAGAGACAAAAATCGTTACTAGTAAATAAATGGGTGTTTTCATTTTTGAGCCTATGCATTTAGTAGAACTGAAAACGAGTTTGCTATGTATTCGAAACGACATATTAAATATGGCCACGCATATTCGAGCCTAAATAAATCATATTGAAAGCTCGCGCTTTCAAGAGGATCTACCAAAGTATGAATATACATTACTAACGCAAGACTTCGGACATCAGAACAGAACTCCACCTGGTCAAAGCGATGTGCGGATTTGTACACATTGTACAACTGTACATTACTCCCTAGTCGTGTTACTCTGTTATAAACTATCAAATAAGCAGTTCATAATGTACAACGCTGACCTTGTAATACACAGAGGTCTAGTTACCACCTAACAACGTTGTGTTATAAAATATCAAAAGCTAATTTAAGCAAAATGAAAATACTGATCAGAGTTATTAGTCAGGTTATTGAGATAATTAGTTATATATGTAAAACACTAGCCTTTTATCGAGTCACTATATTTCGGGGTCGATGTATGACCCATCCTCAAATCTGCAACCACTGTTATTTTAGCTAAGTTATTATTAACATCAGTTAAACCACCGATAAATATATCTTCATTCCATGTATTTACCCATGTAAAGAGATGAGCTACATTCTGATCAACCACATTAGATAGATTACAAGCATGAATCGCGGAGTTAACGATGCGGTTTCTCACCAAGAAGGGATGTATGGATCAGACTCCCCCTCCCCCCCTCCCCCTCCCTCCAACCAGATTGCGGGGGAATAAATTACAGCACAGAATTAACTGTGCATCTGCAGACCTTGAGGTATAAACCATGGGATGTCTTGTTGGTCTGGTGTCAAGAGACGCTGCTTCACATGAACGACAATAACACAGCTCAGCTGTCTGTTAAATGCGAGCGTCAAGATTAGTTTAGGCAGGGGTAAACACACGATAACGTGACGTTACGTCATACGTCTCTATGCTTGATTAATGTGTAAACGGACGTTGTGTGAGATACCTGGATTACATGCGACGATAATGTAGGGGGGTGGGGGAGAGGAATAGTGCGACGGAAATTAGGGTAAGAGGGTGGGTTGTGGGACGATTCAACATCAATACAATTGAGGCGCAGGTGACAGTGTTAATGTATAGAACATGTAGATTTCAAGGGATGTATGGGTTAGAAAATATCTTTCCCAATCTTCTCATGTACTCCCTCCCCATCGTCTAACGAAATTCACAGGAATATTATTGTATCATGCTCCTTCCCATTATGTAGCACGGTATTATCGCATGAATGTTCAGGAAAAACCAATAAAAAAAAAATAATAAGAATATAATAATTTCGATGCACCTTACTAAATGATGACAGTACGATCAATATACTATCAAATATAAGGGGTTTTGGTATATCGAGTAGATATTGTGTTCTTAGACTGAAATGTTATTCAAGTTTGTTATATGTTATAAGATCGCATTCTCCTTCTATTCAATGTTGCAGTCAGGTGATGTCACAAACAATTGAGACAATGCAGATCAACATTAATCGGAAAATGTTTTACTGTACGATTTAAAAAGTGAACGTGAACATATTCGTCACTTTTTGTCGTCGCTGATCATTTTGTCATCGTCATTGCGCCTTATGATGTTTTAAAATAGTTAGTAAAACCAAACACTGCTTAAATAACGAGCACAACAACATTGGGAGTAGTCATAATATTACCAAATAAACAATCACAAACAAAAGTACAAAACAAATATTTTAAGTTCCACTAGAACCTCATTATAAGCGGGAAGAGTCATACTTTCTGAATACGTCATCATCAGTGACAGATACATTTATCGCAGAGATATAAATACGAATCCCAGGGAAGTGGAGATGTGCCGTAACCATATAAAATCAAAATATATATGAACGAACTGTCAATCCAGAAGAGATCCGATGAATAGGCAAGATGTAAATTTTCATTAGGAATAAAAACATCACAACACTGAAGATGAAAATAGAGATGTGACTGTCTGCTATTGCAAATAAATACGTGAATTGCCGAAACAAAATCAACTTTTGTTCAAATATATGTCTATCTTCGTGTTAATGCGAATTAATAAAACCACAATTATAGTGTGTAATTGTAGTATGACGTAGTGCCAATCAATATTTTCCCCAAATTACATAATAATAATTATAATAATAATAATAATAATAATAATAATAATAATAATAATAATAATAATAATAATAATAATAATAATAATAATAATAATAATAATAATAATAATAATAATAATAATAATAAAAATAATAATAATAATAATAATAATCATCATCATCATAATCATCATCATCATCATCATCAATAATAATAATAAAAATAATAATAATAATAATAATAATTATAACAATAATAATAATAATAATAATGACACGTTTTTAGTAATTAATTTCAGTACAATTTCCTACGTCAGGCATAAAAACAAGGCATGAAATCGTATTGAAATTTAAAAAAACTGACTGCCGGAGTCTCAACTTAAGCTTGGCTGTTCTTTACTGCCGTGTCCATTAATTCATTCTATATTTATACTTTTTTAAACTCTGAAGATGGATCATGTAATCGGTCCTAAACTTCAGAATTTTGATATCAATGGACGTGACAATACACGACAGGCAAATAAAAGTTTTAGTGAGACTCCCACCGGGACCGCATGCACAGTCGAGTTAGCATATAGGATCTTTGTATGGCCAACTTAATTATTGTTAAGGCTTTTGTGTTTCTTATGGAAAATAGTACGTTATAAAAAAATTCCATTCTCAAATGTGCATAACACTTATTAATTATTATATTGACCAAATTTGTCCATAGCATATTTTATCATAACTGCTTAGACCATTTTTGTCAGTACCATGACAATAATTTAATAATTTTTCATAGGAATACCCGTTATAGGGTGCACATCAGTTTTACCTGATGTGCCCCTCTTCAGGTGACTAACTAGGTTATTAGGGTGTTTGGATAGCTGGGGAGGAATGTCCGAGGGCTGTTAGTAGGACTCAATCCCAGCATTCGCCTTTACGACTGAGGAAAATATCGGAAAAAACCTTCAGTCAGGACTGCCGGTGGCCGGAATCGAACCGGCGACCTCCCGCTTACCGCTGAGTCACCTCTATCGGTAGTACCATAATGTATAGGTGGCCTTATATAGTAAGGAGTTCTTTTTTAATGATATGATCATAACCAGAAAATCTTAAATTCTCCCGATGTGCACACGCAGCTTCTACAACATGTGACATACAAGATCATAGAGAACCGCTCACCGTATTTGTTGGGTATGATGTCCGGATCGGTGTCCTCGGTGGCTCGGTGCTCGGCAACAATGACTCCGACCACGGAGCCGGGGTTGAGGGGGGTGTTGGCGTCCAGTCCGGCCAGATCGCCGTCGTCAGCATCGTCAGTCAGTTCCAGCTGGTTGTGCTTGACGTCAGCGGGACGTCGCTTCGCCTGATGACGTCGGAGCAGAGCCACGACCACCGCGCACACCACAACCAGCAGAGCAATAGCCGTCGCGATCAGTCCAGTCAACACGGAGTTGATCGGTAAGGAGCCGGAAGAGCCTGTAACAAGAAACAGGATTTTTTAAGCATTTTACGTCATCGTCGTATTTAAACACTTATACGTACCTAATATCTTAATGGATTAGGTTTCCGGTTTCATCCACGCGATTGATAATAATGGCGACTTGAAAGTTTAACAAAACATATAATACAAACTCCAACAAAGTAAACAATAACAAATAATATAAATCTAAGGCACATGGCAAACAAGAGCTAAGAATTAGTTAGTTAGAATAGTTACAATTAATTAAGTCGTTGTAACGATTTCAGCTGGTGGATAAACAAAAACATAATAAATTACAATATACATAATATCCGTGAGGAATACGCCAGAAAAAATGCAAGTACAATTTGTCATCGATATACCTAAATGAATGTTCACAAGTATACATGCACATGTACATCTATAACGCAACATTATTGTTCCTTAAATTACATATAATATGCCAAATTTCAAATACATTGACTTTCCCGAGAGTGGAGCATTTCATTTCGAAAGGATTCTGAAGAGCAGCTGCAGGCAATGTTGAATACTCGCTGGTTCCTATATTTACGGGGTTCTGAAACCAGCTATCCGAATACATGATAGTACTACTTGAAAGCTGGGTATTGTCTACGTCACTCACATCCATTATCACCGAGGGGCGGGTAAGCCTGCAACAACGCAGGACAGGTTGTCTCGTCTTCCTATACAGTTTCATGCATGGTGACCAAAATGAGTTCTATGTCAGTTTTCGCACACACTACGTCAACCAAGTTGGATGATATAATGGCTTCAAATATCGTATTGTTATTATTAACAGAAAGACACAACACGTCGTTATAATAATAATATCATAGATTAAACTCTTTAGCCCATATAGAAAAAGTTTACTTACGGGTTATTTTATACCGTAGTGCAGATATTTATAGTTTAACATAGTATGAAGCTCCAATCACTAATTATGTGACAACCACCCAGCGTAACAAATATAAATAATATAATATGACATGATTAAATAGGATAATAATTGTTGGGTTGTCACGGGGGGAAGGGGAGGTCACAGCGATGAAGGGGAGCGGAAACATCTCAATTCTAGACACGTTGTAAGGGATACATTATATTCTATTCCAGGTTATAACGATTTAATTAACACCCCTGGCCTGTTTTTATGAAAAAAAAAAATCAACCCACCAAAAATCCAAAATGAACATTGTACTACTCGACTGGTTTATTCAATCATAAGAAAACCTTCTTCGTTAGTCCTTTCCAACTAACCGAATAAAACACGTGAATCGCCAGAATTAGACATGTCCTCCCGTAATAGAGGTCTTACAACACAACGGGGTCAAATGAGCTTCTTTTCAATAGACTATCTCGAGCAAGAGAAGTACTAAAATTTTTAAAACAAATGAAAATGGCACAATATATATAAACTTTGCAAATAAAAATAACATACAAATGGACGTAAATATGTACAAAAACTATCGTACAAGTTTAAATAAGTTCGTGGATTTTTCAAAGAGCTCCATATAGTGTCTGATCTTGGTCAACGTTCTTTAATTCTAAAGCTTTGCGTTACCAACAACCTAAACAGCAAATTCTTAATCACAAATTCTAAGTTATTAAGCATCTACGTAGACGATCCTTTAGCCGAGCATGAGTTTCTCCTGTATTTCTGATAAGGGCATCGATTCAATGAGTCGCTCTTCACCGTTCTATCCACCCACCCGTGATATCTGTTCCTCACTAAACACTGTTTTCTACGGATTATGTTAGTTTGATTGTGCTGAAAAAATTATAACTAGCGTTAAGATAAGATAAGATTGTACAACTGTTAACCTGCGGTCGCTAAGCCGGTTCCCATTCGAATTCCAAAGTTAAGTATCATCTGGCTGTGTTAGGAGAAGGAAGGGTGATCGCTCTTGTCTGCGTTTATGTAACAGATTTGACCGTCTCGTCAACTCTCGTCAGTGGAGGAATCTACATGAGTGAGCTGCTCAAAGTTACGCCGTCCTTTCTAATGGGGTATGTGATATAGTCACATTTGTACTTTTCTACGGGAGTAGGCTACGTGCGGATACCAGGTTTCCCTCCTCCCTTCATTCCTTCATTCATCATTTATCACTCATTGTGTATTAAATATCTTCCAGGTCGGGCCTGTTGCAAATATAGGTAGACTAATGAAGGCTCCTTGTTGCGCGATAGGAGCCAAATGTGCCAAATATGCTGTGTAACAATTATTGCGTACTTTTTGTAGAATATGAATAAATAAACTCCTAAGAAAAAGGGCAAAATACTTTCAAGACCACTACCAACTTCGATATGGTGAGGATTTTTTTTTTTCATATAACAGCCCACTCTAAGAAAGTATATATGTTTTCGTTTTTGATAGGAATAAACAAAAGAAACGAAACAATATTATGTTATGATATAAATAAGATAGATAACTTCGTATGTATGTATGTATGTATGCCCACGTTACACATAGAGGTGGGTGTGACTCTTAGCTCCTTGCATTGTGACTTGACAGTACAGGTAGTATGTGTTGACGACACAAGGGGAAACTTAGAACTTTATATTAAACTCTGGATGGATGTTTGTGTTAGCTTTGTCTATATCCTGTTGTAAGCAAAGAATTCTCAATTTTCTCAGCCGAAAACATTACTTGTCTGCCAATGATACCAGATACGCCAACCCTTAGTCCTACACAAGACTCACTCTGTTCTAAGAACGTTATCATTCGGATGGGATGAAGTGTACAATTACCAGATAATAATATGGTCTTCATAAAAAAAAAAAAATGGCTCGGTGTGTAGATAAACCGTAAGAATTGTTTATGAACTTTACAAACTAAAACGGTCGTTTCTTACGTATAACAGAGTTTGTGGTTACCTATAACCGCCAGGCATCGTACAACAGCAATTCCTGAGTCGTTTGTTAAATTCTTATTTTGGCTTAAAATGAAATTTAAACGGGTAATTTTATTCCTATTAACCTAGTTTCTGAAGTACTCTACTTCACGACCAATAAACATAAAACATTTGGTTAGAGAGAAATAAAGTTTAATATGTATTTTGTTCGACCTTTTCACGTATCTGTTAAATAAAGCCAGACTGAGAGAAGCTCAAATATTATTAGAAGTAGGTACCGAATTTATTCCAACGAAAATATTCTTAAACTAGTTTGTTATAGAATTGTATTGACCACACTCCATAGATTTCATAAAATTAATGAATGTGGCGTCGGCATATTGCGTCAAAATAATATTGAAAAATAAAGTAATTAATACCTCTCTTAAAAAAAAAAAAATCATTGAAGACGTGCCCCACAAACGTGTCAACATTTAAAATTACCAGGAAATTAAAAAGAAAAGAAAATGAGGTTTGTTTCTATTCCTTTAATTGTAAACTACAAATATACTAATTTTATTTTCTCAAAAAGGGTAGACTCATGTTTAAAACCACACATAATTTTCATTTTTAAATTATATCTAATAATGGTACACGAAATGGAAAATTTGATGTATAGCGCACTGTAGTTTGGTAAATCTAAAACCTTTGAGGATGCGATTGTGTATCGATTACATTACACGCAGTAGGAATATAATTTGTATTCAGTTTGTATAACTAATTAGAGATTTAATAATTTATATAACTATCCTTCTGATTATTATTTTGTATATATTTGTCATTAATTCTGTATAATCAAACCGCAATGCGCTTATAGTCTCAGATTTTCGATTTCGAGTAGCATTCTTGACATATTATTTAAAAATAAAACATCATTCAGAATAATGCATATAGTCAGAACAATACGTAGCTTCTGTCTTCACAGCGATTATGAATGTAATGCATTTTATGACACGTACCTTTCTAAAGATACATGCAATGTACAAACTCATCTACGTAGTCAAAAGAGATTGTTTAACTAGGCCTTAACATCTTAGCAAACACACATGTTAACTATTGGAATTGCTTCGTTTTATTTTATTGGCAATTCTGAATGTAAGTATAGATATCCGATAGTGAACCATCAATTTCAAATAATATATGGAGTTGCTTAAAGAGCAATCAAGATCAGTCCAAAGACTCAAAACATTCAACTGTCAATTTAGTGCTGCCAAACTATATATTAACATATGCTAACCACTTCATTAATTAGCAAACCTCGCATTCAATAGAATCAAATAGGCCAGATTACTAATTTCTTAATTTTATTTAATTATTTATATTTCTTTGTATTATTATACCCATCATCTCAAACTCATTTGATCTTGAATAAAATTATTTCAGCTTTAATTTATGTTTCAGAAAGTGTTTAAGAAGATATAAGTAACATTTACATTTATCAAACATTTCTGAAGGTAGCAGCTATAGTAATTACTTAGAAAAATACGATATTTTGTCGGGTAACGCTCTGTGGGACGCATTGATAAACGAACACGCTCACGAACATTCTGCCCAAAAGTGGTCATAGTTACCGCCGTTGTTCAATAATAATGTGCATAACGTATAGATTTCTTCGTTTTCGTAGTTCACTTATTGACAGCAATAGAAATGTAATTTGTACCTCCAATAAACTTATCGGATCGCGTTTAACTTAGAAGAGAATATTCGTGACAGGATGGAAATTTACTATGATATGGCTATCTTTCATTTTTACGCCATTTGATTTTGGGGAAAATATTTCGAAAACTATGGTGTAACTAATTAACTTTTTAAACGATATTACCACCAAACTAATGTCGTTCAATTCACTTCGACGTTCGTGCGTGTTCACAATTTCAACTTGAACAGAATCTTCTTCGTCCAACCGCCATCGCGCGTCACAAATAAACAAACAATAACAAAAACCCGAGTGCAATGAAAATAGAACGGAAGCACTCGCTTCACTCGTTTAATTATCTAAACATAATAATTGTTGTCTGGTTTATACATTCAAACCTGAGTTCGTCGGAACTACAAACTTGACTCCATTCAAAGAAATAACGAGGAACTTTTTATGCAGGTTTATGCATGACAACCCATTGAGCATTTGAATATGAAGAGCTCATTTACCGCTCGATGTTTTACGTGATCAAGCTCTACGATGCGGTAACGTGAATCGTTGCAGTATCTTATGGAAACAATATTAATACCGCGTGCAAAATACTGCTTTATAATAAAGGAAACACGGCCGGCTCTCATTGGTTCTAAATAATTCATTCTTTTCACACAATACGAATGCGAAAACAAGTCAGAAGGCACCATTTCGTAGGAGAAAATATTTGAAATGAAAAATATCGTCTATAAGAGGATCGAAAAGTTACACGTTTTAACACGTACGATTGGGACATGTGGTGCTGGATATCTTCATACCGTGTATCGGGGTATACATGCAAAGAGATTATTATGATACAATATCATTAAATGTAAAAGAAAAATGCATATAATAATTCGTGCACAAAATAATTTTACAACTAAAATACCATATTATAGTTTGCGGCTCGTGGATATTGACAACGCATTCACTTCTTTGTGATTTTTTGTATGGTGTGTCACTTTCTGTCTTTTCCAAGCGATTTAAGGGATTTAAATTCTATCAGATAAAGTTAAGACACAAGCTTGCCATATGCAACACAAAAATTTGCCAGCACTCTATGGCTTAAATATATTTATATTTTGGATACACTTAAGAGGGGTAGTCGCCTAGTCGCCCCTATTTCCCCCCCCCCCCGTCCCCCACAGTGCTAACTAGTTACTTAGGTTATCACGTTGTCTCGTGCTTGCGAAATAGGCAAGTTCAATAGTACCGACTTGATTTCCGTCTCTCTAGTTACAATCCACTCAATCAGATACATTAGTGATAATTTACGACAATATGATGTATACCTGAAAATTCTAAACACAGTGGGGATGACTTATGAGACTTGTGCACTGTACTAAGCGGAATACCTTCTTAATGAATGTATTAAAACAGTCAGGAGTATGATGAGTATCGTTAAAACAGCGTGAATGAAATTTGGATTGAGAGTTGGATTAGGATCGGAGGTCGATATTAGAAATAAAATGGCCGTTATACCTAATGTACGGGAGTAATGACCACCAATAATGGCAGTGATCACGTGTATATAAAGATTTACCCCATGGAGAAGGGGAAAGGGTCATAACTCCCGGAAACGTACTTTAGCAAATTCAATGCATCGAACTCGATTGACTATTATAGAACGCGTTATTTTAAGATTTTAAAATAGAAATTTTATTTATGTTGTTTAAATTTGAATTATTATGGTGTAGTGACTTTCAGTTCGTTATTATAACGATGATATTTTGCTATGGCTAGAATGTTTACGTTTATGTCATTCAATGTTTTGCAATACGCTGCTGGAGGGACTTTGCATGTTGATGGAGTAGTAATAAATAATACATTACACATACACTTTGTTAGCCGAACAACTACATTATGCTCAAAATGTTTATGAGTCATATAGGAAATTGGGAATTGTTTACACTCAAGCTATATTGCTTTTAGAGTCTAAAAGACAATTATCAATTTTATTTTCATATTATATATGAATTTTGAACAGTATATTATGATATATAATCCAAAATCGTGAACTGATAATGAATTGAATAGTATATTCTGAATTCTATAGTATTATAAATAAATAAATAATAATAATATTAGTAAAAATAATAATAACTATAGTTATTTTATTCAATTATTATTCACTGTACCCTACAGTCCAAAAATAATACATTACTTTGAATACAAAACACAAAAAATAATAACTAATATGGCTAAAACCTAATGATAAACAAATAATTAAACACTAACTAAAGGTCTTAGCTCCATTTTAACACAGGAGTTAACCAGAGATGTAAACCAGAATATGTCAGATTTGACTATTGCACCAATAATATCTGACCTAGTTTAAACTAATCTTCCCGGTAAGCCAGACATGCGGTGTCGCAATAGAGCCTCAAATTGGTGTACTCTGCCTGCACAGAACATATCCGACGAACTCACAGTGGCAAGGAAGGCGAATACTGCATTGACAATTTTCCTGAGTAGGGCCTACATAGGGCTGCAGTATGCTCTAAACAACACATTTTTTACTGACGCAGAGCACGTACAAACATTTTTTGCCAACATATTTGCTATGACACAAATGCGTGTTTCCATTGCCATCCATGATTCTTGTGATCGAAAATGTGTTATATGGTTTTATATATATTTAATGTTCATAAAAATTGTCTTGGATTTAGCATGCAAGGGGCATGTTCACAATATTTTACCACTTACATTACCTGAATGTTTAATACGACCATAATTTTGGTGACTTATTTGTGAATTTACTAATCAGCATTATATAAAATATTGTTCATAAAATAATAATTTCTTATTAAACATTGGCTGTTGAATACCCTATAGACAGTTTATTTTAAATATTTATATTATATATAGTATATTTGAAAAATATTATATATTGTATATTTTTATATTTTATACGCATGTTCTTGACCAGCAATTTACAAGTAATCCTTTCCATGTGACATGGGTTAATTTCAGTGTAAAAAACGGATTGCAGATATACTTTTTCAACTACATCCCTACAAAACTCTAGCTTTTGTCGCCAGGAAGTTATACGGGTAATGCATGGGTTTATTTAGCGTAAGGGATTCAATCAACACATAATATACACAGTTCCATAATACAAGTTGTTGTTTTAATGACATGGCACTAAACTATTTAAAAAGTAGTGTTCCTACATTGACAAGTCATGGCCTAACCCTAGGCTAATCAACCTGACAAGTTTGGAGCACGGATCTGGCATAATAGATTAAATGCTCAAGCGTAATGAAGTGGGCGTGGTACATTCCGACGTTCAATTCTATGTGGAGCATTATTACGTTTACGAGATGGAAGTAAAATTGCGAGTCTAACTTTGTTACTACCCAGTTGTCATTAATTGTGAGTGGTTCCACAGTCCGCCGCAATGGAACGCACAGCGCTTGTTGTTGACCGAGGTAATATCATTCTCTTTTGTGCGCACAAAGCGAATACAAGGTCCATTGTGTTCACGGAGATACATGTGAGCTCTCAGAACTATCTTGAGCTCTTTCCATTCTATATTCGACAATACTCATAGTAGATTGCGTTTAGGAGGAGATCACTTTGGGCAAATAACTTTTTTAAAGCTATATCTCGCTTAAACATGTATTTCCGCATTTTATAATCTAGAATGGTGTTTGAACACGAATAAAAGGCTTTTAATTTGCTTTTAGTATGCTAAAGATTGTATCTTGATAGATGTGTTCTCCACGCGACAACTGTCTACGAATTTTTGCGAATTGTGTGTTGAAATGTGGTCGTATTGCCGCATTTAGACTGTGTTGCGTAATGTTGAATTGATTAGTGAATTCTTTTAAAATAATAACAGTACTACCACATTTACAACTAAATTTAAAATGCAATAACGTTGTTTATTTGTATTGTATCAAGCAATTTATTAACTTATATAATATAATGAAAAGTATTTGTGTTTTAAATCAACACATATAATGTAACGCGTAATAAGTAGGCTACCTACATATATCCCAATCAATTCAAAGATAGGGATGGTTTCGATCTGTCAGTGTCTTTATTTTGCCTGTGATATAATATGCATTGATTATTATTTTGTAACCTATTTCAAACTACAAATAAAAACCGCTATTTTTAAGTTCGAGCGCGTTAATTGAAGCCAATAAAGTGCACATCCAACTTATCGATGTCCTCTACACATAGCACCATGTATGTTAAAACATCAATAGGCAGACAATACAACAACAATAGAATATCACATACTTGCAAGGTTCACACAACCAGGACCTCACGAGCTAACCGGAAGATACGTGGATAAAGAGAATACCTTTAGTAGCCTTGATTTATGTATTTATTTATGTATTTATTATGTTGGCAAGTGTACAATGTACAGTGGTGCATATTTATCACCAGCGAGACGGAGATGCGTCACATTGCCGCGTTTTATTCTCGTTTATGAATAAGCTTTAAGACAAAATGACAACTTGCTAATGCTTCCAAGCAATTTCTTCTCATTTATTATCTGCACCTTCGTTTTCTTCGCATCGCCTGTCAAAACAAAGAACAACTAAATGTTTGTCGCAAGACCGCCGCATAACAGCCGCTTCAAATAACATTATTCGGCATTTTCCTCTCACTTTCACATAATCACCATTACATTATTCTTTCCGTCTTTCTTCTACCTACTGGTTTTCCATTTTAGCCGTGTCTTCCTGTTTCTTTTTTCTTCCACTCACCACAACCACAACCCCTTCCTCTTCGACTTCCCCTAACTCCCCAGCCACCCCGTTCGTTCTCGTTTTCTTCCTCTTTTGCGCGTCTGATGTGCGTCGTCCATCATTGCCATATTTTAGTCCAACTCATGTTTAATTCACCCAAGCCGCGAGTCTCAAGTGGTCCAAGTTTCCGAGGTTGGCATTCCTGGTATATTTTCTTATTTGATGCAGCATATAAAGTTGTTTCACACTCAGCTCACAATTTGCAGCATCAAAGAACACTCCACAGTATCTTAAGATGCTCCTTTGAAACCGGATTGCTGCGGATTTCTCGAGTCTCAATGCATCTAGATCACCACATTACTCCAACTGTACCTTTATCTTTGTTAAAAGGTTCACAAAGCGTTAACAAATGCTAGGTTTCACAATTCAACGTAGTATTCTATCTCTTATTCTCGTAACATAAATAGATACCCCAGGCAAACAATGCAGAACAACACTGCTAACTAAGATAGAATACAATTAATCAACAGCAACAACTGTCTTACGTTTACGTATTAATCTCTCACGGAAACAGGTTAATCGATCGTACATTGATACAGAAAATAACAACGAATTTAAAAATGCCCCGTCAGCGTGCGTTTAGAGTTGTCGTTGAATGGTAATTTATATTATATTATTTTAAGAATCGATATTTTAATCATTGACGTACTTAATTATTGACCCCCGAGTTTGGTCAATGAAAAATCTCTATTGCAAATAAGTGTAATTTCACTTTTTAATCAAACCACAATTGCATGGTTTTAAAAGTCAAAGTAGCAAAAGGGGTACAAAAAACTAAATTTATGTAATTTTTTATGTAATATTAATTTTTATTTTTATTTATGAAATGTATGTTCTGACACACAGTTAGCTGTGTTCAATCTCCAGACTGTCTAGCGTCCGCTCATGCGGTCCATGCAGTTGGGCGTGGGAGGCCCCTAGCGACTTGGGGTCGAACCACGCATAATGCATGGGTTTTTCACAAATAGTCGTTCTTCTTCATCTATCACGTCCTTCATCGTCTTGATTAGTACTATTGCAACAATAGGGAGGCAAATCAACCATAATCTATCCCAACTGTATATACTAGGAAAACGCTCTGTTTGACGCGTTGATAAGCGAGCGCGTCCATATCTACGAACGTTCTGGCGAAAAGATCTCAAAGCTAATAAAAACAACAATTAACAACAATTCAAGAATGCACATTGCAAACATTTTTCTAATTCCCATAGCTAATATAATTCCCGATATTGTTGAATGCAGTGCCATGTGCGTTGCTAAGAATTTTCTTTGTCATGTTTTCGCCGCGGTCCGCCACCGTTACTAACAGTTATTGACAGAAATAGAAATATAATTTCTGCCTCTAATACGTACCCGATCGCGTCTAAATTAGTATATTTGTGACCGGATGAAAATGTACTACAAGATAGCCACCTCACATTTTGCTGTAACTGTTATTCAGAAAAATATTTTCGAGTAACTTTTGTGTAACTGCCAATATTGATCAGATAGCCATTGAATGAACATATTCGTGACCGGAAAAAGCTTCAAAAAAATATAGCTATCTCAAATTTTGCCGCCATTTTGTTTCAGAAAAATATTTTGCAGTAACTATGGTGTAACTTTGTAACTTTTCAAACAATTTTGCCTCAAAACTATACACCTTCAATCCACATCGAGGCTTGTGGATGGTCCAAATTTCAAGTTGATCGGACTTTCCGTTCGACCGCTATCGACGGACATAAAAACAAAAAAAAAACAAAAAAAAAAACAAACAAACAAACAAACAGAATGAAGTGCCGTTAGAGTCTAGTACGGTACAAAAAAAACAAAAACAGAACGAAGTGCCTTAAGAGTCTCGTGGAAACGCTCGCTTCGCTCGCTTAATCATATTTCTAACATGTACGTGAGTTTGTCTATACAGCTCCGTAAGGAAACACATTTATGCAAATACAATACCGTAAAACTCCGCTTTAAATAGCGGTTTATTCAAATCTAACGTCGTGAGAAAACCATTATTTGGGTGCGCCGGGGGTTTTAAGGAGCGAGTAATCATTCGAGTAAGCGACTTGTGTGTCGTCCACATTGCGTCATTTCTAATACAAAATTTGCTCTCTCTTGATTCGAGTCATAAGAAAATGTAAACTATCTAATTCACTAGATAATTTTATGCCTTGAGTTATACATATGGCTAAGCTTCAATAATATTTTTTCTAAACGACGTATTTTTTAATTTTAAAGGCATGTTTCTCAACATGCTTCGAAACTTGCCTCACCACCAGCGATCGGTATTTAAAATTGGCACTCGCTGGTTTGCCACGAATCACCGTGACCTGTCTATGACAAAAGCAACTGTAAGTTTGTTTCGAGGCAAGTGTTTCTTTTGATTCCATTGTAATGTAACGCAAAAGAAGTGGTAAAAGTGGTCATAAAAAAGTTCCGGAGCTCAGTGGTGAATCTCCCCCCCCCCCCCCCCACCCCCTTAATTCAAGATGGCAATACGACTTTTATTAAAATAAACCAGTTTTCCCTGTCCTACGTAAAAAACGTCTCTTTTACTGTCTCTTTTACGTCTACATCTCTTTTACTGATTAAACGGAAATAAATGTTATTTTGTTATAGTATATCAGTCGACAGTCGTACCTGTTCGTTTAACTAATTATACATCAGTTTTGGAAGTAAGGAATCGCTACAATTTGATGTGTACAAATAAAAAGTCCCAGCTCCGGTATTAAAAAAAGTACCGGTATGGCGTTCCGGTGCGCTCCGGCTCACTTTCATCACTGCGTAAAAGTAATACTAATAGAAGGGAAACACCATTGCATGACAAGATTAATTCACGAAGAACAAGAACTACCTTGAAACTAGGTAATCGTTTTTTATTTCGACGGTTTCGTTGTTTTTGTTGCAAATTAATTCTAATCTACTGTTGGGTAAACATTGTGAATAATGTACAATACGTTTTTCAATGGGTTTACTTTTCGATTTTTTAATTTTTTTCTTTTATTCGGGGAGAATGGTTTTTGTGTGATAGAGGAATTATTCACCCACACAGTCCAAAAGTTTAGGATTTCAGCGTTCAGGAATGTATCACCCTGAACACACATATTTACAGCGTGGCCTACATCGACACAAGTTGTGCGAGTCCGGTTTCAGATCCATTCGTTGTAGGTTACAGACCACCAGGTCAGCCCCGTGAATGAAATGAGAATCAAGATGAACTACTACATAAATTTGAAAATGTGCACGCACGATGCTTTTCTTCAAAACATCTATGTGCATTGAAAGCGAGTGAGGGTTGGGGGGAGGGGAGGGAGGAGGAAGGGGAGTAGTTATGACAACCCGGGTGAGAATTGATGGTTTGGTAGAGGAAGGATGCCAAGTTCGTGTAATAGATGAGTACGGTTAAATTGTGCAGAAGAGGTAGCATGGAAGACGGGGCTGCGGCTCTTCAGTATTAGCCCGCAGAGATAGGAAACCGGGTTTTGACAATCTGATAATGGATAACGTGGATTTCTACAGATTCTCTTCAAAAAGTTGAATTAAAAAATTGAGGTCTTAGGATTTATCTAAATGGAAACGAAAATAGTTGAAGATTGTATTTATTCTTTTAAACTGATTAGAATATGTAATTATTTATTGATTTCTGAAATATGCATGTATGATAATACTATGCCAAAAAAATGTATGAACGCATACATACGTGTACGGGGAACGCAGGATGTCAACCTGCAGAAACTCATCTACACGGAAGTAAAAGGAAGCCGCTATCTATCTCTGGTGCAGAATCTCGAACAGTAGGCGCGATACCTTTGGCGGTAAAGGCGATAAGATAACGCGCTATCAATACACCGGTTAGGGGGTTATCTACTGTCGAGTTCCTGCAGGTCGACTTTACGGGTACCCACGTGAACGTACGTGTAAACATGAAGTATAATATGTATGCAATTAGATTTTCAGTTGTTACTTCTCAAGTGCCTGATGACAAACACTTGATTATATGAATACGAATTCAACAGTGTGAAATGTAATATAAAACAAAGACAATGTTTGAAAAATCAATTGTTTTCTAAGGAAAACATATAAATTGAAACTATGATACAAAATATATGTATTTGTTATATTTAGGCCCCTTATCAAAAATCGTGCTGAGATTAGATGTTACACATTAAAATTGGCTGGCTAGCAGTTATTATGTTAAACCACTCAACATAGTACTAAAGTTAAACTGGTGTCGGATCCACTCAATAAAACATTATTTGAATCTTACGAATATTATGCATACAAGTATAGAGATTAGAAAGGCCAACTCTTTACTCTACAATTATTAAATTAAACGTTTTGATTATATGAAGACATAAAATTTGAATTCGTTTAAAGTAGGTGGTTGTTGGTAATACTAATATACTTTAGTGGGTAACTTTTTCTTAAAGCGGTAACAAAAATTAAAGAACAATAAATATGCCTCCTCCGATTATATGTGATGAAAATATACGTCGTATTGGCAGTTGCAGATGTATGAGAATGTTATTGATGGGGTGAGACTGTACATGCCATATTGTCAATTGGTATCCCTATTTCTTGGGACCAAAAAATTTAACCCCATTATAAACATTTATGGATCTATGCGAATACGTGAAATAGTAAATTACGTACTAACATACTTTTCAAAACCTTATGCAAGTTTTAATACCCTCGACACAAACCTTTTCAATTTAAAAATAAGAGGCGAAAGCGAAATATATTAAATATGCAATTTCATAACTTGCCGGGTGAGTTCCACGAATATAAAATCTCCTCCGTTGGGAGAAGCTTTGGGTTATTTAGTCGTTCACCGACGTTGATATGTTTTCTGGAGAGTGACTTGCTGCCGTTTCGTGGTACAATAGACGGGCGTCACAGGCACACATGCTCACGTTTATGGTAAGCTTTTCACCTTTCAGCTTTTATATTTTCCGTGGTTAGGAGGGGAAAACATGTCAGCTGACGTAAGTATGATGTTTAAAAAATATACATTATGGCAAAGGAAAGGGGCGCCGCATGCAGAATACTTTTCTGATTTAGGCCGATACTAAAGACTCAAAATATAAGCCAAAAACATTTTCAGTTTAGTTTTATATTATTTTTCGCAGATAGAAAGACAAAACCTTATTACGTCTTGTAAATAAATGTTGAGCAATTAACATTTTCAGACTTTTGGGCAAGATTCAGCAATTATTTTAATGAGTTGGCAACATTACTTCAAGTACGACGAAATAAAAAAGAATTTAATTACTTAAAGGTTACCAGAGAAATAAAATGTTGTTCAAAATTATTTAAAAATAAAAAAAACATGACCGTTTGGATACAGTGTATAAAAATATATATCAAAATATATATTAGAATAATAATAGTTTTGAAATAATATTTTTGTAGCTTATGATCTTTTTCGAGCGCCGTTATGAATGTTTTTACACTAGCTAATGGCACGTGGAGACATGAAGATATTCCTCTAATATTACGGTGGAATATACACACATTGTGAGTTTTAAAACGAACTCTATATTGCAGAGTCAATAATTACTCACATGTACCAAAAACATAAAATTTAGCTTTTAGACAATTCACAATTATGTGTTATTAATTTTTAAACAACGGGAAAAACTTTGGTTATATGAACTTGCAAAGCGCATTTTAAAGTATCTGCCTTACCTTACGCACAATTATATTATATCGTGTACTTCCGTGGCAAGGGTCTGCTGCATTCTGTCAAAGTGGCACACATATTACGCTAAAATCTAAATTATTGAATTATTTTTGATATACTCATATTTCATAAAGATCCGCTTAACAAGGCACTAAGTTGGATTCACAATAACGAGTGAAAGCCTTTGTTCTCGGATCACTTTTCGTGTCAGCCGTGGTTGATGCTGATGGAAACTGAATAATATCTCTCAATTATACCTCTCCCGTTGACAAGAGCACAAAGGAGCTCCATCACTCAATCCTTTCATTTATTCGCCGGTTGCGCATTTAGGGATTTGTTGGCGTGAAGATACTTGTACACAATTAACGATTCCATTAATATTCAATCTTTAGGTTTAAAAGCATCTTATTGTTGACGTAATTATGGACATAATAAGTTGTCATACGCAGCACCTGTCTGTGACCAATTAGCCCAAGGCAAAGGATTTTGTTGAACAACATGAGTAGCTTTCAGAATGTCGATGCCCATGACAACTAGCAAACTCAATATAGCTTAATACTGCGAAGTAGAGTGAAGGCTCTGCTATCTCTGAGCTGACTTCTTATGAACTTTTAAGAGAAACGCGAACAAAGTTAGAAAGTTACGACGGAATCTCTGTTTTAGTTGGACGAGCTGCTTTTAAATCGTAATGTTGTATTCGTGAACGTCGCCATGTGAACCATTTCTTAGGATGTAACATTTATTATCAAAACTATCATGTACTCATTGTTCAGTGTGCAGTTGCCTGTACATACAATAAAAAGCAAAACGATTCACAGGGTTCAGTCTTCAAGAGTCAAACTACCTTGCTAACTGTAGCTAATTCGCCTATTTCAAGTAATCTAATAAAACTAATTTCACGGCGAACGTTATCATGTTATCGGTAGCGACCATTGCCTCTCACATGTATGTCCTCTACTATGGACACGATAACATCATCGTATTTTCTAGGTTTTATGAGTAATTCAAGTTAAAAGTATGCACTGAATTTTTTTCCTACACAACGGCCTTTATATTTCATTACAGTATACAGAAAAATTTAGTTTTTGTAATCCATAGAATTGATGACACACACATATATCCAGTAGTATTCGAAAATTAAACAAGGTGAATGAATGCTAGCAGTTGATTCTAGATTGATTTATAATGTTCTTGAAGATACCATTATTTCCATTAGACTTCAGCGTAAGTAAAATACTCCATGGATCTTAATTTCTAACATTACTACCTAGAGCCTTTAATGAAGACTACCTCCTACAAAAGGAGGTCATGTTTTATCCTAATTAAGTGTCACGCAACCCCTACACGACAGGAAAATTCCCACCATCCTGTTTTACGCTAGTCCTAAATATTATTTTAACATTGAAATAATGAAGAGGTATCTTACCAGTGTATTTAGCGACACCCTTAAAAGTGACAGCTTCTATGATGAATGGTTCGCTCCTCCCCTTAGCGTTGACGGCGTACATGTTGAGTTGGTACGAGGCGCCCGGTTCGAGGCCGTACACATCGAACACGGGTGGCGCTCGAGCGACGCTGGCGTTGCGCGCAGCGCGCTTGGCGGGAAGTTCTAGAAGCTCGACGAGAAAGCTCTGGGGAAGACCGCCGTCGAAGTTCTCCACGCACTCCACGTGGAGCGAGTCGGAGGTCTGGTTTACGACGGAACAATTCTGCAGCGGGAAGGGACGACCTGGAAGAAATTATTGAAACCAATTCTAGCGACGCTTCGTTATGCAAAGCAAATCATTCGTTAAATTGAATTAAGGACCTAACGATGGCGTTGTCACTATTGTTCATCCACCCGGAATATCAGACGTTCTACAGTTGGTTCACATTATGACACTCAACATACACTTTCGCTATCTTGGTTCACATTGTCTGGATAGCTATAACTGGCGCGAGGAAAGAAGACATTTGTAAAGTATGCCGTTGTTCTGTTATGTCTGGGCATAATAAATAGCAGTGTGAGGTAAAGCACGTGGAAGAATAATAACACAAGAAAATAGTCACGGAATACTTTCATGTAGAAGGTGGGATAAATGCTATACCGGTTCAATTGTTGCCACGGCTAAAAGCTATGATTGTGAAATCGTTGTATTGTCTAAGGTATATATCTAGGTTTCTTATAAATGTATTTGCTATTACTTCAGAAATCATTAGGCTAGTGTCTTGATTTACAAACAATCAAAAATTCTTCACTTGACAGTGTGTCTAGAGATGATGGTTTTGCCATATATCCGTACATACTGGGCAAAGTCATTAACTTACGCAAAACTATTATTATTCCAATGATTTGACTTAGGTTTATAGAACTATTATTAAAATATAAAAATTGTTTAAAAAGGTTAAAAAAAAAATGCTATTACAATCAGTGATTAAGCCATAAATTTACAATGGGTAAATAGATCACTGATAAAGTGTCGTGGAATGGAATATATATATAAATATAGACCCCAACAGCATTCTGAGGATGTCATTATCTGCATATTGGATGATGGATCATTTACGTCATTACAGCCTCCATACAAGTATTAGTCACTCAGTCATCAGTCATGTTAATAAACTCATCCAGGCTAGATGTCCACCCATCACAATCGCACGTTGACTCTAATTCAGTTGATGTCCGCGTACAGAACGCATTTTATACTATTAATGCTAAAGGCTGTATTTTATTAAGGTATTCGAGGCAAATTGAAACTGGATATCGGAATAATACAAACATTCAAAATTTAAAACCCACAACAAATAAATATACTTCATTGGATACATTGAAGAAGCGTACCGAGTATAGGCACAGAATATATCTTCACATATACCAACGAGAAGATTAATATTATTGCTAAAATCTTCCGCATGTTAAAGAAACTTCAGAATGTGACGATAAGATTAAAAAAATAAAATAAAAAATAAAGTAAGAATCAAGTTTGCAAACATTAAATAAATCGAAATTGTAATTTTTCTGAAGTACTCGGCACCTCCACCATTTTGTATTAAGTGAAGCCATTTCCAAACGCTTTACATTAATTTGTTGTAATGAAAAACAAGAATATGGGTTTCGAAATGGTCTGAATCTGGTTGTTTTACATACTGGAATAGCGTATTAATATATATATATATATATATATATATATATATATCGAAATGGTCTGAATCTGGTTGTTTTACATACTGGAATAGCGTATTAATATATATATATAGTACGAAAACATTTTAACGGTAAACCCAATCCAACGTTTATTTTCACAAAATAAGTGTCAACGTTTCAACGACGTGTAGAGTCGTCCTTTTCAAGACAAACAAAAACAAATTAAAAAACCACAACAACCAAAAACACTTACAAAATCAAAATCACTGGTACAGCGAAACATCCATATATATATATTTTTTTTTTATCCATTCTGTATTCTACACCGGGCCACGACTGGATTAACATTTCTAAAAGAACGGTCATTTCCATCACTTAATTTACAGCTTTATGTTTAAAAATATCATATCCGTTACGTTGTTTTGCATTTTGGATAGATCAAACGTAATATGATTCTTGTTGTTTTATGGCTCTATTATTTCAATCATGCTTTTCGAGACGTTAAGAGTATATATGCGAAGATGAATGACAATTACAAAAACGCATGTCTTGTGCAAGGTTCGAACCCACGTCTGTATGTGGCATACGCTTAAGACCTGTGCTCGAAAACCATGCGCCACCGATGACGGCTACATTTTCAATGGAAATATCACTACGTGCAGTGAAACCAGTTAGGCCTATACATATATAACGAAATTCTGCGATATTCCCTATATTATTGTTACTAATTTTCCGCACCACATTTTAGCAAAACCTACTTAGAGTTAGCTTACTTATGATCTTTCTGAGCTATTCGTGTTACCATATTCCGTTGCATAAGACCTGTTTCCCTTTTAACTCGGCTTAATACATAATTTACATACTGATCTCAGCGTTTTCGAATGGAATTACGTACGTGGTTCAAACATATGTAATAATTTATGGCGCAAACATGCTGAAGGTAATCTAAACATCCGTCGGGCATTTGATACTCAACACTCGTGCATTTGAATAAACATAATTGGATATTCCTGGACACTCTAGCCCAGCATTAGAAGTTAAATAACACACAATACAAAAAACTCGAAAAAGCGAATTCTATGTTGGACCCGAAATGAAGAGAGGCCTGCCATGCATTAACCACACCAAATGGAAAACTTTATTTATTTGAAACACCAAAATGTAGATTTGAAAGTAAGGCGAGTGCAAAAAAAAAAACACACGCTGCTTTAGGGACCCAGTAGTGGCTCATTTACTAAAAAAGTATATATATATATATGGTTCATGTGATTACGGTAACGCTTGGAATTAAGATCATACTACGATTGTGAAATAAAACTCCCGTTTAATAGAAAACTGTTAATGGAATGATTGCTTAGACCGTTCAAAACAATTCAAGAAGAACAAATGGCTTACATTCAAAAACAAATGTTGTATGTGAACGTGTGTTTTCCTATAACATATAGCATGTTACCCCATTGCCCTGCGAGCAACAGAATGCACAATTCACTATAGCAAATAGAGTTCAAGCGCAAGGTGTTCAATGCGCCTTCTATATTACAAGTTCCCCTACTAGATAAAGGTATTTGATGAGGAGTTCTGTTACCTGCAGCGACTACTTGAAACACGCACGGTGTCCTCTGGTTCCCAACCGCGTTGGTGCCCCAGCAAGACAGAGTGCCATAGTCCATGTCCGAGACAGGCGTGTAGTTGAGACGGGAGACGATGCCAGCGCTCGTGTGGAGTGACGCGGGAACTTCGGTCAGGTCGCCCGAGTTGTTGAACGTCCAATGGAAGCTGACAGTTTGAGGATTTGCGTCGACTTCGCAACGTAACGCGACAGTTTCGTGCTTGAGTGCGCCAAACAGTTCCTCGCGGTCCTCTTTACAGGTGGGAACGACTGGAAGCAATCAGTGTTCAGAACATAATTCAACTATATCATGGTTCTTCTTATACTAGGACAGTTGGATTATACATCGGTTGTAAAAGGGTTATAACAGAATTCGAAACATGTGAATATTAGTCATAGGTAACTTTCAATACATCATTTTCAACTGGCGAGACTAAAGTAATGTTAACAAATGCTTTATGATCAAATTGGTGAAATATTTCAGTTTTAAATTATATGCGTAGACAAAACTTCATTCTAATTGTCAGAAACAAACTTATTGTCAGTAAAAAACTCTGAAGAATGGTTATGTAGACTCCTTGATTTGTTTCTTGGACTATGTTCTCGGGCAAACCCCTCCCCCCCCCCCCCCCCAGCCCCAGTGCAATTGGCAAGACGACCGGTACGTAGAGCTGGAGGATCTGGGCCCCATTCGGGACAAACTTTTTACATGATTGCCAGGTTGTTACAAGAAAATGTACACGTCCTTTCACCCACTTACACGAAACCAATAATGGAGAATGTACAGTTTCGAGAGCGCGTACAATTTAAAATCCAGTTATCTATTTACTAAGTTGTGTTTACGTTGAGAATAATTTAGTTTTTGTAGTGTTTTACCACGCAATCTAATCATATGTAAAATGTAAACGACAGTGTAATATTATTTTTTAAAGTGGAAAGGCAAAATTCACCATTAATAACGAATGATGAGTTACAAACATTCGTTATGAATGAAACGTTATTGATAATAAAGTAATATTAATGTTTACTCAAAACAAAATAATTCACTTCGACTGTAAGTAAGTTTAAAATGGAAATTACGACAAAGTTAACCTCTTTCTAAAAACACAAACAAATTTCTTTAGAATGGTTTGACGAACATTTCGAAACACGAAACAAACAATTGCATGGATGCCTCCCTCTCGACTGAATGGCAAAGAAATGGACACAATCCTTAAAGAACGATCGCACATTTTCAAAGCAAACAAATCGTTGGAACAATGAAGAAAACAGCTGTAACGCTATTGCAGCTTTAAATATAAACACGAGATCAAATATTATTTTGTGAAAGAGCTAACAATTTTTTGTAAATTTACTCTGACTTAAATGCTTTTTGTATGCGAAATTAAATTAGCATAGAAGCCAAAACCTGTCAACATTCTTAATTTGATAAATGTTTTACTGTTCAACAAACGTAAATTATACGTCACAAAACGGTTTAGACAAGTTTATGATTTAAAAAATCTACATCACAAAGTGTAACGTTTTGTAAACTTTTTTTCTATTCAACAGTATAGTTCACTACTGTTTTCATGGCTTGGGGGCAGTTCCACTGTAGGCTTAAAGTTAATAATATTCAGTGACAACGGGTACTCGCTCCCATATGTAACACTATTATGTTTACCTGTAAAAAGGTCTAAATATCTGTAATATAAGCATTCACACAACTTGCACTATTGTTACCAAAACAAAACATTGCATTGTAATGCAGTCTTAGTGAGAATTTTATAGTAAGAAGTTTCAAGTCAACTCAAGAGTTTTGTAACGGAGTTCGATGTGATAGTATATCGGTCTTACTGAGCTTCTATAGATAGTAACCAGAACAAGGAACATTCAAAGCTATGAAGGGCTTTTCGCCGGCGGTGACTATTCTTCCTTGTGCGTGGCTGCGTGTATTTGCTCGTGGCTGTACGGACGTATAGGTTGGGGGGAGGGGGGGGGGGGTGCGCTCTGACGGGCTGTTCGGTGACGGACAGTCTTTATTGATGGACGTCGTTTATAGTATTTCCCTTTGTTCTTACGATCCGGTAGTTACTCTATGTGTTACGATGTATCGTTTGTTGTAACTTTGTAGGTAATGTATGTAATTATCTCGTATATGCCTACCAATACGTGTTTGTTTATTTTTTCTATATTCTGCAATGGTACAAAGGTGACTTCTGTATTATTGTCTAATTATGTCCCTCGCGTGAATATTTCCTCCGCTCGGCAAATAAATGTAATATAACTTAGTTTAAGTCGAATACGGCATGAGATGACACTAAGACAACATTTTGGACACATACATAACCTACGTGTACATGTATGTGCATGTGTGTCTGTGAGGCCATTGCTAGCTCAAACTTTCCGCAAAACCCAAAAGTATTACATAAGTTGCCTATTTTTTCTAATCTCAAACTATATTTAATGTTAATTTTTCACTCTGTGATAAGTAAATAATTGTTTAAAAAATTCCACGATTACCACTTAATGTTGGCAATCAAATTTCGATTTCTAATAGATGGAAGTAAGGAAATGCTAAAGCCTTATGCAACGCGAACCATTATCACTGTGTCATTGTTCGCCTCTATATAAATCAAATGGGAAATTGAGAAAATTAGCTACTTTTAAATTAATATTTACGGAACTTATTTGGCAAAAACAAACCAAAACTTTAAATTGAAGTTAAAAAAAATGTTTAGCTACTAAACAAGACAACTAAACACAAAACGGCCTCATTACTCGATCCATTTACAAACGTATTTTCTAACTACAAACAAAAAATAAGATCCATAGCTACAAAACTTATTTTAAAAAGGTACATAAAATGCAACCATGTGTATATTGTATAGATACCAATAATTTTAGGAATAAACAATACTGGTTGACCCAGTTAGCATAAATTATTGATTTTTTTAAATGCGTAAAACACTATATAAACAACTTAACGCCCCCTTATCAACCAAATTAATATTGTCTGTGTACTCACACATGACCTTGAGCTCCACGGGATTACTCATTCCTTTCCCTTCCGTGTTTGCGGCAAAGCAGGTGTAGTCGCCGGCAGTGTGTCTTGTCACGCTCTGCAGTACAAGACTCTGATCGCTGAGAATCACGCCCGCTGTCACGTTGTGGTGGATTTCGCGACCCTGAAACGAAAGACGATCCAATAACGTCACTCTACTAGATAAACGCAAAGCATTGCTTACTCGTAGCCTGCTGTAGATTCATAGTATTCTCGACGTTACTTCTCAGGTGCGGTCACAATAGTTTAATCATATAGCAAGCAGAGAATCTGATTGACACGTTTCACATAAAAAATAACGAAAACATAATTGAGATAAGGAGACAACAGCACAACATGTGTATCATCCATGGTTTCTATAGAACAACAAAAAAGCAACATTTAACGTTTATAGTCAAGCTTGTCCTTTTTATTGTAAGTTGACTGCATGGCTTTAGGCTCAATGTCAAAATACGGTGTAACCGTTTTTACAAGCAGGGTTTATAATTTGAAGACAAGGCATTCACGTCTGACTTCTGAGAAACATTATTTTTTTTCTTCTAGAAAGAGTTTAGAGAGGGTTGGGGTAAGGTTGGGCTGGGGTTCGAAAATAACTATTTTAAAAGGAAAAATGAAAAAATGTAATATTCTGATTGTCTTAGGATCTAGGGAAGAGTAATGGGGCATGAATTTCTCAAAGCAACTCGTTAGTGACACGCTATTGTTGCCAGTGAACGAAGCCCAATTAATCTGGCCAATTGACCATCTAATAAATGATAAATGATATTGTGCTGCTAAGCAGAAGTGCGTCTCTAGTGTCAATGTCTCGTAACGATTTTTAAAAAGTTGCTTGAAAACGATTTAAGAATCATTTTGATAAGGTAACAGATACGCTCAGGACACTCAGATGGAAATACAGAACAGAATTTCAAAGTCCATGCTACACGTGGCCTGCCAATGTAGATCTGAAGCGCGTCCCTAAATAGCGAAGAAAACATGCACCTGTCCGCGCACACATCCGTCACGACGCGCGGCGAACGGTAGAAAAATTTCCCGATCGAATTAGAAATACATGTAAATGGGATCCCGTACACTTGCAAACGAAGCGACATTTTATTGGGCTGATTAATTAGTTTAATATGGTTTAATAAAAATATTTGGGGGGATAAGCTTCTGAATATAAATTTATAAGGTTTAATTTTAATTAAGATTTTGTAGGCTTAGAATTAGCCATCAATTAGAGGATGTTATAATTTATTTTTGATTAAATATGATTTTGTAATGTATTTAAATTTTTTATTGAAATGTGATTTTTAATTATTTAAGATCAGTAATATTGATGAAATTAGTATAAGTTGTTGATTTTAATTGAAATGTTAGGTTACATTAAGGAATTCGGCAAATTAATGCTCGCCTGTTTAACAAAAACATGTCCTCATATTCCGGCTGCAGTTTCCGGCGTCGGCTCGCCGCGCTTCGTGACGGATATATGTGCGCGGACCTTTATACGCACTTGAGTCGAGAGAATCAAGAGAATATGGCTTTTTATCAACAACGCTCTGATCCTCGCTGACTGAATACGGTGGAGTAGGGGATTTTACACTCTTTAGGACGCAACATCGCCGATGGGAGCAAAATGGTAGCGATGCTATCGGCTACTTCGGAAGCCTATAAACTGCGATTATCGTCTTTAGTATAATGCATGCGATGTGAGCTAGGATAAAGAAAGCGAATCAATAGACTAAAGTCTTTGCACGAGGATTATACTCGTTGAATGACGCGATCTGGAACAGATAGTACACTGATTATAGACTGATAAGGGATTATTAAAAATAGATAGATTTATATTCATAAAAATGTACCTCTATCATTTTGAGTTCATATTATACAAATGCATTCCCTGTAGAAAAATAAACGCAATAAACCCTTAGCATGCTATATTATGTTCACGAGTCTTAGCTTTCATTTGATCTTTGCCGTTCTTTATGTTGTATGAATAGTTTCCTACTTTGTAATCGTGTTCAGAAGGAACTCCTGGTTTGGTTACCACGAAAGTTTATAGGGATGTTTGTTTGCAGACAGCCGCGCAGAAAGATGTTTCTTTAAAATACGCTCTGGGGCAGACTACTACCCCAATCTGTTATTTACCTCAGGAAAACCCTCCCTTTGACCCACTTCTCAATCTCGACGCCACTAAAACTGTCACGAGAACGAGCCGCTAAGCTGTACCACTGTCTGCGCTATTTAAGGTTCAACAAACACTCAACTATTAATAAATTCAACAACTGACGGCTAAGCGTAACTTGTATTAGTACATTTTGTTGCTACCAGAATGTACACGGTATTTTATGAGGACATTTTTGTTTTGCGTCACGATGTCCAGGAGATTGCAGATTTTTCGCGGAAAACTATACTTCTTGTCTTGCCACCTTGTTATATCATTATAAACACTATTTGTCCTCAACATTCCTTGAAAAGTTAAGTAGCAACATCGTGTCAGTTATATGGAATGACCGTTGATCCCTAAGTTACATTTCGACGTGACATATTCCTACCGGTGTCGAATTTCCTATTCTTTCTTCGTCTTCTTCTTCATCATCATTCATAGATCGTCTCGGGCGGGCGTAACGGTTGCGGACGGTCAATAAGGCGGTAGACTGATAAACTGCGTTCCGGATCCGACTTTTTTACGCCATAGGTGATTTGTAGCGTTTTTCGTATAAATAAATCACCCGACAACGAACTTGATCAGCTTCTTCTTATGAACATGATCAGTATTTTTATGAAAGTGTCGTGATATATCTTGCTAAACAATCAGCATCGTGTACCGCAGGTCGCGGTTTAAAGAGCCGGCCACTCCAGACAACCAGTGGACGGCCGCGCAGGCGATACACACAAAAAGAGCTCGTGAAAGCAATGACCCGCATCTTACGGCCCACGAACACGTAAGTTTAATCACTTAACGAGGTGACTACAGAAGTCGATACAGTATTAGCTCGTTGAGTGCATCGTCAAACAACAATAAACAAAACAATTAAACATCTAGAATCTAGATAGAAAGGAAAATAAAGTACAGTTTGGAACCTGGTTAACTCCGAGCTTGCTTGCAGTCTGTTGCTGACAACTAGCCTCAGTATTCACGACCACGTGTTTGGGACTTTCAGTGTCCCAATCAATGGTATAAATTGATTACAATATAACCTGTTGTAAGAAGATAGTTAAAACAAACAAAAGATAATTAATTTAGTAAATTTACTAATATTTGACTCGTTTTTTTCGTCAGCATGGGAATTGTTAATTTTGAGCAACTTTCATAATTAATATTGCATTATTTAAAACTGGAATATGGTGGGAGTGTGTGGAGCAATGAACTGAGCCTATGTGAATGCCAGAGACAACGCACTAGTACAGTGTCTATTAAGCCGTATCGATATATGTAAAGATCAAGATTAATTTCTTTTATCATGAGCACAAGCAGATCAAAATGTTATTAAAGTATAATAATATAAAATTTGCTGTTACAATTTTATTTACAAAACCATCAGAATTATTTATACTAAACATCAGAAACTTGAAGCTCGTGGGTGTGTGTCATATTTAGGAAAACAGGGCGAAGGGTGAAGTAAAATTAAATAAAGATGAAGTAAAATTAGCAAATAATTTTCGAGAAAGTGGCATGGGTTCTTAATAGATTTATACGTATATTGAGGGTTTGAAAAGTTTTTAACTCTGTGGTCAAGAGGTATATTTATCGAAGATAGTTGCAACAAGGTCATGGATTGAAGAAATAATATTGATATAGTATTGCACAGATATATTATTTTATAAACCTACCTTGTGAAACCAGGCCAACTTATACGCCTTGGGGTTGGAGATGATGTTGCACTCGAAATATACGTCGTCCCCTTCTTTTATGTCATCCGGGTTAAGACTTGAGCCCATCTTGAGTGACACCACTGGCATGTCTGCAAGAAAGAAGTGGCAACTTAATTTTAAAATGATATCTAACACACACCAACAATAAAACTTTTGACTTGTGTCAGTCTTCCGTGCTATCTGTAGTAAAATTTGAGTAACAAAAAAAATATAATATAAATATCAATATTTCTCATAAGACCTGACAGCCACTTTAACTGACAGGTAAATGTATGCAGTTCCATGTGTTTATTGTACCGTCCTTAAGCAAGTGGGTAAATACTGTCACATCATTTTCATTCAGCATAGGTCTACTGCCGTGGCTCAACAACGGGGAATCAGGAAATACGTCTTGAAATGAATAAATTTGTCAGTATTCAAAACGTGACAGAGCTTTCATCTTAAAATCAACCCAAATGTTTTAAACATAACTTGCTAAATTGAACAGAAACATGTGACTCCCTTATCAAAAATCAAATAAAAAAAAAAAATCGATTTTATTATAATATATGAGTTGATATTTAAGCAGCTACACCGAATACGGGCTACAATGTTTCCGAATTTATGAACCTATGCAAATTGACTGTGAAAAAGTGTTGGAAAGTGTCGGAATATCGATCACAATAAATACGCCGAAAGATTGTATTGATGATATTTCTTTACAATTTGATTTTTAAATCAGACTTGATTAAACCCTTATTGTTGCGGAAATTTTTAAACGTTTCCTATAAAAAAAGCAAACTTTTTTCTTGAGCACAAAAAAGTAAAACACCAACTATTGTTCTTTCTGAATATATAATCGGACGAAACAACGTTCTCAGTTAATATTTTATGTGATTAAATGGAAATGTAACAGGTGAGTTTACGTGTTGGAGTGTTAATTTTGCCAACTTTATTTTCTGCTGGCAATATTACTTGCTCATCTTTTAATTTGTGTTATTTCCTCAAGGCAAACGTAAATGGAATTATCCTAACATTATTTAACATTATTATTCGACAGGAGAACACAGGATTACTTAATTATTTGACTTAGAATGTGATCAACAATATTGAACGTAATGCAGACAAAAAATTCGGTTTGTACTTAATTTGGATTCTTAAAATTGGCACAGATATTATCGTTGCCGGCCGGTATTACGAACGAAATTCCGTGTTCGATTCCTATCTGAACCGGGTTTTAGGTCCATACATAATCTTATACACTCGTCAAACTTTACATTATTATCTTACCTAAAGCCACTCTTTTAAACTTACGTATAAAAACAAGTAAACCAATACGAGGATAATACTCTCTAAAAACGAAGAAACAAATTATTAATGACGACAGTAAAGCAACATACTAATTCTGTAAACAAGAGAAACGAAACAACGAGAATATCAAGAATCACTCCTGTAGCCACACACTAAGGAGGTGTTCCTCTCCCCCCAACAAGTTTTAACCAATTACTCTCTTTCAAACTTCCAGGTATAAATGCCTTTTACGTCAATCCTACGGGCAGAGTAAGAAAATTGGCATTTTCCAGATCCCAACATAATCAGTTTTTCAATTAATTAAAGCGAGAGTCTTGAGTTCGCAGTTGCAGCAAATAACATCTTCTCTCCTCTCGCTTCGCCTCCCCGTTCCATCAAATTGTGTTAATTTCTTCTCATTAGCATCTCGTTCGTTCGGCAATTTAATTCTCTTCCGCTTCGAAAAACTTAGGTTAAAAATAATGCGTCTCTGCCCTGGGTTGGTGCCGGACCCACGTCAATGTCTGGAGGGTGTTGTCATTAGCATCTCTGCCCTGGGTTGGTGCCGGACCCACGTCAATGTCTGGAGGGTGTTGTCATTAGCATCTCTGCCCTGGGTTGGTGCCGGACCCACGTCAATGTCTGGAGGGTGTTGTCATTAGCATCTCTGCCCTGGGTTGGTGCCGGACCCACGTCAATGTCTGGAGGGTGTTGTCATTAGCATCTCTGCCCTGGGTTGGTGCCGGACCCACGTCAATGTCTGGAGGGTGTTGTCATTAGCATCTCTGCCCTGGGTTGGTGCCGGACCCACGTCAATGTCTGGAGAGTGTTGTCATTAGCATCTCTGCCCTGGGTTGGTGCCGGACCCACGTCAATGTCTGGAGAGTGTTGTCATTAGCATCTCTGCTCTGGATTGGTGCCGGACCCACGTCAATGTCTGGAGGGTGTTGTCATTAGCATCTCTGCCCTGGGTTGGTGCCGGACCCACGTCAATGTCTGGAGGGTGTTGTCATTAGCATCTCTGCCCTGGGTTGGTGCCGGACCCACGTCAATGTCTGGAGGGTGTTGTCATTAGCATCTCTGCCCTGGGTTGGTGCCGGACCCACGTCAATGTCTGGAGAGTGTTGTCATTAGCATCTCTGCTCTGGGTTGGTGCCGGACCCACGTCAATGTCTGGAGGGTGTTGTCATTAGCATCTCTGCCCTGGGTTGGTGCCGGACCCACGTCAATGTCTGGAGGGTGTTGTCATTAGCATCGCCTGCGACGGACGTTTATTGTCAACTTAAACACCAACAGATCTCGGACCTTCTCGCGAACAGAAACGGTTTGCATCATAAATATTATCAAGACGTTTTTACGAGCTTTGGACTGCCCGGCCGAAATTCTAGATGGAGCTATTTGTTAGCAGTGTTTAATAATGTGTCATATAGTTTTAATATGAGAAATTCTCAGCTTTCACATCGAAGAAAATGGAAAATTTTAAATTATGGCGAACCTGCCTCGACCAGCAGGGGTCAGTTAGGGCACTCAGTTACAAATATTCTCTTCATAGAAGCATATTTTTCACTAAGCATTTCTTCAAAGTCGGTTATTTTTAAGTATTTGGATGAATGAATCGGAGTCAAAATACAACGTTATTAGTTCCATGTAGGGTATTTGTATTCTGCACTGATTTTATAAAATCTAAACCAACCATGATCTTAACCTAATATTGTACAAAACAGTCACTTTAACAGTGACCAGTGACACACCTAATTGTAATGTGTATTTACTATACTTTTAAAAATTGTTTATATCTGAATCATATAAAAAAACTGTGATGATAAATTGTACTATCATGAATTTGAGAATCAGCGTTTATTTTAGTAAAAGTAATCTGACTTTAGTAGAAGCAATCTGACATTGGCGCCTGAAGTAATGCAAACTAAATGGGATAACTTATGTTCAGTCAAACTCATCTTAATCAAACAACATAACACGGCTGATATTAATTACTATTAGCATCCTTGTCATAACATATGCAAATCTCTAAGAAAGAGTAGGTTAAATAGGTGCTAAAATTTGTGTACATAGATATTTGAATGCACCTTTAGATATGTTTTTAACACAAGGCATATTGTTACAATGTCAAAATAACCTATTTATCCGTCGAATAGCTTGTTGTCTCCATTTGAACCACCAACGAAAACCTCTTAAATCCTCCAATATCTCATTTTCTACTATTTTTTTTCTTATTTGTTGATTGTAATACTGACCCTAAGATAAATACATAATAAAGTTATGAAATAAAAATTGGAAGGAATAAATAAAATGTATGTGTCCTTAAAATTGACAATTTGTTGACTGGATTGGGGTGCATCTCTCTCTTTCACGTCCTAAATACATCGGCTCACTAGTCGCGTCCTTGAGTTGTGTAATGAAGTTATATTACACGAGATTACTTTAAGACGTTCTCGATGTCAGATAATTTAAAAACTTTAATTTACTGTACGTCGAAGTATTTCCCAGTTTTGTTTTTACAAACAAAACAAAAAATTCTGGTTGAAAATGATTGTAGTATTATTTTGTATCAAAACTTTCTTAGTGCTGTAACAGAACTTTTAAAACAACTTTACAAACTTTTTTAATTGGATTTTAAAGTTCAAAATGTTCAATATTGAGGAATATTTGAAATAAATCTGTCGTTTATTTCCTTAAGTTGGAAAATACACGCAATGTGGCATCGGTACAGAAAACATTCTCATACCATATAATACAACGCAATATCCAACGAAAATCTTTTGTCGAGATTGAGTGATGTAGCACGTTGAAGTTTGTTGATCATTTGTTGGCTGACGAAATAATGTCCTACGTATCAAAGCAAAGTTGCGGGTTAACGATATTTGCTATGAGAACTCTGTTCTTGTTATGCATTACAAGTTACATTGAATACATAGGTATACAACAAAAAATAGCGAGGTTCGATTACTAATCTGTGAGTACAGTAGAGCACAATGAACTGAACACAACTGAGAACTGAACTCAATAATTGCATTGCAAAGATGTGTAAAAGGAACTATTTAAACACGTAAACTTACATTTTAAAAGATAAAAGCTATGTTGATGATTGATAGTCGAATTGATTGACTGATTGATATTTTACGGCTCATTTGTTTGCATTGACGCTAATCGAGAAACTAAACAGCATGGGTGAATAATGGTGAAATTAAGCTAAAGAAGATTTAGGAGAAATGTGAAGTCAAGGTTTTTAAAAGTATCGTAAAAAATAGAGTTCTATTTTATAACTAGCGTTAATACTAAAAACATGATTTCGAAACATTTAGTTTTATGTATATGAGAACTTAAAAACTGGATTGTCAAAATTTGAAATATTGCAATAGTTACGGTTGTTATTGTGTAAACAAATTCTTAATTTTATAATAAAAAGCAACTTTTATATAACTAAAAAAAACATCAGACAGTTCATTCTACTATGTTATAAGGAAGTGGTTCTAAAGATACTACGATGGACAATAAATGAACTAAAATCTGATGTAAAACCTAAAAAGTAATGTTAAAAATACCTACACGAGAGAGTGATAATAGTTTAATATTTACCACTTACATTTTATGTTCTATCGAATCGTCGTGGAATTAAAGTAAAAGTAATTTAAAAGAACTCATTTTATTTTATTTTGTTTAAAAAGTTGTTCGAATTGCTCTTGGAACATCCATTCCAATATTAAAAAGTAGTGAATCTCTTCAAAATTATTTCAAAGGACTTAAAAAAAAAAATTAACAACCCAGCAACATTAATGATTCCCCTAAATAACTCCCTCTTCCTCTACCACTGCGCTGATCTTTCAAATACCAAACTACAGAGTTCACGTTAAGGACTTTAAAATGTAATCTGTAAATAAATGTAAGATGGGCAAACGTGAAGTGAAAAATCTCTTATTCCACGCTCAATATTAAGAAGTTTGACAGGCGCGTTCAGGGAAGTGAACTTTATAACGCTAGGATAGGCCTAACTCTTCACGCGGCTTCTAGTGTAACTGAAGACAATGGAATGTCATTGTAGTTGTATGGCTCGTTGGTAAAGTGGGTTTCTTCCTGCTTCCAAAGCAAAAGGTCCAGGGTTAGATTCCCGGTGCGGGCAGGGACGTTTATATACGTAAACGGTAAGTTTGGAGCCGTCATTGCAACAAAGCACATAATAAATTGAATAAATATCTCATTGAAAATGTTCTTGTAACTGAGTGGGGGGAAAATAAATAGAAATATATTTTTTATCTATACCTCCGAGTGGTTTAAAGACCTTAAAAATACATCGTTGGAAACTGCATTGCCCAGTATTATAAACAATTCCAAAATAGCGGCCAATTAAGTTGTCACTTATTCTTGTTATCATTCGCCCTCTAAGTTTCCGGATTATGATTTCCAGCATGTGTTTTGCTTACAAAGGAATTAGTTAACGTTAAGTAGCATAATTTGAGACTAGAGAATAACAAGCTTTGTGTGCTGACCATTGTTTTGCGAAGATCCACTGGATCATTAATGCACACGACCAGTAAATACGGGAGTTAGTTCTGTTTTTGTTATTAAGAGATGCTTTCGAATTAGTGCTCACTACGATTATATGTCGCAACATCGTGCGCGTATTATCCTTTGCACTCTGATAACTCCCAATGCTTGACCCTCCCTCCATAGCCGCCCCTCCGATTTTAATGGCAAACTGCATAAGAGGCTTTTTGTGGCCCACGGTAAACCACTAGTGTTATTACTCCGTGTTTAAGCGGAAGCACACATCATCTCGTCCTATGCACATTATGTACGCCCTACGGCCCGCGGCTTCAGCGCTGAGTACCGAATACTAAAAGTCTCATAAGCCGTTTATAACCTTTATATAACGTTGGTCCATTTTAATTATGAACGTTACTACAGAATCCAGTTTGGTAGTAAGTTTACTTTGGAATGTAGGTTTATCGATATTTTGTTTATGACACCCACAATATTGGGTAAGCCTACAAAAGTTATATAAAAGATCACGTACAAGAGTATGTTAGATTGTGTGTGATTCATGTCACTTGTAAAATGTAGTGTATTACTTGTATGTATACCTACTGTTGATTGGCTGACAACAAAGCTTATGTTTAAATTTAAATGCCCTACCACAAGGTCTACGCGTATAGGAAATACAAACGTGACAAGACATAGGTACAATGTATCTTGTCATGGCTTCATTTACTCTTCATGAAAGCCAATATTTGCACACATAGCCAAAGTAAGAACAGAAACAAGATTATGTTGCAAAATTGTCTGCGTTACTGCTTATTCGGCTTATATGCACGAGCCTATTTACCAGAACGCCGTTGCTCCAAGGTTGATACATGCGTTAGGGTGCGCGTACAAAGAAAGCTGGTTGCCTGCGCTGGTTACCTGCGATGGACTACGTCATGAATGTTACCATGCTTTCAAGTGCAGCTATGCACAATAGACGCAGGTTCCAGCTTGCCAACGTACCGTTTTCCTCAATGAAATAAACCCGTTTTCCGCGCCGGTTACCATAAATCGGGTACGGTAACCAGCTTTCTTTGTGCGCGCACCCTTACGTTAACAAACATGTCCCGCTTTATATGAAAAGATACTTTATAGACGATACCGACTTGAAGCCCCATTTCAAGCTATATCAGCCGAGAATGTAGCATATCATAAACGTGTGCATAAACATGTCATTCATATGGTTTACAACTGAATTGTGCTACATATTGTTATATTGTTATAGTACAAAAAACAGAACTGCACACAAAACATGTTGTTCCAATTAACAAAATGTAAGGAGATTTACATTTTGTATTTTATGCCTACTTTCAGACTTTCACATATGCTCAGTTTGCAATTTACACTGTTTGCCAGTCCACACAAACGTGTGTGTGCACCATTTTGCGATAAAACATTAAATATTTACAGGTGTTGGTCGAGTGCGGACGACTATAGTGAGGGTGGGATTGGGGGGGGGGGAGGTAGAGAGGGGGGACCTGCCCACGCGGTAATCTCTCGCCAAGGCTTAGACAGAAAAGCGCTCAACAAGTCTGGGAGGAACCACGTAAGCCTTGTTGTAGGCTTCCATACTTGGAAAACTCTCTGTGTGACGCGTTGATAAGTGAGCCCGTCTACGTCCACGTCCACGTCCACGTCCACTCTGTCCAGAAGTCTCAAAACTACCGCCATATTTCAAGTATGTGCATCGACCAGTGCACAGCCTTCCAAAAACCAAACGGAAAGTCCGGCGTCTCATCACTATTAATTGGCTAGTCTTTATTTTCAAAGAGCTTTATTCTCGTTGCCATAGATACTTTACTTATTGAGGGTAAATGCCATATAAAATGGCTATTTTGTTTTAGAAAAATACTTTTTAGTAATTGTAGTGTGACTTAGTAACTTCGCAACCGATTTTGCCATAAAACTAATGGCGTTCAATTTACATCAAGGTTTGTGGATGGTTCAAATTTCAACTTGGTCGGACTCACAGTTCGACCGCTATCGTGAGACAGAAAGAAAAAAAACCAGAACAAGTGTCATAAAAGTAGAATGGAGACGCTCATTACGCTCGCTTCATTACAAATTTGAAAAAAAAAATGATTTGTGTGCATGTTCCTTCTTGCTTTTGCCATATAAGTGATTTCTTAAACGAGTATTATGATCCCTTCAAAGCAAGAAGTACCACGTCATAAATAAAACGCACTTTTAGTCTAAATCGTTTGCAGAACTTAACAAAGAAATCTGCTATCGTTCCCTTTGCTCCTCGAGCCCGATAATCTCGATTTCTTTGACATTATATACTTCAATAAACATTTCTTCTATATTACTAGGTTTAAGTACTATATTTTTGACTGACCTATTCACATTCTTCGATACGATTGTTAATGTAATTTCCATTTTATGTGCAAAAATAAATCTTAGGTGTTCGTATCTGCTACACCATTGTCTTGTTTATGTAATAATCAGCTTGTTGGTGTTGTAGGTTTATTCTGCTTTCAATATCCAACGTTCGAATCCCGGTTCGGGATCCGTTTTTTAAGTTTGAAAATTGACTTGAATCTTGTTTGCACGGTGCATGGTATTGGGAGCCGTGACATCAAATAATTACATACAAAATGGTATAATACCCTCCATCGAAAATCAATTCTCACCCTACCTGAGTCGGTAGGCAATAAATGAAAATATATACATTTATCCACTTCTAGTTGCGTCAGTAATCATTAACATCAGCAATATTTAATCAAATTATTGTGTTACTTCATTCACATAACACTCAACAACTTTCACGCATAGCTTAACTTTTGTTAATGTGATAAGATAATGTTATTATTTATCTGTAAAGTTCTTATAACTGTTAAGTGCTTTGTTTGAGAAGCATAATTATCAACTGCAAATCACAGCGCACATAGGTAAAGTTATAATAACCAAATGAATGATAGCTTTGTGTATACAATCTAATAATATGTAGAGTGTTTATAATGACTTTCCCATCACGTTGGTTGATTTGCTCGATCGTAGGCCTAAGTGGCAACGTTAAGACGTTCCCGCCTCTCCGCCTACCCGTATACCCCCCTACGCATATCTTTTCTTTAAATCATCCCACGTTTCCTCCCACAACAGGCTGAAGTTTGACATAACCTTTGCGGAGAATTGGATCGTTAGCAATAAGCAAGCAATAAGCACAAAGCGCCCACATTGTGACAATGAGAAGGCGTTAACAGCAATGTAAGATACAATAAAGAGAAAGAAACATTCAATTATCTTCTGTTATTTTTATGAAGTATAAATATAATCATTTGAAAGAAGCTGAATACTGTAACGAATCTGCAAAATTAGAAGTTATGAAATTATGTGTATTACTCATTTCGGACTTAAACCTAATATAATGTAAAGCGTTACACATCATATTTTTGTTTAGGTTTTTAAAATAACTATTACTACAGTAGTTCCTCTTTAATTAAAATTGCAAGGGACACTAAAAATATCAAATTGAATTTTAAAACAAGCTTTGTTAAAAGAACATTAAGCATTATACCCAAACTCTCTGCAGGGACTTCATCAATAATTGTTTAAATTAAAAATTTGAATTAACAGAGTTTGAATAATGCGTGGGACTACTCTATTTCCAATCGTACATAGTACATAGAATATATACACCAAATACAGTATAAGGCCAATAAAATAAAAAAGATGTTGAATAGTAAAACTCAGAATCCTGTTGTGTGCGTCTGTGTCAACAACGAACTCACGTAGCTAGTGTAATTCTAGAATTAGAATTTGCGTATTCTATTCCACCTAGATTTGATGCGAGTTTCCCGTGTAGAAATGGCCCGTCTCCTACGTCACTTCCCATCAACTAGAGTGCGAACATAAAACTAGGCTTCAACATTGCAAGATTAACATCATTCTGGCTTGCGTGACTTAATGCGATGCTTTATCATCCTGTGCATTTATTCCTCGAATACCTGCTGAACTAAACGCCAGCCTAAACGCGCCCCAAGCTCTGGCAGACCTACAGTTTTCAATTGAACATTTTACAAATGTCGCGTGAATATTGCACAGAGAGAATATTTATATATTGTATCAATCCTAATATTGAGTGACATAATGGCTCAAACTGTAAATTAAGCTATAATTTTATCGGGACGTCAACACAATTCACTTAACAGTGCGTTATACTGTTTCAAGGGATGGCTTAACATGTCATATTAAAATAGGTATATATCTCATATTTTATAATCAGAAATCGCCACTTGTGCTGTTGTGTGTAGTCATCAGCATATTATGCGAATCAATAAATATGTAATTTTGATTGGTTATCACATCTATAAAAAACAAATCGATCAAATATCTGCAAAGAGTTGTAGCAGCTAGAAATATCCATGACGGTATGAAGTGTTTTGCCACTATCATAAGCATATATACATTATTTTTATCTGGTGGGATCATCCAAATTCGTTATAAGTATTCTTTATTATATAGTAGTAGCCTATAATATGATAAAATTCCCTCAATCAAATAGAAAAACGGTGAGACGACACAATATTTTAATTATTTTTCTTAGAACTCCTTGGTGTACGGCCTACGGTCACACCAGCATTATGTGCCGTACTTTAAGTAAAGTAACTTTGTAGGCCCTGTAATATAGTGTTTTGATAGTAAGGAAAGAATGACCGAGGGCTGTCTTGAACAAATCAATATAGCAATTTCCCAATAGCTGTGGAAAACAGCTTGAAAATCTCCCGCCATGATTGCTGCTGGTCGGCAGAGAATCGAATTATGGTCTCGCGTGATTACGCTGAGCCACCTTTATCGGTGTCGGACGAGGAACAGAAATTAGATCAGGTGTCCAAGTAGAAGGTCGGGGCTCTAATCCTAGCTGTGATTCACTTGTTTTTAACTTTGGTGTTCCCATTCTAAACAGAATCGGATAAACAGAATAAATACAGAATTGTGTTCAAGGACATACCTGACGTTTTCACAGTTTCTGGGTTGGTAAAGTAACTTGATAAATTTACATTTATTTCGAGAACGCTTCAAGACAATGAATAATTAATTTATTTCTGTTTTTATTAGTGAAACAATTATAAATATTATTGAGTTGTTTGTTTTTATTTATTGACCAATCAGTTCCTTCCCTTTCACTTTCCCTTCCTTGACTTTGCCCTTATCTTTGCCCCTGCACCTCTTCCTCTCCCTGTCCCTCTCCTCACTGGTCTTAAATTCAATTGACTCAGATGTTGCTTACCTACATCGTCGCCCGACGTTAAGAAGGGATCAGACTTGCCATTCTCACAGACACGAAACACGACGACACTATGTAAGTGCTTAACGACTGTCTGACCTAATCTCTTTGTATTTGTTGACCCTTACTTCTATCAACAAACGCGGTGTCATACTGCTTTGTAGTGGCTCAGTTCTAGTTCTTGATGCTGATAGGGCTTGTGAAGTTGTGCATGACTTGGATGTCTGGTGTTTATGATTTGTCTGTGGACTTGCGAGCAATAATTACGACGAATATGACAAAGAGACAAAGAGTTCAGATAGAAAAGCTCTGGCTTCGTAAGCTTTTGCCGACTATAGACGTGTGAGTATCCTCGAGGGTGGGGAGTGTAATACTGATATCTACGAAACGTCGATGGTATGCGAACTCAGTAAATAATATACGACTTATCTTAATTAAAGTTATAATTAATTCCTAGAAAGTGGGTAAGCATAATATTATAAGATTAGTATATACTTATAGGATTTTAATGACATATACAATTTTTGGTTTAACTTAATTCATCCAAAGTGAAACACGAGGTGTGTTTCTTATGTTAAAAATGACACTTTGTCATCATACAAGTTCAAATTTTGATATGCGTGCTCATATTTGTGATAATGTTGATTAATTTCATGAGAATACGAGTGGTACCGTAAAATCTACAGTTAACCTTTTTTCAAAGCCTATCAAAATTTTTGGTTCTCTATAGTCAAAGCATTTATAGCTATGGCTATTATTTGTATTGAGTGGTTGTGCTTTTAACGGCACTTAATTATACAAAAATATTTATTTAAGGATTACTTGTCGGCCAATAAAGTAGGCATAAGACTATTTTCATGGGAAGTTTGGGTAAATTAGGCATATAAGTAAGTGTAAACCGAATATTTAGAAAATAATTTTGTCTTTTTTTCTATTTTCTATTGATATTTATTATTTTTAATTACTTTTGTCATAACAATAAGTTCGCAGGTCATTTGCACCCAAGCCCTAATTAAACTAAAGGTAGCTTTAGGAATTTAAATCTTCAAAACTTAATAATTGTAAATCTGGAGCTGGCTCATGGGGTAATTGGTTATAAGCTCCATGAAAGTTTGTATTTCGTATTTATTATAGTCTAGGCAAAAGAGAAGCCATACTGTTGTTAAAAAGTGTAGGTTTATGACTTCCAACTCTCTGGAATGTACTCGTTAAGAGTTTACAACTTTATTTAAAATTATGTGAACTAAAATATCTGCTTTAGCTTATCTTGTTACAAATAGTGAAATTGGAAAAGAAATCAACTAGATATACTTATTAGTTTTGAAAAATAAAATGTGTTTTTGTAATGTTCGCATCTCGTCTTATTAGAATTATTGGCACTATATGCATCAACATCGTTAAATTCTCAGATATTTTGTTTGCCAATTATGTGTAAGTTAATAAGTTAACAGACTAAGTACCTCGTTAAGGGTGTTGTATTCTAGTGGGAGGGGTAGGGGCAGGGTCTTCATTATGAGTGGCAGCGTCATATTTACCCATGCGGCATAGTCCCTAGCAAGGGTATCATCGTAAAGCAACGTCGCTCCAACAAGTTAAACGCATCAAATGTTGTGAACCTTTGTTCAAATTGTGTTAGCGAACGATGGAGGAAATGATGGAAGCTTCAGCATGCATGATGCAGCTTCATAGACCTTAAACATGATTAACTGCTCTTTATTTCTTCCAAAAAACTAGATTGTTATAATTGCATGAAAGAAGCTATATTGACATTCAAAATATCTGTGTTAAACATTTTTCTTTTCTGGGAATTTCTACATTTTGAGTTATCTTTGCGCTTGTATTGTGTGTATGAATACATTTTTATATTTAAAGTGGTTTTTTAAAATGTAAATTTAATATTGTGTTAGCGATAATTTGTCGCGAAGTAAGTAGCCTATACGCCAAATTCGCTAAATAAATTTGCAGTTGTGTAGTCACGTCTTTATTTAAGCAGACTTTTACGATTTTTTGTTGCATAATTTCTGAAAGTAATTGTGGCTTCAGTACGTACCCCCCCCCCCCCCCTTATAACAGCTTACTGAAAGACTATGAAAATATCATGTACGTTAAGTTTAGTTAAGTTAAACGTGACTCTCTCAAGAATATTTCTACGTTAATAACATTTGTAAACTATTTCAGGCGGCTTGTAAGTGGTAAATTGTACAAGTTTATATCGCATTTAAGATTACAATTTACTAGGTTATTATGACTAAAATTTCTGTGCTTGATTTTATATTTTGCTAGATAAATAGAATTACATTTTACATAATTATGTAACTTATTGATGGAAACCATTTAGTTTTGTCAATATTAATTGTTAAATAGAGTTAATAAATAGTTGTTTAGCCATGTTTGTGTATGGTCTAATCCTATTATACTATAATCCTACTGTATAACTCAACCACACACCACATGTGTTCACTCAGACCCGCACTTTCATAGCAAGACTGGGTTTGTTTCCATATTTAACGCACAAGACCAGAGTTTGAGTCTTAGTTTGGGCTGTGGAAGTAACTTTATCTAATTTACTAATCTATTAATGTGGTATTTTTAGTGAATTGTGACTTTAGAACCATCAGAGAAAATATAATATAATATATAATATCGCTATTACTTCGTAAAACAAAGTGGAAACAAAACAAATACAAATGTATCAAAGACCGTAAGAGATATAGTTACCCCCTATATATTTATGATATCCGATTATCTGAAAAATTGAAGATTCTTACCCAGGTTCCAAACACGTGGAATGAGAGTCAGTTATCACATCAGCGAGATTATTGTGTATCCTTCCAGTGACGTAGAAACAGAATGAGCAAGGTGTGAAACTGTCCAGGGGCCCCGGGCCCTTTGAGGCTTTTCAAAAGTCAGGTACTTTCGTACTTATGCAATTTTAAAATATTGCAAAGAAAAGAACAATTTCGTATAATTTAGTATTGTTACACAACTCTTTGTTTAATTTCTGTAAAATATTAATTGAAAATAAATGAAATAAATGTGTATTTAATATCTATTTGATATGTTACAAGAATTCATTATTTTTCAGGAGGAGAGAATACATTCGTATTATGTGTTTCCTTGCTATGACGACTTTAAAATCAACGTTTACGTATAATACTCCATTTCAATAAAAAAAAAAAAAAAAAAAAACAGTCCGAACTAGGAATTAAATTATGGACCTTCCGTATTGGAATAACAAATAAACCCACTACAGCGTTTATAACAAACTGTACACAGTCAAACCAACAAGGGTGGGAGGGGGATCGGGGGGGGGGATTTTCAATTATCGATAAAACCTTCAATATAATAGTCCGATTTGACATGCTTATTCCTACAGTGCACTTGAGTTGTTCAAAACCAATTATTTTTTTATTTGTTTATTTGATGTCTATCCTATTCAGTTATAAAAACTGATTTTATATCGTTGATTTGTACAAATTATAACTGGTAGAATGGGCAGAAAGATCTGGGCAAACTAAGATCTTTGCCCAGAGGCTCCGGCAAGTATATCTGCAATACGGTACCTCTCAATCGCTTTAATATATCTCAACTGGCAATACTAACAACAAATTCAAAGTGGGTCGGACGTATTAATGAAAGAATTCATTGGTCATGAGTTTTAAGGTTGAATTTTCTAAATAATTGCTCAAATAAATTATTTTATTATTTATTTAACATCGTTTCAATTACCAATACTAGTTTGTGTGGTGTTTTCTTAAAGTTGAATAAACATGATTTTTGATAACGCCAACGCTCAAAAGAAACTAGAAGTACATTTTTTAAATTTAAGTAGTTTTGTACACCGCTGCATTCTAAAGAGTTAGTTTTTATGTAGGTATAATTGTTTCTACAGATCATTATTCACTCAGTCGTTTTTCGTGACATTATTAATGTAGTTCGACATTTGTGTTAGCTTACACACACACGCACACGCACGTGCAGCTTTTTATTACCGTCAATAATGACCCATGGCTTCTGGTATTGTTATTGTGGGAGATTTTTCCGAGGTTTAGCAACGACATTCATACATTCTCAAGGCGGTAAACATGAACAAATTTTTTTTCCGTATGAACATCAACTAACGTGCTACAGGAAATGACACTATATTTAACTTTATGCAAAGTAATGGAATCTGGTAAAATCAAGAATACAGTTTTGACGATTCGTTAGCGTAGGCCCACTTTATGGAAGGTTTCAACATTCAGAAAATCACGTGACTGTCATTGGTTGGAACAACCAGCTGGTTGATGTTCTAATTTTGGCTCTTGGTTGAAACGTTTCCAAAGTCAGCGAGACCATTTAAGCACAGCTTTAGTCATGCAACGAACATAAGCGCAATGTTTGATCATTGTTTCCTTTATATTCTTATTTTATGAACCTATTACTAAAGACTTTCAGCCAATACAAAGAAATTCCAGTCGTAGTTTAGATTTTTGCATAATAAACTTCCGACACAAGGTTTATAAATCTTAAAGAGACAAACAAACTTAAATAGGGTTTTCCTCAATATTTTCAGAATAAAATGGAACTTTTTAAAAATGAAAATATAATTATACAGACTTGTAATATAATGGTGGAATGGTATACAAGGTTTTATATTATTTATAAAGAGGGAATCACTTCGGTGGCTTAATAAGTTGAAGCAAAACGATGTTAAAATTACTGCTTTTTCTTCTGGGGGAAAATAATTGGCCACTTAAGGTTTAATTAATTTTGCAAAAAAAATACACCACGATTTCAACGAACCCCACTGCAATTTATGAGGATAAATATTACTAAAAAACACACAAAAATGTATGCACTTGAATGTTTGTAAAAAATGTAAGATTCGATTTAAAATTAACTCTGGAAATGCAAAAGGAACATCACGTCTTCTAACGCTTTTTAAACTGAATACTGTAAGTTATACTCATCTCCATTTAAATTAGAATGCCACTTGCCAGCTTAGATCGATTACAAGAAATGTGAAGTAGAATTAAAGAAAACACTTACAGTGAACATTGAGTCGCCACTTGTCTTCCAGCGCGCTGTCTGAGATCCAAGGATTCTCGGAGCGGCAAGTGAGGTACTTCCCATCGTCATCGATCTGGGGCACGAACCCCAGAATACTGAGACTCTGGTTGCCTTCCTCGGAGAACTGTGGACAGAAACACACGCCTTGCATCATTGCTATTCGTATAGTGAGGTACTTCTCATCGTTATCGATCTAGGGCTCAAATCCCAGAATACTGAGGCTCTGGTTGCCAATTCCTCGGAGAATTGTGGACAGAGACATGTCATGTCATGTCTTGCATGATTGCTATTCGTATTGTATTTCATTGGAATCATTTTAAATTTCGAATTTATTTTTCTTCTGTGATGTCATTAAAACGTTATCCGAATGCTCATGACAAGCATAAGTTTGTCAACATTTATACACATGGTTCGCTGAAGTCTCTATTTATTTTTGAAATATTTTAGGAAATGTAATCAAATCAAAATTTGTTTAAAACATTGGCAATTCTTAAAAACATTATGGGGATGCTAATGAATATGACTGATAAGTAATCTAGCATTGAAATATTATTATTCAGTTTCATTTCGGAAATTTGTACTTAAACATATTAATTTCTGTTGCTTTTGTTTACGTTGTATCAAATAGAATACATTGGTTTCAGGAAACTTTCGAAAGCTTAATTGTAAAATACATTAAATAACAACCGCCCACCGGCACGTAAACGTTTTACCCAACACTCATAAAAATAAAAATACACAAATTATATCTATAGCCGGGCACCTCCACCCAAACTATTTTAACCCGCACTTCGTCGTAAAATATGTACAGTGTAACAAAATTCACATGAAGTGAAGTTTATATGGAGCTTGAAGTTTTATTTCATCCTTTTTTACTGTCTTATTCGCAATGTATAAATAAATATTGTTTGTTCTAGATCTTCATGTTTTAGTTAGTAAGAAATAAGGAACGTCAAGTTGTTTTAAGTGCATGTATTATGAAACGTTCGTTTCAAATAGTTTTGCCTTTATTTATTTAACGTTCTTGTTTCCTAAAAGTCTGTTTAACGTTCATAAGACATACGTAGAAAACTGTTCAAATAGTTTACAATTCAATAAAGTATCGTTATTTATTATTTTTGTATTCTCCGTACTCGATTCATATTTTCAAAAAAAAAAAGATAAGAGCAAGACATATACTAATACTACGTGTTTTAAAACTAGAACTGTGTCAAATACTGACGTTATAAAATATTCTTCTCCCCTCTTCAAAACTAAGTAATACCGTTCGTGCATCTCGAACATCATCTACAAGTGAAGAAGTTGGTGTTAAATGTACAACATCTAAGGTTGGAATTCATAGTCGGCCCCTACACCTAGGGGGTTGCTAAGGTAACAATTGTTTGCATGTTATTTCCCATAAACAAAACAAATCCATAGCAACAATGGGTGCCCCTAGGTGTAGGGGCCGACTATGAATTCCAACCTAAGGTTGCATCGCCAGCCCAATGAAAGATATTTATTTACTTATTGATTATTATATTATGCAACGTTTGAGACTTAATGCAGCACGTCAAGTAAAATGTTTTAATTTAAATCGAATTAAATGGTTGATAATTAGAATAAAATGTAGTAAATTTAGTAAAAAATAGTGTATTACATGTAAAATAAGTAAAACGGGTACAGTAATGGCACGTTGACTGAAAACAGTTATTCAAATCTAATGGTGGTACTTGTTTCACTTATAATAAAAAATAATGAAATTATATGCTAGCTGAAATTATATGCTATTATATAAAGCAATTACTTTGTGTTAGCCAGAAATACGGCAAATTCTTGACGTGTATGTTAACTTTTGAGAACGTTGGAATGTGTAACACTATCACTAATAAAATAGGTTGCACTCACTCAGCGAACGGTTTTACCCCTTCGCCATTATCGATTTCACAAACCATTTTAGCAGCGAGAGTGACATTATAAGTTTTTATAACTCTTTGAGCAAAGTAGAAAATAATGAAAAATAATATTAAAATAACATACAAGAGGAAATGTCGTTCACCTATTTATAGAAAGGGATATCAGATACGTGAAAGTTAACCAATAAATAAATATCTTGATAATACACCACTTAAAAGTGTTCTCTTCACTCATTTTCAGAACTGATTTTCAATGGGGATTTGCGTCGTTGGCTATGGCTGTTCTTACGTCACCATTTATATATACGCCACTATCATGTAATAACATTTAAATCAACATTTTTACGAGCCCGAATCTGGAATATAAACCCGGACTTTCTGCATTGAAAACAGGAATACGTTCACAGGACCAATGAGCCACAGTATCTAACTTTTCTGGGTTGACCTGATACGATGTTTGTTTTACAAACCATATATTTTTCAATTTCCGCCGATATTTTCACCAGCTGCATTTATGGAACCCAACTGCCATGATCCAAAATCAAATAACTCAGTCCACATCTTATTACGTGACATTTATTAATTCTTTATTCCTGACAAATGTTTGCTATTTTGTTTAGGCCTACCGTATTATTTGTAGTTGAAGCATTCTTTAATACCAGTAACATCCAACGACGGTTTCCATCGGAATCAAAGATGTAATGTTAGATAGTAAATAAGCGTACATCTTGCTAAACATCTTAGAAGATACCTGGAATCCAACGTACAAGTTTGTAAGCTTTGAGAGAAATACGAAAGAAAACGGTTCCGCTGAATCCCACGTAATATAATATTATTTTATCCATTTTCTTATGTTTGTAAAACAAGTGAGAGCTGTTTTCAATGTTTACTTGTGCTCTCTTCGCACAACATTGAGTGTTTATTTTATGCCGTCAAGTATATGAGTCGAGAGCGAGTGGGATTGTTTTACGAGGGAATGAGTATCAAGCGGAGATTGATGTGCGGGGACTGTTCCCTTTGTCAACCACTCGGATGAATGACTTTTTGGAAGAAAGGTGAACAAAGGCTTCGAGTAACAAAAAACCTCTCACATTCTTGGAACGTTTTACCGTGGAAGAAGTTAAAGCAACGATGAAAATGGTTAAATAATATCATCCTCATCCAGGGGCATTTGTCTTTCTTAGAGTTCTAATTCTTACGTAATCCTGCCTTTCATTACTCATGGCTGTGAAAGGATCCAACCTTCTCAATGGAAGAGACGTTCTCGTAGGAAATAAAATAAGTGTTCATTACCGGGTCATAAAGGTGGAGGTTTTCTTTCAGTACAAACGACGTCCCATCTTCTATTCATCCGTAACGTTACGTTACGTTATGGCTTTCAACTCACTCACCGTATTTTCAAAAGAGCAAAAGTTTGCCTGCCTGGACTGGAATTGTGTATGTGTTTGGAATTTTAAGTTACGCCCTTCTATAACAAAGGTTTTTATTGATCTTCATTAAATGCACACTTGAAGAACGTGCGATCGAAGTTCCCGAGTGTTGCCTAGCGCTAATGCCACTCGATCGAGACAAGAAGCGAGCCCGCGGATGAGGGCACACATTTGTAAACACAATACATAGTAAATGAACTGTTTGGTAGATGATAAAGACGAGCGCGCAGTTTCGAGGAGTGTTTCCATAATTACTGCATAACAAAGTCGTGTATTCTGTGTTGCTATTTCGTAATTACGTTCAACACAGAAATTTGACACATGACCATTGACCCGGTATCGTATTTGCGTAATGTATTTAGTGGGTAAATATATGAGTTTAGTGGTCTAGTACCTATATAGATAGTTGTATATTTTACTTTGTTACTTGATGCTTCCTTGCTTGCAAATTTCATATGGAAAAAGAGTTACTTATCAAAAATTTGATTGTATTATGTGAACCTATTTACTATCATTATTTTATAATTATCATCAAAAATGTAAAACAATGAAGAGTTCAGTGAAAGGGAATTATATTAATTATTACCTTAATGAAACAGAACGCACTATATTTGTACACTATGTGCAAACATTGCATGTTTAATATAATTCTTGGCAAAATTAGTTTTCTATATAAGCAAAAGGTTAATAAGGAATAGAAGCCCATATCACGATCAGTGTTGATACTGGTGAATAACGCGTTTCGCTGTTCAAATACTGGTTCCCATAATTCATATTTAAAATATCAATCTTTGATTGGTTATCGCTCACTCGTCGATGGTGTTCGGAGCCTGCAGGGTTAACTTAGTCGCTTTAAATAAAAGTTCTCTACTGAAAATCAGTTATGTGACTGAGTGTGTAGACTCTCAATACTCATATATTTATTTATATTATCTTATTGTTTGTAGGTATTTTAGTTATTTCGATAATGTTTCTGAAGTCTGAAATGTTGTCAATATTTTACGCCGTACCCGAAGAATGCCCGAAGTGCTGATACTTGATCTTTCTGAAATTCTAAACTTTCTGAATATTTTATTGCATTGCATTAGCACCGATAACGGATTGTAGTTTTCGTGGAGTTTCGCGCTGAATAGAATATTTCTGAATGCGTATGAATTTGTAGTAACGCACTTGGCTACATATACTAATATTCTTCGTATTAGGGATTCGGTTTAGTGGGATCAACTCAAAATTAATAGCCTTTTTATAAAAGATGGTATTTTTTTTAAAATTGTAATTCCATTTTTATAATCGCCGGTGCGCTTCTACTATGCATGGCAGCACTTGAAAGCATGATGACAGTCATGACGTAGTTCAGCACTGGTAACCAGCATTCTTTGTGTCCGCGCCATTAGACCGATATACGTACCTTAACAGTAACACGCGATACTCGAATTCCGGATGTCACCGATTCGATATATCGGTTACCCGCAATCTTGACTGAAGTTTTTCCAGAGGTTTTTCGACCAAATAAGATTATTCCAATTTTTATCTTTCTTCTCAAAAATGCGTTCGTAATGTTTTTTGGGAATATGAACAATATTTATTTACGAAACATTTTAGCCCATACATGTATTATTCACCTGTAATTTACAAATATTTATATTTTACTTAGTGTCTTTAACTTGAATATTTTTATCAATCTCTTTTTTGTTTTTTTTTGTTCTAAATTTTGTATATTTCATTACATTTAATTTTTCGTATTGTTGAAATTCAATTATTTTAATTATGATTGTGTTCTTACATAATTTTATAAGTTTATTGGTATATTTAGTTTGTATTTACTTTAGTGGGTGTTGGCAGTCACTCTTGTGTTTGCAGTTGTGCTCTTTTCTGCCACCCCTATTGATGTGAATAAGAATATTTAATAAATAAGTAAAACAATCAGGACCCTAGCTATAGAGGAAAATGCAAAAGTCTATTTTCTTATTTATTATTTTTTAACATGCACAATTATTTGCATCTTCTTCATTTATTTAACATCAAACACATATTTTAAATAAATTGTAAATGCATGGTGCAATGCCTTAATCTACAAAAAACAAATGATCAATTTAGGTTATAATCTTATTTGCTGTCCTGAAGTGTAACGCACAAAATGCATTGGAAACAAGGTGCGTATATACATAACAGCTTAGGACATTGTGCTTGTATTATATTATCAACATACGATAAAAAGATTGTCCATCTTCAAGATAGGTAATAGTTGCCACGTGACAAACCCATTGAACACGTGATGTGTTGGTCGTTGTTCGTGTTGTGCTCATGTGTGACAGAAAATGTTTCAATCTAGCTCCATGACATATTCCTACGTGACGACGTAGTTTGGCTTCTGAGCGCCGCTAAACTTGTGAGGATTTTCAGCAAACTGTATCCTTATCCTTACCGTGACTTCATAAATGGAAGCCGAACTTCTCTGTACCCTCTTCACATAAGCCTACCAAATTGGGCTTACCGCATATCAATGGCGTTCGAATTACGCTATTTGAAAGCGCAATCAACAAGAAATCTAATAGTCATAATGACACGCCTACACTTGGTGGTGAACCAAGAAGAATGAACTTTCAGGGTTCTGCCATTACTGAAGAGTGCGCATATTAGTAGAAAATTAGTCTCACGTTCCCAGGGGTAATTCAAACTCCGATTAAACTGCTAGAGGTGCCGGATCTTTGAAACTTAAACGGAGATCTCTAAGATCGTTTTCACACACTGCTTATTCGCATTGGTCGGCGGTATATCCTGGGCTCAAAATGGAGGTATTCTACGCAGATATTGCATCTCTGAACGAATTGCGCGCTTGAACGTCACAGTCGGCAAACTGACAGAGTTGGAATGTGTGAATTTAAGCATCACTGTTGAACAAATCTCCTACGAACATTAAATTCAAATTGTAAATTATTTGTTCAGGATTTCAACGGGTCAAGTAAGTGGTCCTAGTACTTTATTCGTCTCAAACATTATAGAACACTAGTAAAATGTTTATCTATGTATTGGCCTCGTAGATATCAACCATGTTTTATATATTTGATATACAAATATATACTGGAATAGTGTAAGCACGTACGTAGTGATGTTTCATGTACTTATTAATAACTTATTCAAAGGAGAGAAACGCATCTTTTACAATAGGTTGTTTGTGACGGCCTAATTTATTAACGGACGTCAAAAAATTAAAAATTAATTACTTTTAACTAGAAACCAACTCAGTGGACTTAACAGTTAATTAACAAAATTTCAAAGCGAACATTTCTGTAGGGAAAATTCTTTTATGCTTGAATTTTCTGGTTGAATATTTATTTTAAAAAAATCTTCAATTTTTTGTTAATCACATTTACATCTGAATATAGTATACACTTTCAGCAAGTAAATAAATTTTATTATCTTTGTTCACAAGTTGTAATTTTGAAAAGTTTTTGTTGGGTTACTCTTTTAATACTCATTTTCTTTTCTTCTTTTCCTTTTTCTTATATACTATTGTAATAGATTAAGGAACATTATCTTCAAATAAGGTTTATCAGCTGAACTTCCATACATATAAAGTAAACTATATATATATACCCATACTAGAAAGCGTGGTATTTATTGAATTTGAAACACGACGTTCCTTACAAAAAACATCCACACATCGACAATCGACAAAAAAAGATATTAGAACAGTTTATTAAGTCAGTCTCACTCTTTGTAACCACTGTACTTTTGTATCAATTACACTTTTTTTTAAAAGATCCCTCAATTGCTTGAGGCACATCCTGTTTAAACTTAACCCATAATGCAAAGTGGTCACGATGCGTTATTACTTTTAAAATAATGAACGCATTAATTTACAGTTTCACATGGTACAACTCAACTCATGTGAGATTTATTAGTGCATCATTGACTAATGTACGCTACTATGACCACAGTACAAAGCTAATGTACCTATGCTATTAACTAATTAAACCAATTTGATTGTAACATGTATATGTATATTGTGTATATAATATGTTTTGGCGAACGTTTTCACGGATGTAACATATGATTATTATGTTGTCGGGTGAATCCACGTGTTTGATAATTTAATTACAACTAATGTTGCCAATTTTCAAAGTTTACCAAAAGGAAACAAAACATAAAAATAAATCCAGCAAAGTAAACCAAGGAATATAGTGTAGTGAAGGAATTGTTTCCAAAAGACACTGCGACAAGAAAAATTAAATAGTAAAGATTATTTAAAGCGTTTCATATTTTGTATCTCTTTTGATAAACCTTGAAAGTGACCAGAGAGATCTTGCCGAAAAGTTAATTGTAAAATAATCTGGATTCACCCGAAAACATAATGAATTGAAGTTTTTAACTAAACGACGAAATCAAATCAAATCCAATCCAATCAATATAGATCGTGGTACTAAAACCAATAAAACAATAATACGATAAGAATCTCCAGTCTTTCTTTATTATAATCTATCGACTTGACATTACGGGAGTCTGGAATACGAGTGGTTTGTTTGGAAGTACCAGCGTGACGCTGATGTACCAGTTATTTAATAACGTATTTGGTTTGTTCGCTTGTCCTGCGATCATTACTCCAGGAGTACGGAATTGATAGAAGACCGTTTTTTGTGTGTTTAGGGAATAACCGTGAGGCGTTTCTTTGTCCAGTGGTAACCGTAACTGTGATGAGAGTTACATTTTAACACCTGGTTCTCGCGTAAGAGTAGGAACACTCGAAACGATCACGACTCTTTCAACTCCGTTTTTTTTTTTTTTTTTTTTTTTTTAGTTGTGCGTAACTGTGATTTCTACTCCCATTTCCGTTACAATTACGTATTTCCGGAGAACTACTGGCGTAAAATAGCCTGGCTGAGACAGGGCAAACGAACGAACCTAATGAAAGTGGAATATTAAATTCCGAATGATGGCTGACAGGATATGTGTTCGATCCCATGGGTCCCGCACGGGTACAAAAGTTCAAAGGCAACTCTAATAACTTATCGCAAAGCTTCTTTGACGCCTCACTGCTCAGTGAAACACGCACGTCGAAGCGTACCCGTCCCTTTCAAAGGAATATCGATACTCCCATATCGATAAACACAGCTCTTTAAAAACGTTTATAAAAGTTCGCTGTCAGTGATCGCGCAATCAATACATCGACCTCTCTATTGAAAGCGAATGAAACTTTCACTGGCCCCCGTAACCCCTCACATACATCCCCCTCCCTCGCCCGGCCACTTACACAGCATCACCTCCATCACCTCTTTCGCTATAGAGCGTTTCCAGGGAGTTTTAAATCGCACATAAATTACCAATAGCGATTTCAATGAAACAAATGTGATTTTGAATTGTCACTTTCTTTCTAGTCATAGTTTTGATGTGGTTAGTACCAAAACAGTGCCATAGCAAGATCGATATTGAAAAATGTAACATTGTTTTACCATATATTTAAATGTGGTTTAATACTATTAGTTTTTCCCCTGATGTGTTAGTTAGTAATTATTGCTTTTTTAAGATCAAAACACCCACCATACAACTCGCAACGATAGCTGCTGTACATTTATTTATATACATTTTTATATAGATGCACATTTCTAATGAATCGCTTTCCATTTTTAACATAGGCCTACGTGTTTATATTGTATTTTCGTAACTCCTTGCGAAAACCGTAGAATTATTTATTTAAAAAGTATTAGTAAAATGAAAACTGATTTTTAAATCAACCATTGATTTAAAAAAAAATTAAATATTTTAAATGGTCTCCATAATTATAGCATTCATAGGTACAGTTTAGTGGTGCCATAAAAGATGACCTCTTGCCATACGATTTTCAACACACAGTCCTAGGACAGTAAACAGAACTACTTCATTGCATCATGGCAGACTGTTTGCAGACATACGCGCAAAGATAACCAAATTATTCTGTTCCAGATGAATTACGGTAAGTCCTTCGACCTGTCCACAGCAAAATGCAGGTTCCATGTATAGAGATTAGAGACCACTACAAAACCTAGGGTAGGTGATTCCCTCTTTATTTCATTGCTTAATTATGTCAATGCGCTTTTAATTATTCTGTTCGACATGAATTACGGTAAGTCCTTCAACCTGTCGACAGCAAAATGCAGGTTCCATGTATAGAGACCACTATAAGCCTTCGGGTAGGTGATTCCCTAATTATGTCATTACTACACAAATGTGCTTTTATTTAATGAACGTCTCATAATGCCAATATAGCGTGGAGAATCCATTAAACGAATTAGAAGGATGTTGAAATACATTTTTAATTAAAGCGCTAACAGCATAATTAGTGAGTCAACGAAAAATCGCAAACGTTCCAATTTTCCATGGGCGAAGGCCCTGATTGAAGACATGCGTCCGGCCGGTAGACATGTAATTATCACCTTTCGTCGACTGAAGAAGCCACGCCCTCCTAACGTTCAACACCTTGTCAAATGAGGGAGGAATTTTTGGGCTTGGTATAAATTTATGTTCTAGTAAAAAGCAACTCAAGCATGATACTAAGTTGCGTTTGTAAAAGCACATATAATCATACGCATACTTAATTTAAACACGTTTACGCTCGTACTTGCCTCGCACACTTACGCACTTGAAAACGTTATATGTTCAATTTTACAAACGTGTTATGATTTCTGTAGACATATTATGTATTGATATATTGACATATTGTATTAAATATCGATCTTTGATTGGTTACCACTCACTCGCCGTGGTGTTCGGAGCCTACAGGGTTGGTTTAGTTGCTTTAAAATTAAAGTCCCCCACTGCAAATCAGTTTCGTTACTGAGTGGGTAGACTCTAAATGTGAATTTATTTATTTTTTATTTTATAGGTTTTCGTTATTACCTACACACTAGAAGAAGATATTTAAAAATAATAAAAGTAACCTAAACAAGTAAATTTGTATTGAATAATTATATTTATTTCATAAAGTAATTGTATTGAACTCATGTCCAAATACTTTACTTTCAGTTGCAAATTCTTCAATTTTAAAGCTTTTTATCAAGTAAGCAGGAACGCATAGGTTCATTTTTCAAACGCATTGACGATCTCGCGAAATTTGGATTTGATACATACAGTTTCTCCCATTGTCAAGTATGATATATATTGAAATAAGTAAATAGTTATACAAGAATGAATTATGACAAGATATACCAATGTGCATGCTGAATTCATACACGTTCTCAGTTTTGAACCTTGAACACCTCATTGAAGTTTAGAGCGTTGATTTAATGCACATGGTTCAGGCAATGAAACATTCCGAAAGATACAGCCATAGCCCCCCCCCCCCATATCCTCCGTAATAATTTCCCTTGATCGCATACCGAATCTTGTACATGTGTGAACAAAATATGTGCATTCAAATATCGCTAAGGTTATTTTATTTATGGAAACAAGTACTAGGTGGAAAAGGAAATATGTTGCCAATTTAAAGAAACCATTTCTCAAAAATAAAAAATAAAATTCGTATTTAATATTTATTGACTTGAGCTACTATGGAAGAATACTATCATATGGTAACTGGAATATAAAAAATACCATATAAACACAGATGTATGTGCATGTATACATTTAAATGGTAGTTTATACGTGCAAAAATCGAATTATTTGTAGTCTCGAAATATTTGAATTGTATGATACCCGCAGACAAAATCAATAATGTTTAATTAATGGTTCATAATCATACGCGCCTAGTTATCGCAGCTGAAAATAAATCGCACTTGCATGTTATTTGCAACGCTACGTTCTAAAATGTATTTCAAGAACGGTTTCCCATGAAACGTTTTCATGGTTTGAATAAGTTTCCCCGAAACAGTATTGGACATCACACATGTGGGATCAGAGGATCTAGCTCAACAGTCTGCTGGAATGGAAATGTTCAATTCCGATTTGAAGGAATCGTAGTTTCGACATTCAAACGATTTGTTTTCGTTTTGTTCTATTGATTTCCCAGCTCTCTTAACTCGGTTCATGGAGCGTGGAGTACCATATACGCGTTCGGCTCGAGTCACGGGAGACAACTTTGTGCGCTCACTGGATTATGGATTAAATAAACACATACATAGGTGTGAATAATGTAATTTATAACAATCTCTGCTGTAATGCTTGAATATATACTGGTTTAGGGTTAAATACAGAAGTGATGAAGATCTGTTAACTCTCTACAGGTTTACCTTAGTCCTTAAATCTTGCATAGAATTGATAAAGGCAGAAATTTGGACGTGACTGTTGTGTCCAGGTTTGTTAATTGTCTAGGTTTAAGTTTACTCTACGCGATAGTGTTTGGATTATACTGAATCAAAGTATGGTAAGTAACGACCTTAAATTGTCCTTTGATTATCACAGCACATGATTATTTTGAATCCGTCATGAAATAAATGTGATTTCGTAAATGTTAAAATTAAATTGAGCTTGACTTTGGATTTCGAATACGTCTCACGATAGATAGCGTCTTGGATTCTTTGCGTTTCTTTGAGGAGATTGGGTTAGTAGGGGCGTTAGTTTTACGGGTTTGAATGAACATTTATAGCTAAAATCGGATTTATTTACACATTTAAAGGTAAGTGTTGACATTTTATACTCAGAAATATTGTACCCTTCATTTAGGACATATTATTCCTAGATCCTAACAAGATGGTGTCATCCCACTGGTGTTTAACTTTATTCGTGACGGAATTGTAAACCAAATAAATGTGGTGATGATATTTTTACACTAATGACTAAACACATGATGCTAAAATACAATACTATTGATGGATAGTGTGGTTGAATACAGCTAAGAGGAGATCCTGTGATAGTGGTAAGTTAAAGTTAGGTAAGTAACTAGTGGTGATACTAAGGGAAATAAGCTAATGGAAACATAACTACAGACTTAACTTGTATGTTATAATAATTGTTTTAACTGAGAGCTTCAATTGACTACAAGATAACACAAAAAATGCAATGCCATGTGATCATATATAGGCTAGGTTACTGGCACTGATGTCACAAAGGTCTTTATACACACACAGAAGTTCAGGTAATTGGCACGTATTGCGTTGATGTGCACATAACACATCGACACTAATTACGATATTTTGTTATTACTTTTTTATGTATAACTACACTAAAAAATATTATTTAAAAAACATATCAAGTTTGTAATGATTGTTTCAATATTATATACACAGCAATTAACATGCAATGCGTTGCCTTTACTCTGTGCCATAGCATCACAGTATAAGGGGCTCATGGTCTGGCGTGGCCTTTACTCTGTGCCATAGCATCACAGTATAAGGGGCTCATGGTCTGGCGTGGCCTTTACTCTTTGCCATAGCATCACAGTAAAAGATAAGGGGCTCATACTTGGGCGTGGTCTCTACAGCATCGTCGTTACATTCCAGTATGTGCACACTGCACAACACATACAGCGTTGACTCATTCAGTAGCTTTTAATATTTTATATTGAAGCGTTCTTGAACTAAAAATACATGTTTCATGAATGTAAAATTTGATTCAAAATACTTGTTGACGGTAGTTTTCAGAAGCTAAACTCGAACTAATAGAACTGTGTGTAGCTAAGTACTCAATACAATAGTATCAAGTGATGTTTGAAGCGGGAAAGAGAACGGGACTCAATTCACAAAACTGTTTGACTCGGTATCCACGAGGCTTAATTTCCATGTGCGCTGTTTTCTACCGCGAGTAACATTGTCGCATGGCTGCAATTAAAACATTTAACTCGCCGCTGAAGCTGAAGTTGACATGTTTTATCCAATAAGACCACGTGTAGTGAGCGGTCCGCTGAAGTTGTGTGGTCGACACGCCACACAGCTTCCGTGGATCGGATATTGCAGTGGGTTTCTACTAATTGCAACCGGTGTCACCCGCTAAATGATGTGACACCGGAATCCAGAGCGTAATACTCACGAGTGGTCTGCATCACTGCATCTGAATTTATTTTGTCGTTCTCACAAACAGTGACGCATTTGTTGTGTTCGTCTCGCGTAGCCATGATAAATCTGTGTTCTAGATTTACAGACTAGAATCCTTATGCAGTAATTCATGCCATACGAGCTAGTTCTCATTTGTTCCTGGTTTTGGTATACAAGCTTTTCAATAATTTTGAATGATTAATAATATCAATGCAGCTACCAGAATCACAAGTATAACAAATGTATGTTAAATATTGTTCAATTGGCATAGTACTACTGTTGTACGTGATATGAACTTTTAAATTCTTTTGCGAATCATTCGGTATTGCCTTTGCGAATTTCCTTATATTTATAAAATGCTGTCTTACACGCACACGCACACGCACACGCACACGCACACGCACACGCACACGCACACGCACACGCACACGCACACGCACACGCACACGCACACGCACACGCACACGCACACGCACACGCACACGCACACGCACACGCACACGCACACGCACACGCACACGCACACGCACACGCACACGCACACGCACACGCACACGCACACGCACACGCACACGCACACGCACACGCACACGCACACGCACACGCACACGCACACGCACACGCACACGCACACGCACACGCACACGCACACGCACACGCACACGCACACGCACACGCACACGCACACGCACACGCACACGCACACGCACACGCACACGCACACGCACACGCACACGCACACTTAGGACAAGTCCCACCTGAGACACCGCCGAGACTTGAAAGGCTTAAGTGCAGCCGTTGTCCAGCTGAGTAGCTCTAGCTTACGAGTCACCTTCTACACAAGAGAATGCCCGGACACAGATGTGACACTAACCATCTGAAAAAGCAGAAACCTGTACCCACTTACGGTACGACTCATAGCTTCAAATACGATGAGTGCAACGCCACGCGTGAACTCCGATCGCTCTCAGGTGGAACTGATGGAGCTGTCCTCCTTTGTATTGGATGGATAGTCAATATGATGCCTCGTCAATAGAATGCTTAGTCCCAGCCTTCAAGGCAATCTTAACCTTGGTTATTTCATACGTACGCACATACACAAGCCCTGTACCCCCTGCCCTCTCGTCAGCACATACACCACCCCATACTATCTCTATGTGAAACAATTTAAGAGTGTAAACATTGTCTTTAACATGACCTGTACAAAATATGTGTATGTGTTTATAATGTGTAAACGTAAGCTGAAAGAATCTAATAAATACTTTTCTTATCTTATCTGTCTCCTATAACTAAAGACTACCACTACCTTAGTCGACAGCTTTGGCCATGGACTTATGGATGATGTGTTGGCTACTAGCTAGTTTAGCGTTGGTATTTTAAACCGCAGATACTGCGTTCCAGATTGGAATCCTGGCTTGTGCGTGGATGTTATTTGTCTTCTTTATCACCCGCTTATTATATTAGCGTCGATGCCAAAACGTAGAACGTAAGCCTATATTAGCACCATCTGATTGGCACTATGTATACGCGTGCTATTTTCTAGCTATCATTTGGTCGATTGTGTAGTTACACTGTTCACTTTGAAGCTTCTATGTAAAGTCGTTATTCAGGCTGCATCGATACGGTAATTGGATATAAAAACGAAGGAAAAAACTTAGATGGCTGATTATGCATGTCTTTCACGTGTGTGCGTTCTTTATATTTTATTTACTTTTCTTTTAGGGAGCCAAATCGTTAGTTTCGGGTTAACTTCTCTGGCGTCGCTACTTCGCATTGTAATAAGTTGTTTGCATTTGGTATTTTTATGTTAATGAAATTTGGTATTTACTGTACCTATAGAGCTACGTACATCATCCATTTCGGGTTATTCGTTATCTTATCTTAGCCGTCGCTACTTTGCATTGAAAATAGTTGTTTGTATGAGTTGTTTGTTTTTTGTTCTATTTTTATGAAGTTTGTTTACAGAGCCGCATCGTATATTTCAGTTTAATTTTTAATGCCTTTTCGTCTTCAATATTTCACATTAAAATTACTTTTTATGACTTTTTTACTGCAGAACGGGACATCATAATAGTGTTTAAAGCAGTTGTAATTATCACTCAAAAAATGTGTATGACTTTTTGTATTACGTGTGGTCATTTCAATAATAAGCGTTTTAACGTAGAGTATTTGCTAAATTATTCAATGCCGTGCATAACCACCTCCACCTGCATTGCTGAATGCACGCCTCTACCTTTAGGCAGTTTCCCTGCATTGCAACACAAAGTTTATTGTCCTGACCAGGTCAACCGTACTGGATTTGATGTTCTTTTACACTAAACTGTGTTTGCACTTAACTCGTTTTCTTTCATATTTTCGATGAAACTGTCAACAAGAAATAAACAATTTATATATTCGTAGATACATGACATGATAAAAGTGTAGATTTGTAAATCTTGACAGTGTGTCAAATGCGTTTAGGTTCTATGCATTATCATACTATGCTATATTTGGCAACATGGCAGGTCGATTTAGCTATTCATAGCCGAAATAATTTGTATGGTCAGTAGCATTTATATTTCGTGTTATAAGCAATACAAATTCATACATATACAGTTGAAATGTGTACAACTTTTGCTACGTAAGTAGGCTTATATTATATCCCGACAAGAAATAACATACTAGTGTTCTAGTTTATGTTTTTATACTATAGTATACTATTACTACTATATTATACTATTTTTATACTATATTTCCTTTTTAAGGCTATTGATTTTACCTGCAACGTTTGAACTGAAATGTTTCAGAGCACTAATGGGCCTCGCTTATGTTGCAAATATAGAATAAATCAATCAATTAACTTTATTTAATAAAGTTTGCTCCAACTATATTCTAGACCTTCAAAAGGGCAACCAAAACTTTACCCAAACTTGAGTATCGATTACCTTACAATCGTGAGACAAGTGGTCACCAAATTCTATCCATATTAGTCATAATCATGAGTGATGTGAATCTCTGCTTCAAATACAGGTTTCAGAGTCGATTTTCTGCCATAGAGTTTAACAACCAAGGAAACACCTTCCGGAAACATAGGTATTTTAATGAACACTATTGCAGTATGAAACACTACTCTAAGTAAAGAATGCACTGTTGCACAAAGGTAATAGATAGCAATAAAATACTCAGAATCATACAAAATTCGGCAGCTTCACGAGTTTAACCCGTATACCAATTATTACTGTAGGATGTATTATCCGGATTATACGGACAAGTAATTAAATCTACTCTATTGACTGGCGAAGACAAAACGTAAAATGAACCTCAGTACCGTAATTTTATTTCTATGTTTTGGATAACGTATGTTTATCTCGCGTGCAACCTTAAACAAGTACGTTACCTTACCACACAAGTCAGTTTAATGTCCATCGAGGTTGCCGATCATTTGTTTGGGGACTTCTAAAACTGTTTTAAATGATGCCAGTGAACATTTTATTACATTTATACATTCAACGCAGATGTATTAATGTTACGAAAAACAACATTTATGCTTGGACGTGCGTGTTTATAGAATTAAAATTACTCTCTTAATTGTGATTCAGAATAAGAGGGCAGCGTATTTTATGGTGCACATTGAAAAACACATAAATTATATACCCTGTTTTTCGGCTATTCGGTGCACTTTGTTTATGCAGATTGCAGGCGCTAATGATCAATCATGTTTAAAAATAAAGTAGACAACAAGAAAATACATTTGCAATAAGTTGTTTTTGCACATTTAAAACATTTAATTATCGAGTTTTACTTCAGTATTTGTCATGTTATATTATTGTTAATTGGCACATAAGAGTAAGTATGGGTATACATTTGCGCGTATCGTTGCAAGCTATCTAAGTCAGCATCAAACACCAAACTGCCGGCCGAACTGGTAGAATGGGTAGATATCGTGTAATTTAGCGAGTACATCAATATTTGCTCATTTACAGTCGTGTTTATACGAGAGATCCCTTGTCAGATAATTAGTCGGTATACAAAGTTACAGCTCAATAATAATATGACCTGTTTGTGAAGACGACAGTTGTTTTGTTCACTAAGTAGAAGTTAGTAATTGTGCATATATGATTTGCACTTAAGTAATTGAAGATAAAGAGTATTAAATATGCCCCCGTTGTAATAATAATAATAATAATAATAATAATAATAATAATAATAATAATAATAATAATAATAATAATAATAATAATAATAATAAAAATAATAATAATAATAACAATAATAATAATAATAATAATAATAATAATAATAATAATAATAATAATAATAATAATAATAATAATAATAATATTAATACAAATAATAATAATAATAGTTTCCATAACAACAGTTTTAGGAGGAAATCTGTCCTGGGATATTTATGTTCCTATTCAGACTTATTACTGACTGACTTATTACTGATTAGGTATTGAGGTATTTGAAGTAGTTGTAAAGCGATTATCGAGGGCTATTAGTACGACTCAATCCCAACATTCACCTTGAATGTGTCTGAGCAATACCTCGGAAAATCTTCAGTCATAATTGCATGTAGAGTGTAGCGGGTATCGAACCGGTGACCTTCCAAATTGCAACATCATGAACTAGAACATGGGTGTAATTTTTCTAGGTGTTGGACATGCAATTATTTTAAATTGTAAGTTTTACAATAATAATGAATCAAAATAGTAAATGATTAATTTATTAATGAAAATCTCTAATATCCTGGATTTGTCTAGTGTATTTTACAACTGTATATATGTATGCCAAGAAATTTAGTTCAGTTTTTAATACTGTACAAGTTAATAGATATTCGGCTTATTGGCGTATAAACTTAACAAATATTCAGTTCCTTACTATATTAATGATTTCACTTCTTTAATGAAGGTGCAGCTTGCTTTGCATTTACATCTGCATTAATGTCTTACCCTCGTTTAATTATAACTCCAGCATCATTACGAGAGTTAAAAAAGTTAAAACAAAACTAAACAAAATCTAATTTTACACGACGAACGAAGATTTGTTAACTGCATGTAGAAAGTTTTGCAAAAACGAACGTAAAAGAAAACATTCAAATCCGTCCTTTAATTTGGAAGATATCCGACGATAAAACAAAACAAAATCATTGTCTTGAAACTATGTGTACAATATATTATAATGTTAATACTATGAGCAAAACTACCAGATTATTCAGTGAAAATCATGTATTTATTATGCTACCTTATAAAGGCGCATCAAGACACGTGTTTACAACAAACAGTTATAAAACATCCACTGTTTTAGAACCTACGATATCCAAACAAGAGCGAAGCTCTTATACAAAGCAAGAACGTTTTGTTTACTACAGTAGGTTAGTGATTCATTCAAGTTTCTGGCCTATTAGTAATTAAACAGCGTATACAAAATGAGTTTACACTTTCATGTTTTGAGGGATTACTGAAAATTCAGGTTCCATTTCCATTAATTTAAAAATGTTTAAAAATAAAATTTCCAGAGTGATTTTGATTTAGAATCGCGCGAAAATGTTCACATATTCAATAATAATATACAATATAATATAAAATTTATTGATAAATGTTCATTATTTAGTATCAAGAAAAACTAATATTAAGACTGAAAACGTGTTCCGCACGCCAGACGCGGTAATACAATAATGTGGTGCGTTCATATTCAGAGGCACACATGAAACTGGCAATTAATACGCTTCATTTACCCCGCATGTTATTTTAAACTGAGAAAGTTCGTTGATATCTCCTCAAAAACAATATCTGTATATGTTGTGAACCGCTACAATCGATCAAACGTTTTCTCTGATCGGGAATCAAAGCCGAGTGTACCACACTCACCATCCGATGTAATTTTATGTTCGGCCTTCGGTTTTCATATGGACGTTTTGTAACCATTTTCTTGAAGATTGTCCTGTATAACAACGTGCCAAGATGGATAATGACGAACCACATAGTGTACTTGAGAAGTCTCTGCAGCTTGATATACGAGGACAGGATATATAACTACTACCAATGTTTTAGAACATTATTTCACGAGGAGCAAAGAAGTCTGGATGACGAATATATCCTCATTTGATGTTCTCACCTTCATTTACGCCATCGTTCAATACGACTTTGTGTTTTCTGACGTTATGTGGGTATCGTAATACGTTACTGCTAAGTGAAACTTACTAAAGGTAACTATTCACTGGTAAAATATTTAATGGAATTCGCCTCGTCGAACAGATTCAGAGTAAATCCACATTCAAAAAGATTGTAATTAATACACAGTCACCCTGAAAAGTAAGTTACTCAAGAATATTAATATCGGATGATAATTGACGGTTGTAGCACATCTCCTGATGTAGTACGTATACTGATGTGTAGTACGTTTGTCTTGGCCGAGAATGCGCGAGGGGGTGAGGGAAGGGGGGGGGGGTCCATTATCATGCCGTCCCACTATCAACCCACGTTTCGCACTTCACACAAACATACCAGGAACTTCCACATCATTTGGATTGCATTCTACCAGAGAGGCAAACAGGATCTGGCTCCGTGCAATGCATTCACGTTACAATGTTTCCATGAGAATATGAAAGATATTATATGACTTATGCACGACATACTAGAGCATCATGTGTTCAGGTCAATGTACAGTGTTCTCTTTCTTTAAATTTTAGCCGGTGAAATAAGAAAGAGTATTTTCGTTAAGTTGGTAGGTAGGTATACGTTAACGTTGGCGTGCTTTGCTCGGGATTCCTTGAGGGAAAATTCAGAAACATGTTATGAAGAACTTCGTACAGCAGCAAGGGCCCAAAGAGACGGAAATATTCGTCGTCATATTATATATGTTATTATCCTAGATACAAACACAGTATTTTTATTTATTATATTTGTTAAAAGTAAAATTGAAGATGAAACTAAAAGATAATGTTACATTTTGATAATAATTGTATATATGGCGTTTCTAAAAACAAATTTATTTGTACAATTAATTCTCTTCTCGGTCTAGATTTGTTATGTAATATAATCGCAAACGGTAAATCGTGATTGGGTTAACTAAGGAGGTTGTTATGGCACTACATAAAACTACATCGTGATGTCGCAATCAGCATGGTATTCAGGAAATGTGTTTATAATTTTACGACTACGATACCAATGATTCTGATAATAAATAGAGCAGATGAAGTAGTGTCTCGCAATCTGTGTAATGTACTCTACTGAACTCTCTATAAGGTTATCAATAATAAAATGGACAATATTTCATCAACACTCCAAAACGGTATGAATCAAATTTGCATATCGGTGAAATGTGATTAGTAAGATATATATAAAGACCTTTCGTCTCTCCAGTCCAGTTTCACCAAACATTGACCAGGCGATTTTCTGTTAATCGGAGATCAAAATGGCACCCAGTAGCTATGAGTCACCATGCATTTTGTATCTAATGTTTGTTGAAACGATGGTAACTAATCCGCGATTAGTAAACCGGCCGATTAAGAAGTTTGGTGAAGTCGGACCTAAGTACATACAGCAGGTCGTGATGGGTACCAATCGTGGACGGGTTGGGTTTTCTACGATTTCTATTGCAATCGCGACGCCGACAATTGTGTTTAGGGCTTAATACAGTAGTTGAAATATAACTGTCAGTAGTCATGATTCATACCTCGTCTGTTCTAGACTTATGACACACTGCGTCATCCAAAGAATATACCTTTTCTCAAAGAAGATAACTGCAGCATTGACTAAACATCTGCACATTTATCTCTCGTTAGCAACCCTCTCTTCTATTCATTTCAATGTAGAATCTTATTTCGTTTCCAAAGAGACACCATAAACCCCTTATTAAATAAGATACACGTTTAGCTCTTTCAGCTCTCCATCTTTTGTTTATAATAAACATCTTTGATTTTTTTTTTTTTTTTTAACCCCAACCCACTGCAGGGCTTTTGATGTCGGCTAACAGCTGACAGTCGACCGGAAAGGGAAGAAAACTAGTGCCATGAAATTTTCCGAACGTATGTAGAGTAGACATAGCTTGTGAGATAAAATGCAGGTGTCCCATCGAAATAAAATAGCATCTAAATCAAAGTAATAAAATTGGTCACTTCGCGACCTTTGACATCGACTTGAACACTTAAATAATCGCCGTCGAAATAAAAATTATCTCGTAATCAAAACGATGAAACTGATGACCTTTCATGTATATTTTATATGGTTGCGTACGGGCGGAGACTGGGGCAACATTGGCGCGGTAATTAAGTACACTACTACGCCGGCAATGGTTGGCCGCCCACTTAGCCTACCATAGTTCATAAAAACGAAAACCGTAATCAATTTTTAAAGCACGTAAGATTTGCCGGAAATTTGCATCTAAATTGTTTAATATTCGATTAATCGATGTTAGTGGTCGAAGGCGATAGAATATAAATGGTGGACTCACGTTCTTGGCGAGCCGCTTGATCTGTCGGCTGCCCTTCCACCACGTTATGACTGCCTCGGGTCTCGAACCAGAGGTCCGACACTCCACCTCGTACCGTCGCTCGGCGGACACATACTTCTCTTTGGTTAGGATGTTCACCGCAATGGGCTTCACTGTGGACAAGAGAAATGTTCATTCATAAAAACATACAATTTCAATCTATTTCAAGGCGTTTTATTCATGTTAATGTTTTAATCATTTTATTTGAAAATATTATTGTTGAAAACATTTTTCGCATTAAGATGTCAAAATATAAATAAATGCGTAGCAGTATTACCAAATCCTGAACAGTTTGTATGTGAATTGAGCTTGTTAAAACATAATACAATAACCGGTGTATTCACAAACGAATAAAATATATACGTATACATAACTGCAAATATATCAACTATAAATCCACGAAAAAACTATAGAAATGTACTTATCAACAATCAATAATGGACACTTTACTATAATTTCGGTTGAATATACATTTTATGATGTTGTCATAGGTTGGGTCAGCACTAAATTTTGTACTCGCTTATTTCCTTTGTTTGTTCACAAAATAGGAGACATGGTAAGCTAAAAGTCGAAAGCTCAAAACTATTGTTATATTTGGCAGTAACAGTGGTAGTAAACAAGAACTCGTATACCAAAGTATGTATTAAAATCTACAGTAAGGTATAAGTTGAGACTAAATAGGATATCATCGAAGTTACTGTCACTTCATTCAGACAATGCATTTGCGAACATTCTTTCGGTAAAATAAATTTGAATTAAGTTTTTATACATATGGTGAATAATAAGAGGTTTTCAATGGCAAAATGCAATAATTTCGAAAAAGTTTAAGTACCCGGCACCTCCACCGAAGCATTGAACTGTAATGATTAATGAAGTACGCAACATTCATTTTCAATAACGCACCGAATTTTTATTGATACGTCAGAGGTTATCTAAAGTGCTCGAAAATCTTTTGATTTCATGCTTGAACTCGGAACGTCATCATCTATTTACCTTTCTGATTGTTCAAGTCCATGATTGTCTAGATTTACATTGTTGTACTAAGATTTTGGAACGCTTAAAGAATAAAACGGTTGTTCTCTTATATTCCTCAATATTTTGTTAATTTTAAATACTTTTGAGAAAGTTGTAACTATTCTATAAGGCGCTAACACAAATTCGTTTGCTTCAATCATATGCCATTGGCTTAATTTTGCACTATCGGAGATCAGCTTATAAATATTACACTTTTACTTTTCCTTCCACTACCAGTACCTCACACGAAATATTATTTCATTTTACACTTATTTTTAATTTTGAAAAGCTGTCACCAAAATATCTTACTATCAATTACGATCTTAAGAATTGCCATATAAAGTGGGTTGTGAGAGATTGCATTATGTTGTGCATTTTTACTATGATCCGATTGACATAATCCAGGGACGATAGATATGACTTTGTGCAAGCACAGGAGGCTCTATTTCAGTAGGTTGCCAGTTCGATAACCGCTACTGGTATTTCTAGCTAATGATTTCTCATAGATTTCCCGCAGTCACAAGATGAATGTTGGACATATTGACTTCCTTAGTATAGGGTATTCCTTCCCAACTATTCCAAATATCACAATCCCTTGTGAATTACCTGACTAGAGGAGATCAGCTTAAAAAAAAAAAAGTTGTCCCTGGGTAGGTGTCCCGAAAAGATTCATATAATTTAGGACTACTAAAGCGGTAGTAAAGAAAAAGCTGATCATTGTAACATGTACACAATGTTTTTATTGGTTCGTTTTTTTATAGTTATTGACACTGATTTGTATTGATTGTTATAAAGAAGACAAGAATAAAAATATTTACAAAGTATTTTTCTTTAAATTTTGTTTAATTTCTATGATATGATCAATTAAAATTTATTTTGATAAGCAAAAGAATGATAAAGGCCTAAGGACCTCATTCAGCAACCTTGAGCTATTTCGGCGATGCTCATGAAAAGTAAAAGATTTAAAGAAAAAACTACGATTTTGAGTGTTTTCCAATAACTCGTAACGTCAGATTCGCGTTTATTTGTGAGACGATTATACATTCTTGTTATAAAGGTTGGTTGAATGGCCCAGAGAGGATATTCTTTTGGCGGGACATAGGTCTACTGTGATAATATGGTTGCGCGTTGACGAATTGACTGACAGAGGAGATATAGATCGTCCTTTTAGTAAAGCTATAAAGGGTGTGTCACTGATCAAAGAAAGACAAACTGTGGTAACGGGTGTTATGCCACTGAAACACATTACAGTATCAAAGAACTCTTGAATAATAATATTTGTTTATACTTTATAATGTTATTGAATAATTTATATTAGCGCTAGTAGCAGGAAATGCAATAGTGCTACTTTAAATAATAATATTGAAACAAAATGGTATTTTTAAAATAAAAATTATATGAATCTGAAACTCTTTTTACGTTACGTATTCTATTATCAAAAACACGTTTATCATGTTAAATATTTCCGTGGTAAATTAAATGTTTAAATCATATGGAACAGTTATTACATTTCTAAAATTAGGAGGTCAGCATTGCGGGCGGCGATGTTGAGTAGGTTAGCGTACATTGTACCCTTAAGCAACACGCATGGCTAAGGCTCTCGTGCATTGCAGGAAGTCAATGGTAATTACCACTCCGGGGGAGGGGGGGGGGGGGGAGGGGGGTAATTAGCTTGCCCACACGACGGGATATCATTGCTCGCATCACTAAGGATAATTGATGGAATACATACAGTTGCAACTATTAACAAGGACTGTTGTAATAACTAACTACAAATGAATGGTTTTGATACACGGTATTGATAATCAGCCGTAATTAGTGCTAGACACAATTAAAATAAGTTTTCTTCAAAATAACATTAAACAACAGACTTTCGCAATATATAGCAAATAGATTTTTATACTCAATATACATATCAAAAAAATTCTAAATACGTTGTACGCAAAGTATAACGGTATAAACAAATGTATTGTAATTTATATTGATTTGTAATGTGTGTAAACTGAATAAAACAATTGAATTGAATTGAATAGAAAGTCAACATCCGAGTTAAAGAATGCAGAGAAATAACGATTTTTCAAACTTCTCATGTAAGTCATGCTATATCGACAAGGCGATATTGAAAATTGCATGTGTTCCTATACTGATTGTAGATTTACTACGATTTTAATAAGCATGATAAGAAATTATAGTGGATGTAGAGAAATAACGATTTTACGATCTTTGAACGACTGTAGTTAGCGCGAGCCGTAAATTGGTGTATATTAAATAAAAGCAACCCTCATTCCTTTGTGAACTCGTTACATTTATATTTAAATATATTATTTCAACATGTTGAGGTATTTATTGTACATGACTTTACTAGCACTTCTTATTACGTCTTATTTCTACACACAATATAGACTAAACGTAAAACAGCTTTGTGAAGAACTTATTTTACTAGCCAAAATAATGGGACAGTTGTTGTGACAGCTCTTCAGTACGTATAACAACGAGCCAATTTGGTTCTCAGTCTGAGATGTTAAACGGAAACGAAAGGAAACAAGCCTTATCTTTGGGATCACATATTGTTATAATGAAGGAACGTTACCTGTCACAAAGAAAAACGTATTCATAAAAAGAAGAACAAAAGTTATGTTGGACTTTGCTGCGACATGTTATCGATTTAAGCTCTATGAGTTAGCTCTAGTCAGATTATTACTATACAAACTGAAGGCCCTCAAAATTGTATGTACAATTATAAATGATATTTACTGTTTCGTCAGAAGGTTAGAAAATAAGTTTCAATATAAATTTAAAGTTGAATTTATCGCTAAAATGTCTCCTTTCCCCTTTACATTTCCATGTTTCATTTTCTTTTCAGGTTTTAAAATTACAGAGATGTAAAATCACTAGACAGACGCACATGGACGCAAATACATAATAATATGATTTATAAGTTCAATTTTCTTCTTCATTTTCATCTTTTCAAAACTTGAGTCAGTATTGTAACTAATTAGCCGTTAACATTATTTTTCAAACAACTTATAAATAAAAATACAATTAAATAAACAAAACTATTAATTGTTTAGAGTCCATCAACTTTTATCTCATATGATTACAAGAGGGGAGAGTTTTGTTATTCAAGAAATTGCAATTATCAATAGCTTTATAAACAGTAGCCAAAATATTGAACAAAAATAAAAAGCCGACTCCTTTTTTAAAAATGAAATATTATTGTTTGTAAGTCTTAATTATTCGCATTAAATTACTAATAATTAATTGAATATAATTTTGTTTATAAAAATAATAAATTATTCACAATAAATCGGTAAGTACTTACGATTGATGTCCAGGATGACTATTTTGGACTCTGGAGGCACCAGGTTGGTATTAGATGCCTGACAGATGAGACGGCAGTGGAGGTGTTGTCGTCCTATGCTGGGGAATGAGAGGTGATTCACAGTCAGTCTCTCGGATGGTCGGTACTCGAAGGAGTCGTCTATCACCGTGTTCTCCAGGAACCAAGTAACACGGGGCCTCGGAACGCCTGCAATCAAACATGGCGTCCACAATGAGACATGGGTTACTTTAGGGGTATTGCAATACCCACCATTATACAGCTTTTGGCTTAAGGGAGAAACAGTTTCACAATTTAAATATATAAGATATACCGTATCATACATTTTTGGTTGTTAAGAGGATGGTTTCTTTGTTACAAAGGAACCATACTAAGAATGCACTTTTTTAAATTATGGCGGAAAAAATAGTTCCATGCATTAAGTTAATACACATTGAATGATTTTAAAGCTGTTTCATCACTAGTAAGAGCAGTTAAAAAAAATCCCAAACAAATGTTATGAAATTTAATTTGAATCTAACAATCTGTTTAGATAGTAAATGCTTCAATAAGATTTCTACAGTAATGCGACAGTAAGGTTCCGATTCACCAACTACATTAAGCTCCGATTCAGTAAGCTCGGTTTGGTTACGATGGTTTCAACAAATATTACAGTATGGCAGTCGCCATGTTTGCTCGTAGCGCATCTCCGATTACCGGCTAAACGTAGTTCAAAAGTTTGGTGCACCTGTCCTAAAACTGTGAAAAGGATAACTTGAGTTAAAATGTAAACCTATTGTTGGTGTTAGCCAATAAGACATCATCGTTTACGCAAACGAAGTTGCGAGGCGAGCACAGTTTAATACAACCATAATTACCATTACCCAAACACGTTATTTTCTAACCCATGTCAGCATTTCAATGTTTCAATTTTAGCTACGGTTTTTCTATAAAAATTCGAACAGTTTCCTTTTTCTCGGGTTCTTTATATTTTATATTTACAGTATTCTTGGCAGCTATATTTTTTTTATCAATATGAATCAATATTATAATCTGATGAGTCTGTAGAAAGTAGGCCCATCTAATACTGTTGATTATATAATGTAGTAATGAGACTAGTGTTATAATATTTGTCACTTGTTAGAACCAAATTCAGCTCTATTCCCATCTGGGCCTGGGTTAGGTCACTTCTAGGGCAGCTCTGATTGTCGTACGGGGTGACTTAAAGAGCCGATGCTTTATAAGCTCGTTGCTAGGCCAGCGTTTTTAAACAACAATAATCATAAGCATTTAATGCCCTTTAGGTTTTAATGTACAAGATGAATACAAAACTAAATACAATTCTTGCTCGATCATTAGTCCAATCAGGATTATTTTTACCATATAAAAGTAATAATAATTAAAGTACGTTTTATTTTGATAGAAAAATGAAGCGTTTGCTGACTTATTAAAAAACATCGCATTTTGTGGCCACGCCGGAGACACAATTAAAAACAAATAAACCATCCTTAAACTTTTTTCCCTCCGGAAGGTACGTTGCTAATCCTAGCAAGCTTAGTGTTTAAAAAATTCAACGCTCACAGAAGTCTGACCACAAATTAGAACGATAACTGGAAACTGTGCTTTTTACACGGATTCAGTGCCTTTTTGTTGTAAGCAATTGTTCTGCTGGCACAAAATGCTACTTCTCTTTTAACCAAATTATGAATCCTGCAATCTTATATTAATTATTTATGGAATGAGGAATTAAAGCTGTGGTCGTGTTACAAGAAAGATGTACGAAACGAACCACTGTAAGACGTTTAATCTTATAACGCATTTAAAAAACGAAATATGTTAATGGAATAATAAATGCCAAACATTAATATTTAATTTGATGCTTTCACACATGCATCATAGACGGAGAGCCAGCAACATAAAAGCTCCCCTCATAAGGTACATATGTTTTGACTATTGGAATAGGAGCGGAAAAACTACTCTACTAACAAAACGCGCGTCTTACTCCTCAACGTGGGGGCTTTTAGGCCCCACAGGGGGCCAAAAAAGCCGAAAAAAGGCCCAAGGTTCCCCTCATTAGGTACATGGATGGAGTAAACGCCATTTTGTAGAGATCAGTGTCCCAAAAAGGAATTCGAAGAGTAAGACGGGATATTAGGGGGCGTTTACCGATCAGACGCCATTTTACCCAAAAAGGGCCATTTTTTATTTTCGCACATGCATGCGCTTAAACACTCAAATCATATCCGGAAATGTCTCGAGACGTAGAAAAACATACATTTTAAAGGAATTTTGGGTTATTGTCCTCGCCAGGCGCCCTCAAAAGGGGCCCAAAAACGCCAAGGTTCCCCTCATAAGGTACATGGATGGATTAAACGCCATTTTGTAGAGATAAGTGTCCCAAATAGGAATTCGAAGAGTAAGACGGGATATTAGGGGGCGTTTACCGATCAGACACCATTTTGTCCAAAAAGGGCCGCTTTTTATTTTCACACGTGCACGCGCTTTAACACCCAAAACATATCCTTAAATGACCCTAGAGGTGAATACATTTCAAAGATATTGTGTGATGTCCTCGCCAGACGCCCTCCGACGCCTCGACCGACGTGTCCTATAGCGTTTATATCTATATTGACACTCACATTTCCCGAACTTCCACCATCACATTCTCTCACAGGCTCAACGCTCACACGTTTGGACATCTCCTTTGGAGGGAATGTCTTCATCTCACGTTCGTGCGTCAATCCGAGGTACGAAGCCTCAGCCATCTCGCGTGAAGAAATCTCGCCACTCTTCGGTATTATGCACCCGTCTAGTGGCGCCCCCTGGTCGGCTATTTCGGCAAATTCCACGCACGCAGGTGTAGCCGTAGGCGGTAAACCACAAAGCACCTTGTCACGTTTGAAAATTTCCCGACTGGGAACCAGGAGTCGGGGGCTACCTTCACACCGATCGCCTACCCCGCCGTCGTGTGCTGCCATCTCTTCGTTTTTTGTTACACTGGTCACTGTTCTGATTTTATCTTTCAACCTAACCTCACTTTCTAGGCCAGCAATTTTCTTTTCAAGTACGTTTACGTGATCAGATAATAGTTCACTTCTTTCCTCCTCTAGCTTAAGTCTTTTCTCCATTTCACTAAGCAGTTTCTTAGCCATTGACATCTCACTGTCACTCTTATTGACCACTTTCTCCCATACCTCACACTTCGTACACTCACTGTTTGCACGTGGTCTCGGCACTTGGCACTCATAACTATCTATATCATTTCCTTCTGCACTTAACACTGACTTTAACCTTTTCCGAAGCACACATTTGTTTCCCGCTTTGTTCTCACCTCTCTTCTCGAGCTCATTTCTGAGTTCATTCACACTTAATTCTTTTAACAATTTCCTCTCGTTTTCTAACACGTCCTTCCCCGCCATCTTTGCAACCAATAAGCACAACAGGTAGGCCCATATGGGTAATTGGGGATTCACATCTCAAGCACCAAGTCAAAAATATTTGTGAAAAAGAGGGACTGTTAGTGCAGTGCTATCCTGGAATTAGACCAGGGCAAATTGTTCAGAGACTGATCATAGATATGAAGACTGAAAAGGAACCCAAGGCAATGCTATTGCATGTAGGAACAAATTGTCTGAAAGCCAGAGGGGGGAACTACCAAGTGTTAATGGAAATACGACAAATGGTTTCAAATCTACAAGAGAATTGGAAAGCAGACATCATAATAAGTGGCATACTTCGTCGAACCGATGTGGATGAGCTAGACATTAGGGACTTAAATGGAGCCATTAGAAAAGAATGTGCTAACCTTGGTGTATATTTTTTTGATCCAAACTATACTATTGGGTACAGAGACATTGGGAGGGACGGACTACATCTCAATAATAAAGGGAAAGAGCGGTTTGGTACTCTGATAAGAAATGCCACAAGGGCTTGGAGTTCGGGAAACTTTTAACGAACCTGGATTTAACGAGGCCTAATAATAATGGTATTAATGCTATGAAACATTTTAATCATTTTAATGTAGGCCTAGATAGTTTTGAGTTGTGCAAAAGGGCATCTTGTGAAGAAGTTAACAACATAATAGGTCAATCGGTAGAACATAGTTTTGATTTTTCGGAAAGCGCTTCTTGTGATGAAGTTAGCAACATACTAGGTACAGTGGAAGAGCAACAGGCTATAGGAAAACCAGAAATACATCATTCTCCTAATAGGACTATGGTCAGAAAATATAAACTCAAAATCTTACACCAGAACATACAATTCTTGGGAAATAAGACAGATCAATTAGACATATTATGCAAGGAGGAATCTCCTGACATTCTATGTATTACAGAGCATGCACTAAGTAATATGTAAATCGCAGAATTTACACTAGATGGTTATGAAAAAATAAGTAGCTACTGCAGAAATAACATAAAGGGAGGGGGGGTTATGATTTGTTCAAAAGAAGGCTGTAACGTTGAGGAATACAGAAAGACTGACAAACTAAAAATATCACAAGACAAAGACTTTGAGATTGCCATAGCTAGAATACAAAAAGATTCACACAGTGTCATAGTTATAGTACTATATAGATCTCCTAATGGCAACATAGATACTTTCTTCAAAAAACTCCATGAACTCCTAGAAATGGACTTTCTGAAAGGTAAAGATGTTATAATATGTGGGGACCTCAATATTGATGTTCTCAAAAATGATAAAAAATCTCAAACCCTCAGGGAAGTTGCAAATATGTTTAAATTAGACGTTACAATAAATACTGCCACAAGGAACGCAATAACAAAGACATCAACATCCTCTTCTGCAATAGATAATATACTAACAAACCTAGATAACAACCTATACAAAAGTGAGGTCATAATTACAGCAATATCGGATCACTATGCACAAGTAATCAGCATATATCCACTAGAGGATACTAAAGAATGTAAAAGGGTAAATACATCAATAATGTCAGAATATAGGGACTTGAGTCAAAAGAATATAGGACGTTTTTGTGACAAACTCAAAAGAGTATCATGGAATACGGTATATACGAAAGACGAAATTGACCTTGCCTATGAGACATTTATAGATATAATTATGTATCATTATAACTCCTCATTTCCTATAAGAAAGCCAAAGCCCCAGAATGAAGATAGGAATACAAAATGTAGTATTAAATGGATAACACAAGAGGTTATGAATATGTCAAGAAAGGTGAGGAAAATGGCACTAAAACTAAAAAGAAATTCAAGTGAAATCAATGTAAGCAAATATAAAAATTCCAAAAAAGAATATAAAGCTCTGATACGAAAATCGAAAGCAAAGGGAATCAAGGAATGCATCAATAATACAGGGAACAAAGGCAAAACAATATGGAAACTAATAAATTCAGAGCGGGGCACAAAGAAAAATAAATTCAAAACAGAATTTGAAATTAAATTAGGTCCAAACAATGAGACAATTAAAGATCCAAAACGAATAGGAAACATATTTAATGATTATTTTATAAACATAGCTACAAACTTAACAGCAGAACAAACGAAAACTGAAGGTAACAGAGAGCAGGTTTTGCCCGATATAGGGCACTCTTTCTATCTCACTAATGTAAGTGAGTTAGAAACTCTGCAACTTATCAGACAGTTGAAAAACAAGAAAACAATAGGTCCTGATGGCATATCAAGTTATCTACTAAAGAAATGTGGAAGGGCAATAGTTAAACCCATCACACACTTAATTAACATGTCTTTTAATGAAGGGGTATTTCCAAATAAACTAAAAATAGCACGGGTAAAACCAATTCTGAAAGAGGGAAACGCCTGCGATATCTGTAACTATAGACCGGTTTCAATACTCAACGATATCTCTAAGGTTTTTGAAAGGGCAATGTTTAACAGATTGACACAATACCTTGAATCGAATGGGATAATGGCAAACAATCAGCATGGGTTCAGAGGCAAAAGGTCAACTGAAACGGCTATTGCTACTTTCATTGACAACATTGCAAAAAAACTTGACGCGAAAAAGAAAACGGCAGCCATATATATGGATCTCTCAAAAGCATTCGACTGTGTTAAGTGCGACACAATCGTCAGCAAGCTCTTCTCATATGGGGTCAGAGGATATGCACTACAATGGATACATTCTTATCTTAGTGCAAGGGAGCAATATGTTGAAATAACTGACCACCTGGATGTAAAAACTCAGTCAAATAAGAAAGAAATCACCATGGGAGTTCCCCAAGGATCTATATTAGGACCTTTATTATTCAATGTTGTAGTAAATGATATGCCACAGGCTATTAGTGTGGGTGATGTACTTTTGTATGCAGATGATGCAACGAGCACACTAGCTGAAGACGATATTTTGACACTAGAAATTAGTGCTACCATTAGCTTCAATGAGGTAGGGCAATGGCTGAAACCGAATAACCTAATCATGAATACAAAGAAAACCAAATGTATGATATTCCAAACAAAAAATATAGAGGAGCAACAAATAAATATCAGGTTATGTAATGAGGAAATGCCTATTGAACAAATTGAATTTGCAAAGTTCCTAGGACTATACATAGATAATAGCCTTACATGGGATGACCACACTGACTACTTAGCAAACAAACTTAGTTCCAATCTATATGTATTGCGAAAACTAAAAACATATGGAGATACAAATTTACTATTAACGGTGTACTATGCACTTATCCAGTCACATCTCAGTTATGGATTAATAGTGTGGGGAAATTCATCCAAAACTAATTTTCAGCGGATTTTTACTATGCAAAAGAAAGCCGTCAGATTAATAAGCAAATTTAAAAAAAGGAGCACCTGTAGAGGGCAGTTCAAACAGCTGAACATTCTAACACTTGCATGCCTTTACATATACAAACTAGTATTATTCTTTAAACAACATAGAGAGTACGACATAGCCAAAAACAGCAATAATCATGAACACAACACAAGGAGTAAAAATGATGTATTTGTGGTATCTCATAGACTAGCTCTATATGAGAAAAGCCCCACATATGCAGGCTCAATTCTTTATAATAAACTTCCTGTCACCATTAAAGAAAAACCAATAGATGAACTTAGAATCAAACTTAGATCTCTTCTTGTAGAAAAAGAATATTATTATATAGAGGATTTTATGGAAGACAAGCTTGGTTAATTGGTTAGGTGGAATCGTTTTAGAGTTGATATCAATGTGTTTTTGAGCCTAAAGAAATAAGTCTTCATGGCATCACTATATTTTATTTTATTTACTTCTAGCTTCTTGACATTAGTATTATTAGACACACCATATCTGGTTGTGACAGCATGAGTATAGGTCTATATATAATGTGTGTGTGGATAGGCAATTTTATATGCATTACATGTTATTGCATCTTGTCTGTACTGTCGATTCCTATTTATATTAGGCCTATGTAATATCTCATGTTTTTTTGTTTTTTTTATGTGTTAACCTATATAACGTAAGCCTTAGTCTTAATAAAAAAAGATGTGTTTCAAACAATGTAATTTTGCTAAAGAAACAAGGCAAAATAAATAAAAAAAATAAAAATAAAATAAATAAATAAAAAAGGGGCCCAAAAAGGCCAAGGTTCCCCTCATAAGGTACATAGATGGAGTAAACGTCATTTTGTAGAGATAAGTGTCCCAAATAGGAGTTCGAAGAGTAAGACGGGATATTAGGGGGAGTTTACCGATCAGACGCCATTTTATTAAAAAAGGTCCACTTTTTATTTTCGTACGTGCACGCGCTTAACACAAAAAACATATCCTTAAATCCTGACATTAATAATAATAAATACTGGTATATTAAAGTAAGGGGTGGGCGGAGCTTCAAAACTATCGCATCCGGATCCCGGCTGTGGGGGGTGGGGGGGGGGGGGGCTGGCGAGGACATCACACAATATCTTTGATATGTATTCACCTCTAGGGGCCGCATTTAAGGATATGTTTTGGGTGTTAAAGCGCGTGCACGTGGGAAAATAAAAAGTGGCCCTTTTTGGACAAAATGGCGTCTGATCGGTAAACGCCCCCTAATATCCCGTATTACTCTTCAAATTCCTATTTGGGACACTTATCTCTACAAAATGGCGTTTAATCCATCCATGTACCTTATGAGGGGAACCTTGGCCTTTTTGGGCCGCTTTTGAGGGCGTCTGGCGAGGACAATAACCCAAAATTTCTTTGAAATGTATGTTTTTCTACGTCTCGAGACATTTCCGGATATGATTTGAGTGTTTAAGGGCATGCATGTGCGAAAATAAAAAATTGCCCTTTTTAGGTAAAATGGCGTCTGATCGGTAAACGCCCCCTAATATTCCGTCTTACTCTTCGAATTCCTATTTGGAACACTTATCTCTACAAAATGGCGTTCACTCCATCCATATACCTTATGAGGGGAACCTTGGGCCTTTTTTCGGCTTTGTTGGCCCCCTGTGGGGCCTAAAAGCCCCCACGTTGAGGAGTAAGACGCGCGTTTTGTTAGTAGAGTAGTTTTTCCGCTCCTATTCCAATAGTCAAAACATATGTACCTTATGAGGGGAGCTTTTATGTTGCTGGCTCTTGGACTATCATACTTAATATCGTATTATGAATAATGATATTTTACGTATATTATGTTTGAAAACAATGCATGTATTTAAAACAGGCTTAACTAAATATGTACCCTACTTCAATCTCCACACGCTGTTTATTGTATTTTTAAATGTTGATTTTTGTCAATGTAGTGTTTACCCACGGAAATAAAAGAAGTTAACGGAAATAATTTTTTTTTATAAATGTAACGAGTATTTGTAGCATGATTTTAGGACAATGCTTATCAATGTGTTGTGTGTGTTTTCTCTTAAATCTTATTAAAAATTAGAATCATTTTCCCTTGGCTTTCAACAGTTATAACATGACGCGTTAAACCAGTAGAGCTGACATTACCTTATGTACGTAGCAGGTCCTCGCTTTACTTTAAATTTAAATTATGTACATATATTTTTCAATAATTTGTATCAATACTAACAATAAAGTATGTACATAATCTCCCAAAGCCAGCATATTATAGTTCTTAACTTTTTAAATAAATTACATCCAGGCCAATGTAAAATTTAATCTCGTTAATTTAATAAAGTTTTTATAATATTACTTGAATAAAAAAATGGTATAAAATAGATAGAATAAATCCGAATTGATGTTCTACAGAATCAATTTTAAGCACTGTTTTTCACTGGAGGGAATTTTACACAATGTGATACTTCCATCGCCTTAGCGTGGTTCCATTTGCACTTCCTTATGATGTAAATGTTACAATAACACCAGACTGAACTAGAAAACAAACTACAACGACCGTTAATATTTAAACACCTTCAAGAAATGTAACGGAAGCTGAACATGATCCATTTCCTCATGCTTGAATTATGATACTGAAGAACAATGTGCACAACACATTATTAATATAACCATGATATTTCAGTATCTGTTGTAGATACATCACGGTTGAAGTCAATTAGACGTTCTCAAGATAAAGTTTGTACGTGGAGGTTGTTCAAACACACTATGACACACTATGACACGCTTTGACTATGACATGAGTACGACTAATTAATACTACCTGAACGATAAATAAACAAACACAAAATACAAAATGGAGTAGAAAATAAACAAACATGGTTCAATGGTACATAATTAAATGAATTATTAAAGATTGATGAAATAATATATGAGTAATAATAGATCTTTATGTGGAACTGATTGACATATATATCATATTCATATCATTTTTCCAAACTCATTCTTGTTATGTAGACTTTTCTCTACGCCTTTCAGGATATATTCAAAACAAACAGTTTTTCGTTTAATAGGAAAATCTTCCTCAACGGAAATTGCTTTTAAAATGTTCTTTTTTATAATAATCATTTATATTTGTTTTATATTCGTAATTCGTTTTCTTGTTGCTGAAAGCCAACATAGATTTTTAGCCTCACATGAACTCAAAGTTTATTTGCTGCACTGCAGTTCCATTTAAACGCAATCGTTATGAGAGTGGATGAATTGTTTGGTGAGTAACTTTTCTCTTTCCGACATAAAGTACGTCAGTTAGCTTATAGAAATGTTCGAAGTTTATGTGACAACTTTGCTCTACAAGTCACTGATAGTTATTATTAATGGGTAGTGTCCTGTATAGCTGGTAAAGAAACTCTAACCTCTTGGCCGAGGCGGAAAGCCATTGCTACAATATATCTGGTATATCTCATCTGACAACATGATTTTCTGTCAATAATCTTCACAATAGTATCACAATAGCATCAAGAATAAACATATTGTGCGCAATTCAATTAATTTCGAATGTTGATATAATTATTGTTATCTAACCTATTCAGTTATAAAACTGTTTTATTAAAAAGATAACTCTATATATTCACGAATCATGAAACATGATGCAATAATAACATTAAAGATGATAATACATCAAAAGAACAAATATTTATTTCACCTATTTAGATAATCGGTTTTAAATTGCGCTAATAGTGTTAAACACATATTGCGAATTACTGTACAATACAGACGACACTACACAGTCCAGTATATTTACGTCGTTTTTGTAAACATAGAAAATAAAAGCAACCTAAATTATGGTAGTACTTATCTAAAGTGCCTGAGGTACTCTCTAAAGTGTGCAGGTTCCTGACCTCAGGGTTGACCAGCTTGTGTTAAATTTTCATCATACATCATAAAATTGTCTGCAAATAGTGAAAGTTACTAACTCTGACCGATATAGAAGGTTCTCAGTGGTAGCACACGGCTAATACCGGATACTGGTCATTCTTACTGTAGCTTCCCGATACTTTCCTCAGTCACAAGGCCAATGCTAGGGCTGAGTCATAAAAACAGCCCTTGGACATTCCCAAACAATCTAGTTTCCATACGTCACCTGAAGAGGGGCACATCAATAAAAAGTGGATGTGCACTTTACAGCTGCCATTTCTCACTCCCGCTGCCACCTCCTTGTGATGCGTATGATACCTATGACGCACATGCATCAACTCCCAAGCGGTGTTTTGAAGTAGTCAAGATCACGCCAATATTCCATACAAGAGTGGGTTCAACGTATGTTGGTGTGTCTACACTCATTATTTAAATCTAGCTGGAATATTTTAAAAATTATCCTTGTGTATTTATGTACATCATGGTTAGTAAGAGTACTCAAAATTTCACAAATGAAACCTCAAGATTAAATCTAGGCAAAAAGTCGAGGATGTCAAACTTCATCGTTATGCCATAGGTTAATAAACAAAATGGCGGTGACGCCTCGCGTGGATTAAGGCTAAATCTTTTGTGGACCGTAGTCTAGTGATGATATTTGGAGTACTTAGTCTAAACATGTGACCGTATACCGACTGGGCTTAGTCCGAAAGACCGTACTGAGTACCCTACTGGCATGTTAACAGTTACGCGAGAGTATCGAGTTGACAATCATATAGCCAGTTTTAAAAAGCAATAACAGTAAAAAGTAACGTTTTCAATTTTACTGAATATCGAATGAGAATATCGATTAACGTGTGCATCCTTATTATTTTCCATTGGGAAATATAGGTTATATCTATCTATGCATCAAGGCCACAATTCCTCGCATAAACAAAGCTTTGATAATTTTAGGCCAGCATCTTATTCTCATAATATTACTTGCTTACATTACTCAGAGCTTCTACACTTGAGACAGTTGAGCTGAGTTGTGGTGTGAAAGGGGTGACTCATGCGAGAGATGACACTTCTCACTCATAAACAGACTAGACGTGACTCTCTGGACGCCACATGACGTCGTTTGTAGTTCTGCTCGTTCCCTTACTTTCACGTGCGGTGTTGCATGAACGATGGCAACGCTGGCTTTAAGCACTTCGTCTTGTGCTATCTGGTTGTTATGAAACATGTTGATAAAGAATTAATGTAATTTAAAAGTTTTGTTTTAAATTTAGATTGTGTATTGCTATACTTCTGTACCCCTTACTTTAGAACTGTTCTAAATCAACATTGCGGTGAAGCACGTACTCTACCATTATGGTGCATGCATTTACTGATACCTATCTTAGAAATAAATTTGTTTTGAACAATGAATTATAGAGATATTTGCAAAACTTATTTTTAGCAACAAGACACTTGCAAGTTATAATAGGGGCAATTTATAAAGTTTTAACCCTAGGATTGCCACCGACCTGAACAGAGACACAGGCATTGGGCATTGAACCAGCTTGCGGGTATGACACTAGGGAGGTAGGCCTACTGTGATGGATGTGGGCACTGCGATTGTTAATATGGCTGTTACTTAATTAATTGTTAATCCACATTATAAAAGTTAACAGCAGTCTCATGTTCCGGAATAAATTGAATGCCCACTATTTAAAAAGAAATCATGTAGGTAACTCACCAGACAACCGAATGTGTGTCTGACCTAATTAGAGGATAATTTAACTTGGCTTTAGTGTGTAGTCGCAAGCGTTGATATTTTTAAAAAACTTCTGACGTTTAAGCAGGTTGCACTACCCATCTTCAGAATTAACTCGAAGACAATTGAGAGCCACAGAGTAGAACCTACTCGATCTAGCTACACGATGGCCGTTTAGTTATTGACAAGGGCCGCGAAACACTACGGTAGTGTTTAATTACAGGATGATTGATAAGCTTTGTTATGGCTAATAAATTGCAGATCGAATTTCGTTTTCAGCGTCGATAAAGCTGAACCGTTCAGGGTTGTCAGTAAGGATGAATGAAAAAAATATCATGCATTACACGTGTTGCGTAGTATTTCAAACATTTTTTAGTTACCTGAACAATTTGTTTTTGATTCGACAAAGTAGATATACATATAACATATCGAATCTCGCGAATAGTATAAAAAAGTTTCTGTTAAACAAAAATACGGTCAGGTCGAGACCGTTTACAATATATTATATCTTCTCTCATTCACGCTATGATCTTCAACCATGGCATAGAAACTTATGCTATTGTAAATAGTCAACTCGCAATACTAATTGATAATAAAACTGGTTTGAACATCGTCGTGTTGCAATAAACTATGCCAACAAATGTGCATGTCTCTATAAAAAAGTGATTAAACCTAGTACTAAACGAATATAAAATATATCAATTAAAAAATTGAAAAACCTTGTAAGTGGTGACCAATGATTGTGTTATGTTTTTCATACATATATAGGTGTTCATTAGTTTTTTAAATGTAAATAATTACAACCATTAAATATTTGTCAAAGTTTGATTGGAAAATACACATTTACTCATACATTATACTCGTAGTTGTATACTCTCTTAAAACAGGTCTAAGTGGTACAATTGCAAGAGCAACATTATGCTTTACAAACAAAGTAAACGGCATATCTTAACGCTGACATATTAACAACAAGTAGCTCATTGACTTCCGTGAACAAAGTGTAGATAATTAATTTCATTTATGTATTTCATTACCATGTGCACTTTTCTAGCAGAATATGCAAAAGCGCTTGAATAATTCCTTGGTGGAAAATAATGAACTATTTGTGATGATGACAACGATGAGTCTCCAGTGTAAAACTAAATATCTGTATATATTGCTCATTGAAATCAAGAGGGTAGATCTCTTACGTTGATCCCATTATATACAAATCCCTGCGAGAGATGACTGAAACACGATGAATACATTTCTGCTTATACTTTTCGTACTAAGGGTGTTAAATTCTAAAGACATGTGTTCTTTACAGATGCAATCTAGTCATTAAGCTAATTAAAACAAGAAAACGCACTTGCATTCAAGATGGCATGATTGAAGTAGTTAATGTATGTCTGCCACAACATATATCATTGTTAAATTACCTTGAAAGCTAAGCACGACCGTTACTATTTTGTAAAGTACTACTTTCCTGCAGTTTATTATGTTCTTCGTTACTGTTAAGTGTACTGTTAAGTGTACTGTAAAGTTCTAAATGAAGCAGACAAAATTATAAATAGTTACAGCAGAAGAAAATATAATATAATTATTGAATCTTTTAACGTGAATTTTGCATGTTTACTTAGGGTATGTTTTGTTTCAGTGGTCCAAGGTATTAATTATAGTATATCATTTCTTAAAAATTATGCCTATGTCATGCAAACTCATGAAGATAACATACATAGAATATTTACAACATAACAAACCGTCTCGATTAGCATCGTTGCAAAAATATGAGACGTTAAACCCAAAAGATCATTACTAACAAAACATAACATTTGATTTGTGTACCGGTATGTGTTGTATGATCCAGCGTTGATTTATGTCACAAAGATTTGCTTCTAAAACAACTTGCGGCATCTTTGTTATTCCATGCCTAGCAAAAAAAGTGCATAATAAACGGTATATTGTCGCCGATTCAAAATGAGTTGGTGTAAATTAGTAGGTAGACAATAAATACAGATTTGTAGGGTTTTATTTTCTGCGTGGATCGCTTTGGTGAAATTATATAACATTAGTTTAAATGAAATACTACTTTAAGGTTGAGTAAACCGTGTGTTTAGTGTATGGTGCAGATTGAGAACTGTGAGATATGGTAGAGGCCTACGTTGTTTCTTTGATTATCAGAATGAACACCTTTTAATATATCAAATGTTTGACTCGAAGTTCCAAGTGTTTTATAAAAAATACTTTAAAAAGTATTGATTTTTATCGCAAGAAAACCTTTTAAATCCCCCAGGCAAAATAAACTGCACAAAGCGCTATCACTAAGATCTTCTATCTCTAACTTGTTTTTTCTTTTGTTCAACTCTACGTTGTATATCAGATATTCTCGTCTTTAATTTTATCCAACATTTTGTTTATTTGAATCAATCTGCAGCGCTGAGTTGGAGTCAAAACTGCCTCGCGAAAACATGATTTGTATTTTAAATATTCAATAACTCTGTTGCCATCCATCACATTTTCCGGAAATGGAATAAATATAAATGGGAGGACAATGCCATGGACAATTAGAAGAACTGATTTTCAGTGGGAGACGTTACGCAATTGAATGTGCTTTGTTGCTACGACTGCTAAATTGCGAGACTGTTTAGTTTATTTATACCGAGAGTAGGAATTTAATTTAAAATATAGGTAAATGTTGAAATTAGTGCTGTTACAACAAGGTACTGAAAATTAACTGTAGAACTTTGTTGAAGGGCCATAAATACACATCAAATTATTTATTTATAGAACATTTCCCACCGAAATGTTTTGTTTCGAAATATTAGGCAGACACTGACGTAAATGTAGTAACATACACATAACCATTTGCATTTCACACACTTTATCACAGCCACAGAAATAAATCAAATATACACTCTAAATCCAATGACACCCAATGACGCACAGATACAAATCGAGGGATTATCGCTTCAGCACTCACCTCCTGTGACCTCACAGATGAGACTGATATCACTGCCCTCGTTGTATGGTTCCAGCAGTTTGGTGCGGTCGCGTCGCTTCGCATCGTAGATGAGTGGACGCTCGGGCGGCACTGCAACGACACAAGAAGGTCATTCTGTCAGTCTCTGCACTCGCTGTTCATTCCCCCCCCCCCCCCTCATCCAATGTCAACCCGGTGCCGTTTTCAGGCAATACAAGGAGATATTATTAGAGTGCAAACAACAACACAAGCACTAAGCAGGTCATTCTGTCAATCTCTGCACTCGCTGTTCATTCCCCCCCCCCCCCTCATCCAATGTCAACCCGGTGCCGTTTTCAGGCAATACAAGGAGATATTATTAGACTGCAAACAACAACACAAGCACTAAGCAGGTCATTCTGTCAATCTCCACGATCGCTGTTCATTGCCCCCTCCCCTCCCTCATCCAATGTCAACCCGGTGCCATTTTCAGGCAATACAAGGAGATATTATTAGAGTGCAAACAACAAAACAAGGCAATGAGATTTATAATTAAATGAAAGAAAACAGTTCTTATTAGAAGTTTATGCTAAGTGTAGGCTATACTTGATTGGTTGTAGTGGAAGATAACAATAGACTCATATTGTTTTTATATATGAAGCAGATAATGGCAGCTTACCTAGTTATTTATAAGGACAGCTAAAGTATGTAGATATTATGGTGCACAACATTGGCAAAAACAGAGTATCAGTGACAGAAGTGTGTACTTAAGAGGTTGGAATTCTAAACGATAGAACAAATAAAATTTGGCCTTACAATAAAGATAATTTAATAAATTTACCTTGAAATACAAGGCAAATTCAAGATGTTGGAATGTTTAAATATAAGTTTCGTCAATTGTTGATAAATGGTAACTAAATGTAACTATGATGTAAAATTGCTGTTAGGCTAACAAAAACAGAATATACAACATACCACCTATCCGATACAGACGAAACCTGGCCAGTTTACCTGGCATTTGATATAATGCAACCATGAAGCTTTAAACCTCTCACACTTCTATCATGCTAAGTTCTGAGCTGATATAAATATGTGGTAAAATAAAAAAAATTGTATATGTTGATCATATGTAGTTGCTTTTATATCTCATCAAGCCAAATTGACACAAATGAACACAAATGTTTCGTAAATAGTTTATAAATTTTGCTACATTTTCTTAATGATTTGTATATAATTTTTGAATATCTTATTTTGTCATAATGATCAGCATTCATTTTTCTACTCAGACGTGCAATCAGATAGTAATTACTAATCATATATTATGTGTTTAGGTGCTGGGTGTGTAAGTTCAGATCAGACGCTACAATGACAGCGATCAAACACTCTTACGGTCAGCAAGTCGTCACGGTTTATTATTTTTCGAAGCTGAAAGAACGGAACAAGCATGAAAGTTTTCAATTTGAGCTTGATGCCATACGGACGTAGTTGAAAGGATTTACTTTTGTCATTATTTATTAAGTACGAAAGTTCAAGAGTGTCGTATGTTAGAAATACGTGTGCAGGTTTTCGGGTTTGAAATCAGCTTCATAGAATGTCATGCTACATCAAATAGTAACAAGTTATTGCAGAAATAGTTACATGTTTTGATCTTATCCCAACCCAAGTTTCCAAACAATTTGAGTGAAGTGTTGCATTATTTGTTAGTGTCCGTAGTGACAGCGTGTAAAAAGATAAGTTTGCTTCTTAACTAAAGTTACTCTACTAAAGCAAGTAGAATATTGGTATTCCAATATGAGGATATATTATTCAAACAAACTTTACAATAAGTTATTTGTAGTAGCAAGAGCCAGAGTTCCCAAACTCACTCAAATAAATTTGTATGATTATTTGTTATTTGTGTGGATGTTAATTGTGTTATTGTGCGGAATACTGAAATCATTGTTTAAGTTAATCTGTGTTGGTATTTTATTCAAAACTATATAGTTTGTTTTTTACATTTGTATTGTAAGTTGAGCATAAATATATTTAAAATGCTGTTAAAAGTATGACGCGGTACAACATTCAAAGAATATTTATCAATAATTTAAATTATTCCATAAGAAAAGTAAAATTGTTCTATTATCTAACCGTTCAATATAAATAAATAAAATAAATGTGTGTTTATAGTATATACCCACTCATTTACAAGAACTAATTTTCAGTGGGAGATATTTATACCATTTATTAACTGCTTCGTTACTATATGACAGCTCTTAAGTCACTGTTAATGCAAACCAGTATCATATTGATAGATAAAATTCAAGTTCCAAAGTTTCAAAACCAGTACCCGAACCAGGATTTGATCCCCGGACCCTCTGCATTGGAAGAAAATTGGACGCAATGCAATGCCTTAATCATACTATTTAATTGGTGTTTTCAACTAAAGTTAATTTAAAAAATAGCTTACATTTTAAACTTCGCCCAATTACAATGCCATTTCATGTTCTAAATGTATTTGCATTCATCGAACAAAAAACCATATATCTAATGAAAGATTATAAATGTTTTAAAATTTCAGTTTTTGACATATTTGTAGGCAAAATGTAGAAAATAAAAGACTGTCAGTTTAAAATTCAACCCCATATTTTCCATCGTTTCTACCAATCATTATATTTAGTTGACACAATATTATACTAATTTTAATATTACATCAAATTGCATGAATTCTGGCCAACCTCGCCAAATAAACTTTTATTTATGATACACAATGCAGGATTCTTACATTCTCCCCATTAACGTTGACCTAACAATTGATTCGCTGTATTGTTTATAATTATTTTATTATATTTAAATATGATCACAACAGCAATTTATTTTTAGATTCAATTTTTTTCAAGTAACTTACTTGATGTTTGTTCGCTGGCGTGTATTACTTTATTCATCGGTGCATATTTTATATTACTTTTTACAAGTTGTTTTATTAGTTATGGAAACGTCCTTTCTCTCAGAATCCTTCAAATAAAAGTTTGAAACGTGAGCGATATAAACCCTGTTTTAGTAGCATCTCGCTGAAAACTAGACAGAACAACATGGTCTTACAAAAAAACAACCTTAAATTATATCCTAAATGCCTCAGTACTGAAAACTTACCTAATGCATTTTGAATATACATTTTAATGCCCATTTTCCTTACATTTTTATTTCAATACAATAATAATAATTTTTATAGGAAACCTGCCTAGGGACAATGCATATCCTTTTTTAGGTGACTAACTATTTACTGGGTATTGCGTCATTTGTAATAAAAGGAATTTACGAGGGGTGATAGTATGACTCAATCACAGCTTTCGCCTTGTAACAACCTCTGCTGGCTGGACGTGGCTCCTGAATTAGTCTAGCGTCTTACCCCCAGCTATCTCTGCGGGAGGGGTTATACTCAATGGTGTCAGAAACGTAGATTCATACAAGCTGAAACAAAAGTTGATACTTTTCGTAAGATTTCGCAGCCGGAGTCTTGACAAAACTTGGCTGTCAGTTTTCATCGCGCTTACTGAAATGAAATTTCTGCTGTTTTCAACCGATTGCAGGTCCATCTTTAGAGTGAAAGCAACTTGAAGAAATGCAATCACAGTACGAATCCTCTCAGTACAGCTTGTGAAATTGCACTCCAAGTTTTGTATGCTTGGAATGTGGACGGTGCAATCGCCCTAAACATCACTGTTAGTTTCAGTAGACGCGGCGACACCGAAAAACAAGGGTTGATGTTTCTCATTTCTATACATTGTGCGTAGGCCTACTAGATTGGGGTTGTGATAAAAAAAAAACACATTATTATAAATATACGAGTAAATTACTAACAAAGACAGCTAATTAATATTTAATGAAAGGCTCACAATGTAGGCCTACTAGGATTCAGCTTTCTCCGAGTAATTTTAATCCTTCCCACATCCCACATCTCACATCCGTCCGTCAGTGGGCAGCACATTAAAAGAGAAGCTTGCTCATAGATTAGCTGCGAAAATAATTTTTCTCTCTTTTGGTATTAAAGTTTATTTTTTTAAGCTAGAAGATAACGCAAAAAAAATAAAGTGGACGCCTGTGTGAAATATGTATGAACAAAATATTAATGTTACTCGTAATAATAACCATAAAAGTGGTCCCTACTTTTGGATATACCAGGACACCCATTCTGTTTAACAAATAGTATTTCACAATTCACACTCTTTCATACAGTGGTCGTAGATTCATGCCGTCAAAAATACTTTTGGAACAAAGACCCAACGACACTTTCATTTTACCTATTCATCTAATATAGCGCATAATTGTTGTATGTTGGCTTAGAAGTGAGTATCTAATTATATATATTTATTCCAATTATGATTGATTCTGTTTAATTGAGTTAAAATTATTATGCAAAATTGAAGTTTACTGTCAAATTAATAAAACCACAGAATCATCTGAAATTTACCATTCCCGTTTGATTTATCAATTCTGAACGAATTGCTTTGCATTTTATGAGCTCATAGGTTGGGTTTTTGTTTAGTAGAATGTTTATTTATTGATAGTTCGAATATGTTGGTACAAAAGTACATATCAATGAAGATTTAATGCTGCAGATGTTAAACTGATAGTGAAAAATTGGTTATAAAAGTGCACAGATATTAATTATTGTACACACAAAGTTGTGTCACAAACCAAAAGACAAACAATGTTTATCTAATAGTTAATTTACATGATAAAAGGTCATGAAATCTTTTTTATGTAGTCCGCTGCTCGTGAAATTATGGTGGTTTTTTAATTCGTAATATCTGTTTCCACGCTCAGACTTTACAAGTCACGAAATAACGTCGTATTAATAATACACGAGCTCTCGGCGTTGTGCATTCTGTGATAAACTATTCAAGTAAAACGTTGTAATGTTTCAGTTCAAAGGGTTGTACGGAAAAGCTACGACTCAGCGCTCTTTCAGTAAAACCGAAATGAAACTGGCTCAAAACTTTAACCGGTATAGTTTTATGGCCGCAAGCAAACAGGATTCAGAGTCACATTTTACGGTTTGATGAGTTATAGAAATATAACACAAACGTTTTAATAAATAACATTGAATAGTTCGATTAAAATTGTGATTACCAAAAAACCAAATTTCCAGTGTTTAATTTTTCATCAGGTTCATAGTTATAATTTGGCACAATTTCTAATATCTAGCTGTTCGAGCCTACCACTAAAACAGAGAACGAGACAAAGAAGTTGAAACGTCGTGGAAAAAATAGTTTTTAAATAAATCATCCTGGCGCAGTAGCCGCGTACTCGGTAAGATTTAGAAGGATCAATAAATTAAATACATCTTTCGAGATTTGAATTCACATCCTTATGTTTCATACTGCTTTGTCTCATCCGCCTATTTATTACGAGTGAGAACATCAAGTCATTAGAGATTACCTATCTAAATTGATCCTTGACACGTAGAAATACCATTAACATCCATGTTGGATTGGATAGCATATTCTCACGTGGGAGATGGGTGGTGGGAGGTCTTAACTTCTTATTGCTTACTGTTGGGTGTTCGGTTTAGCAAAATAACCACATACACAATTGTTCAGTTATTACCCATCCTATAGCTTAGTTTTGGTTTAGTTTAGTTTAATTGAAGTTATAGCGTAGTAGTAAGTGTTAGAAGGCTCTTCGTGGCACAAGATTTCAAAGGATTTCAAGTGTTTTAGGATAATGTTTGCTAGCGTCGACGCCGTTTCTTGTAAAAACTTTTTTTTTTTTTTTTGTGATGACAAGAATAGACAATTTATAATAATAATAATAATTATAATAATATTCAGTAGCGACCGTTGCTATAATTTTAAAACAATTGAATAACTCCTCGCCAGCACCAGCACGAGTCAGGCTGTTTGCATGAGGCTGAACGCAAGGAAATTGACCTCTGACCTAGGTGCGGTGTAAGGATCGAAGAAAGAAGAATCCCCTACTTTCCTCTTCACCCTCCCCTCACCGTTCCACATCCCTTCCCGTCACCCAGCAACACGGGTACAATTCCTGCATTTCGAATTGGCATTGAGCCAGCGTGCAAATCAAAATGATTCTATTTGAACAATTTATTATTCAAAAATATGATATCACGTTTGATGAGGTAAATACATCAAACATGACGATGGGTGTTGAGCAATGATATCGATATTGAAAAGTCGACCGTTAATTAACATGAACGGTTTCAATATAAAACAATAAAACAATATATTTTGTGAAAACATTTTCCATTTGATTATATTTTCAAAATTTGCATCCATCTAAAGACCTATGGTAACTTGATTTTGTAGTTTCAAAAGAATCATATATAATTTTTTCCTACGTTATTGTAGCTCGGGCATTTGTTGGGTCGCAGCTAGAAATCATATATTGTTTTCAAATTTATTATGTATTATTATTTTTTATATCCTCCCGCTGTTATTTTCGTTAAGATGGCGTATTTTGTGATACCTTTAATATAATTATTTTTCATATTAATTTTTAGAAAATAGGCAAAGCAATATTTTGAATGTATTATTGCCAGAGATGTTAAAAAAATTAAAAGCATCCACAGACTATATTTTACTGTTCAAGAGTTTCGCGGCCCAAGTCAATAATAAAACTTGGGTTTCAAGTATCGCCACGTCACTTGCTGAATTGTCTAGGTTGATAGGTGCGGTGTGGGTTCTTCTGCAAGTCAACTCTGACGATTTGTAGACTTACCTACCAGAAGGGTCATCGAAGTATCAGCCATGATACCAGCAATCAAGGCAGCGGTACCGGAAAACCCAGTTTTGTTATTATAAGGTTTATTAAATATGAAGAGCGTTGATAATGTTGATTGATACCATGCAGCGTTTTACTCATTGCATGTGTAATGTACGAGCTGAGTGACTAGATAACTCAGCTGTAGTTTGGCAAGTGCGCCAACTCAACGGGTCTGAAGACATACTGAAGATATTATTCCACTCTAGCTCACGCTTCCTGTTTATTAAATATCCTCTCGAAGCAAAGTGCCACATGTTGCATGGGGCGTCTGTTTCCCTTATTTTTTCTTGAAAAGAATATAGTTGTCCGCCCCCCTCAACCCTTTAGTAACATCAGAATGATTTAAGACAAAAACATTTTACCACCATCACCATTATTTCCTGTTCCATAGTTACGCACACATATTTTCAAACAAATTGTCATTCCTTTCCTTAAGTTTAAATGTAACAGTAAACGGGGCAGTGAGTAATAACATAATAGACCGCTAAAAAAAAAAAAAAAACGCTTCGAAGTTGTAGCTGTTGGAAGTTTTCCATGTTCCCAGAGAACCCTTCTTAACAAATTTCCATCGCAATATTTCAGGCAGCTGTTTCTGTGCCAAGTCACTTTAAAACTTTTTCCCACATCACTTTTGCTATAACTTGTGAACTTTCTAGAGAATGGATATTCTAAAGTCTGCTCTTATGACATATTTGTCTGTTCTCGTGAGACGGGTGGCTTTTTATGTTGTTCGCTTCAAACCAGGATGTAAAAATAAAATTAAGTATACCTATCTGCGTGCGCGTATTCCAAGACGAAAGAAAACCTCGTTTGAAAAACAATGGAAATTAGTTCTTCTTTCTTATATGAGCAAATTTATGTTACCAAATTGTTGCTAATATAATCAGAACTTGTGTGTGCATTTTCCTCTATGCAAGGGCCAAATAAACAAACTAATTAACAATTATTGCTTTACAGGCACACTAGCAATCCTCATCATCTCTGCATTGCATATAAGTATAACATGATATTATAAAGAACAATTTCTCGCACAAAGGTAAGAAGAAAGTAAACATCCCAACCAAATAATTATAACAATAATCAACATTAAAAAACACAAAGTAAATAATAATCCTCAGCACTGAATTATCAAATCTCATGATGAATTTCGACGCGGCCGTGGTGGGTTTAAAGGAAGGCGACTCGTTTCATCCGTTACCTCCTCCAATAGGGAGTATTCACGTGACGTCACATTGGCCATATTGGAGGCCACCTAGAGTACCATATCAAGTTTCATTTAGCTGTTAAAAGAAAACGAATAATATTGTTTACTGGGAAATATGACAAGTTTGAAAACGTATATCCTCTTATAAAGTGTACGAAAATGATTATTGTATGCTTTTATAAACGATTAAAAGAGTAATCGAGATACAAGAGTTTGTTTATGTTGATTTGTTTAAGGAATAATATCAAACCAAACTTAGAGAACAGTTGAATTTGCATCAAACGCCAGCTGAAACATAGTAACAATGAACTACCAATCACATGCCATTGTGGCCTCCAATGTGGCCACCATGCGCAATACGTGAATACACCCTATATAACAGTACAGCGAATTCAAGAGTTGTGTAAAAATATCAGCCATTATCATAAGGTGTCAAATTATTAAGTTATAATTTTTCTAGAATAAACCTATTTGAATAACCGTATTATGTAAATAAGTTATACCGAGAGGTATAAATATATCAAATTAATAACCGTACGCTAATACGGTATGCTAGTATGCAATATGCCGTATGCTAGTATCTGGGGAATAGCTACAAGTTAAGCTTCATTGGTATACAAGTCACATGTGTACACTGGCCGTACAACTAATCAAACGTAGGGCATATTTTACGAACAATGTGGAACTGCCAAATAGATAACATTCGGGGAACACCGAGGGGTTTTGGACGACTTCGTTCAAGCCCCGCAGGGGATTTTCCTACGGCTTTTTTAGGAACCATGTAGAAATCTTTCTTTAGATGGTTTGATGAAATTTACTTTGCAGTTCGATTGTTCTCACAATGTAAGGTTGTGGCAAAAGGAGGCGTTGGTAATGGTTTTCAATGAACACAATAAAATATTGACCTAAGACATGTTATATTGTTATCCTCATATGACAATTGGACGATCATTAAAATTTAAAGTAGGTTAAAAATTGAAAATTACATAGACATTTTTTAGTTTCATTTCTATAATGCCTTAGGTTTCTTGGAAGCTGGCCCTTGCGATTGACTCCCAACGCTTAATAAACAACAATATATTTTCTTGTTCATAGGGTGCACACATTTAAATTAATAGAATATCTGACCCGATACAAACATTATAAGATTTCCCCATTGATAGTCGAACTATTATCAAATGCACAATTTTCAACTGCGCAAATGACTACCAACTGAGCAAACAGTGTCTAATTGCGCACTTAAATTGCCGCTACAGATTTGTCTAATAAAATGTCACAAAATGAAATTCAACTCTTTTTCAGGACGGAGCTTAGGATAAGCTTCTTACACTACCGCTCAGTTCAAAAAAAGAATAAACGTCGTCACCAACCTTTTGACATTCTGTTCACAAACTGTTTAACGCAACCCATCTAATTGATACGCTGGTGTATATCAATACATGACTTAATAGCTAGTCACGTGATGCTCCAAACAGATCGTGGTAATCATAATACAAATAAATAAGAATAAAGTAAAATACAGTTGGTATACAAAGACAAATAATATGAGAATTACATTCAAAAATTCCAAATAGGAGGAAGGGTTGAAGCCCCTTTAAAGAGATGTTTAGTGTTTAAATATTGGCATTTTTGATTATCATTTTTGTTTGCTTGTAATTAGCATTGATACCATCAACGTTTGGTGCATCAAAGAAGGATATACCCAAAGTGCAGTCTACACTAATGGAAAATATCGGACACATTATTTCATAACAAAATATAAATAAACACTGAATATAAGCATAATTATAATTTATATGATTAACAAAGATCCGGGAAAACAATATGTTGATTTACTTAATTTCGTTTTCACTTCGGACTAAAATGAGCTTGTCTGATACATTAGGATTTGCTGTCCGCTGTTTGTGTCCATCAAGAATAATTGTTGTTGTATCGTTTACGTTAGTAGGTTCTTGTTTGGTTTCAATGTATTAGTGTACGCGACCCGATCAGTCACACAGTTGGGGAGCTGCCCATCCATCTTACGGACCGTCAATTTACAAGTAATATTAGCAAATTCCTGGTCTCTGCCCATCACCGCTTTCACACGGCATTCTTCATAGAGGCCACAAATTCACGCTCTTACTTATTTCCTATTTTAATTATAATTTGCTTTTCAGTATCAAATACACTTGATGTAGAATAAAAATAAAAACTGCTTCAAACGTTTATTCTTGGAGAGAGATATGAGGCTAATTGAGGAACTTTCAATTCTTATTAACCGTTATTACAATGAATAATAAAAGAATATAAAAATTTTACCTTAGACATTAAGCTTGGCAAGTGAAAGTATTAAATAAGGGAGGCGATTTGAACTGACCCGGCACCCCCACCAAATAGTTGATATATTATTTTAATGGACGCCGGCGATGATTAACGTTTGAAGATACGATATCGTAAGGTCCGAAATTCTTGAAACTTGAAGCTTATGCTAAATGCAATCATTTGGCTATGCCACGCAGAGCAAAACAAATATAAATTAAATTAAATGATTTGTCTATAGGAAAAGTTATGAGTACGAAAGGTTTAGATTCAAACTATCAGTAGTCCTTCTAGTAGTTGTAGTAGAAGTAGCATTGGTAGTAGTAGAATTCTTATGTTATTAAAGTAATGAAAAATGTAACAGAATTGTTCGCAAATGTAAAAATACAATAATTTTATTTGTACATAAAATAACTTTTAGGAGAGACTCCTGTACCCAGGCTTATATTTAAATATACAATTAACTGAGTATACTTCTTTGTCTTTAAATACATATTCATAAATTTACGAGTTGTAATAACTTTTTTTAATATTTTTAACAAATTTCTTAACGACCATGTACCTACTTTGTTTTCACGTACCTTAACTCAGTTTTGAAAGATTCTCAAGTTGATTTATATTCAAATAAAATTATTTACAGCCAACCACAGAACAAGCATAAAATTGAAATATTAATGTTAACGACATCTTTATTTCGCATTTTATTCGCAATAAAGTGTGTACAGACGCATTATAATTGAATTCGTTTAACTTCTTGGTTGAGCATGTCACATGAAAAGTTTAATCTCTGGGCCAGCCAGGCGTTAGAGTGTGAGAGGCGCGCTGGCTTGGTGCTGACAGATGTCACGCGGAGCGCCATTTTCACAACTCTCTTACCGAAGAAAACTGTGGCCTACTGGGTCCCAAGCCTCCAACCTCCACATTTCAAACGATTATGTAATAGCAGATATTTCCACAAAACGTTTGTATTTACCTTATACCTAATTATTTCCATCAACAAGCTCTTTTTTGGACTCATACACATTATACACATCAAAAATGCATATAATACTTCAAGTATTACTTAAATTCGCACACTCCAAAACACGCACACACAATATGACAGCATCAAACCCCAAACATCTTTCTCACGTACACTTTTATAAATCATGCATGAGTATTTTAAAAAAACATACCACATAACTACATTTATTACAGATGCACTTTTAAACAGACATACATGAGCATACGTGTATACGAACACAGTATTGCAAGATGGTTTCTAGCCAACAATTATTTAACGAACTGGTATTAAAGATAATGTCTTCTTTAAAAATGCCCGTACACAAAAACAAAGGCCCATTTCTTCCATTTTACGTTTGTATATGGTTGTGTTATCCACATTCTCACATAGCCCATCTAGCCCTGTTGCATGCACTATAATACGTATAACATAAACATACTCCTACACCCACGTTCCATCACCTACATGTCCCACAAGCACTCGCACTATCAACTAATGTTTCCTACCTGTGCAATCTCTATCAAGCACAGGCGTTGTAGCGTTGATTTGTATTATTTTTCTATTCGCTTTTTAATAATAACTATAAAACACAAAAAGTATGATACGCAAATAGATATCACAAAAACACACGGACATGTATAATCAATGATATAATACAGAGGCTGTTCATTGTGAACTATAATTGTATTTCGAATAACGACAAAATCTTCAAGTAAATAATATTCTCGAGTCTCGTGGCTCTAATTCACATACCTAAATATTATAACAACACTTACTAAATACATAAGAATACCGATCTTGTGGTTCTTAAGAATATATCATCCTAATATTAATACAACACTTCCACCAAACAAACAAATGACTACTGTTGCAGTGGTTTTTACGCACATACTCTCATATTATTAATACTATTAATTGTATTACGGTACCGCCAATGACTGTGGGTATGTATGTATATGTTAGAACATCAAAGTCAAATTTGAATGTGTTTGTAATAATGTCAGATGGTAGCATGGTAATTTGTATATTATTCAAGATATTTACTGGGATAGATATTTGTACGAGAGGCAGAGCTACTTTCAACCGTTTATATTTGTAAATTGTATATTTTGTTTATTGTTTCAATATTTTCATAAGTGAATATGTTTTAAGCAAGTAACACAATTACAGAAACATCTCGTACACACGGCAACTTTATTTTACTATTCACATTACAGTACTAAAACATAAATAATATGGCAAACTCATTTCGCTACTCCCTACAACAATATATTTGCATTAAAGAACGAGCGACCATTTGTATGTAACGTGTTCTCTAGACTTGCGAAATAAAGATAGAAAATGTTCATTCCACGCCCCCCCCCCCCCCCCCCCCCCGCAGGCCATAGCTCGCGATGCTTTCTAATGTATTCTATTCTCATCCTCTGCAAAGTCCGAACAAAGTACCTGAGTTTGCTGACGACGCTTACATCACAGCAGAAAATTATTTCATTTTTTTTCCTTGAAAAATATTTACCTTTATGAAAATATATTCTCATGATTTAATTTGTATGTCATTCATTTTTGGATGAAACTCAACATGATCACTTATCTTCCAATTCTTAAGAGAGATGAACTAAGCGTTCTCGTAATCATCACATCATCCCACCATCACGTTCGTCCACCCAATGTCATGTGGACGCAGCAGTTTTAGATTCACTTATGTGGTACAACATTAAGTCAACAGGCGTTTTTACAAACTCTCATAATAAATAGAAGTATTTCCTTTTGGCATCACAAAACAAGTTTCAATATTCACTTATGACCGGTTTCACCAACTTTTTAAACTCAGATTAGCTGGTAATCGGAGATTTTCTACGAAAAAAACCTGGTGACTGCCATTCATTTTCAATGTAATGTTTGTTGAAAATATATACCAAACGTAGTTTACTGAATCGGAGCTGAAAGTTGGCTCGAAATATCAACACAACGTTATTTAACCACGTAGATGTCAGTCATAATAGCGATTGCCAGCGTAGATGCTGCGCTCAATTAGGAGTTGCTATAACAAACTCTGTATTAACTGTCACGACTCCAGTTCATTATCAATCATCCTGAAACAAGCGGGGGTCTTTAACTATTTGGATATGTGATTCCATTTCATTGTAACGATTCCACCAAGTGGTTAGCCTTCCAAAGCCATCTGCGACCAAAGACGTAATTACTTGATTGGCTGTTAAACCAGCGAACATTATACGCTTTATATGGATTTCTCATCTCATCTTCACTCATCTCATCTTCACATGCTACAATATACGAAACAAAATGCACTTTAATTGGTTTGCGTCAAATACGGTGAACTCCCTGTGTAATGTATCCCTCCCTTAAAAACTCGCAGATAAAAACGAATTTACTATATAAACGACGAAATATTGCTCACCTTACTGATAAAATGTATTCGTTGAGTTCGTTAAACAATTAAATATCTCCAATTACACCTTTATTTTGAAGCAATAAGCGAAACTTTATTTCACTAATAATCACCACACGTATTAGTGATTTTTGTGATTAGTGCGTGTAGAGCGTATAGTGTTCTTGTCATAGTTGTCCCAAGACTATCTTACATATTATGCTTTCGTCACAGGCGATGGGTTCGTAGCCAATCAGCGATCAGTATTTGCGCGGGTGTGTTCGCTGGTTGGCTACGAGTGCCTTGCCTGTGACGAAAGCATATGTAAGGTAATCTTGGGCCAAGTATAATATGACACGAATCACAGAATAGTAGGGGTTTACTCGCTGCAAAGGGGCAACACACAATGTTGAATTTTGTACAAAACCGCATGGAACACATCTTTTCTTTAAGTAGTATTTCATGTTGTCTTGAAAGAAGTGGTATCCTTCACATTTTAATATGCATAGTGACCGTCTAGCACACGTTTAATACTGATCAAACTACTTCATTCATCGTCAAATATAGCTGATGCTAGTTAGATGTGTATACCTGTCATCTGAACATGTCAAATTTTGAGCCTGGATATAAGAACTCGCTATTGAAATAAATGCATAAACCATACTGAAATTCACCCTATATATCGTTAGATAAGAAAAATACGCGTCCAGGCGCATTCAGACCAAATCCTTAACCACAATTGCGGTATCGGGATGGGAATCGTAATTTTGAATACGCGATAAAGTTAACTTACTTGGTTCGTGTCGCTGTTCACAATAAATACGTAATGTCGGCATGAGAAAATATACGTTTGCAATCCCGATCCCAATTATGATCACGATGCCGACCATTGTGGTTAGGGCTTTAACGAAGTTGCAATCCAGCTCTTTCAACCCTCCTCCTACTTTACTTACATACATCGATAAGGTGATACAAGAGAATTTAATAGATGTACCGTTAGTTTTATGAGTTTTTATTGTGTTTATGTATTGGAGTCGTCCGAGACAGGCTTAGGTTACAAAACCCCCCTTTTTTTTATCGCGTTTAGTGTGTATTATTTAAATACTTTAAGGTATGTTACTACAGTTTGTACTGAAGATTGTGGACTAACGTACAACTTGAATATACGCACAGTTTTTTTATTTACGTTCCACATATCAAAGTCCAAAAGATAGAGAAAATTATATGTTGTCAATTTGTACATTCTTTATAATACAAATTCGTAGGTTTCATGTACTTTTTTGAATTCATATATTTGAAACTTGAAATTAATTTTAACTAACAAAGCAATTACTTTGGATTCTTATTTTATACTCAATTCAAGCATTCAATACGCAACTCGAAATCCGGTTTGATATAAAAAAAAAGGAAAGTCTATTCGAATGTGAAAATGAAAATCCGTTTATAAATAGTTCTTAGTATACCGTTTTAATAACCGCTAACTGCGTGTTCTAATGAGCCACGTTAGACTATTTAGACCTTTTGTACATATTTAAATGGCATGTGTTTAAACCAGCGAGTCACCTACTTGACACAAAAAGATATGTTTACAACTGCGATGTTGTCATTAGCAATTACATGTTACATGTTGTACAATAAGAAACGCGAAGCAACTTCCATCCGAGTTCTATACAAAACTCTGTAGAAATGACACTGGTTGAACAACTTGAACCATGAAATGAAATTACTTTTTAAATAGATTTAAACTCGTTGAACGACCCGAGGCATTCAACGGTATTGCAGCCACTGTTTCGTCAGTAGATGAATCAGGGAATGTCAAAGGATTCTGTGCATACTTGAGTTAAACTGTGAAATTATATTTCAAGAACCTTGCAAAACGACGAATTTTTTTCATTTTTAATGAAAAAGTATGTTTCTCATCTGCGAGTTTCGTTTCCTCGCGAATAACTTAGACTTGCTCACGTATATTATCTTTTTTCGTAACTTATCTTTCATGTTGTAGAAAAAATATATTATATTATAATATAAAAGTGCTACGCCACATTTAACTTCTCCTTTGAAATGTGTTTCTATCTTACATGAATACATCGTGTCTTGTCTTGTTCTCAAACGATGTGCTATTGAAGATTGAAACGGTTGATGAAAAAGAAGTATTGAAACATTATGTATGTTACAAAAACCAAAATTTTTAGTCGAACTTGTATTTATTCTTACGTCATTAGATGAGAATTAAGCTATGCAAATATGAGTCTCATTGACTATTAACGCAATGATTCGACGGCGCACACACAACTGATAACTAAAATATCTACAACAACCACAACACATTAGTTAGCAGAAATCACACAAGGTACGAGAGGCCTCTAGGCACTAGCACCATTACGAGTTTAAGTCGCATTAAATAGTCTTTTAACTCAATGTTGAAATCTAGAAATTTCCCTGATTGGGTCTCGAACCAACATCTTCTGCTGTTTTCTGTAAATCAATGGTGTTATAGTTCCTACTGTGGTTGAGCGAAGTGTCATGATAATTAAGGCAAAGAGTGCTTGACATGAAACCAATAGCATGATTTTATTAATATTGTGCCTACAAATAATGCAGCCAGTATTATATTCGAACAGCTGACTTTCACATTGATTTACCTACATTTCTTCCGTAGGTAAGATACACATAACTATCGCAGACAATTGTAGGAGTTAAAACATTATCAGGCAATACAATAAGTGGGCATTGGCGTAAAAAACTTAGTTATTCAAATACCAAACAAACTTGATGAAACACTATTTATTAAAATTAGATTTGTAGTTACTCAAAAATGAATGTTTGTACATATATACATTTCTCTATTTGCAGCGTTAAGTTAAAGATTGTGCACTTTTATGGAATACACACACATGTCATAAATTCCTAACAAACCTTAATATAATAAAACTTGGAATGATTGATCAGATACAGAAGTAAATTTCCCGGTAAAAAGGTATAGAATAAAAATTTAAAATCGGAAATGGTATATAGAAATAAACTGTCCTACTTTTCTATCTCGTAAAATTATATCTTTGAATGAATAAATCTTATTTCAAACTGAGTATATTCTAAAAGAATCATCAAGTATGTATTTGAGTTCTTCCACCCTTAGCTCGAGCTAGATTATTCCAGAATTTCATTCAAATGTCAAGAAAAGACTGAAGTATGCCATCTTATAAAATGGGCTGCATAGCTATTGAGCGAAAATTTAAGTGCGCGAAAGTTCTAGTTAGCGAAATTCGCGCACCCGATCATTCGCGCAATAGAACTTTCGCTCACTAGAGTATTCGCGCATTAGAAGATTCGCTAACTAGATATTTCGCGCACTAGACTTTTCGCGCACTTAAGGTTTCGCTTACTGGAAATTTCGCGCAATAGGCTATTCGCGCACTAGAGTTTTCGCGGACTAGAGTTTTCGCGCAACAGATTTTTCGCGCATTTAGGTGTTCGCGGACTAGACTCTTCGCGCACCTAAGGTTTCGCTTACTAGAAATTTCGCGCAATAGGCTATTCGCGCACTAGAGTTTTCGCGGACTAGAGTTTTCGCGCAATAGAACTTTCGCGCATTAGAGTTTTCTTTGCATTAAGGCGCAGCAGGATATCTGCGGTCAGGTATACTGTGTATATTGTCGGACCTGAAAACGTTCGACTCAGACCGCCTGCCAAGAATATTGATGTGCCGTTCTTGCGCTTAACCTACCGTGCCGCCAAGGGTCACCCCCCCTTCCCCCCCCTCACCATCGCCCCGTCATCATCACCGATTGCGAGCGGTTGCTTCTTAATGTTACCTGTTTGCGTATATATATCACGTATTATACATTTTGTGCTGTCAGGTGGTCCACTCCTGATAACGTCAAATGACGTTGTCACTCAATCACAATTGACACAAGTATTATTTAGATGTGGAGAAAATAGATATCTCAATCTCCCAGTATTTTAGTTTTCACCGTAACTTTACTAGGTAGTAATAAGTATTCTTATACTGATGTAGGTTAACAATACAGTGATTTATTTACAATGATGTCTCCACACAAGCAGCATGTTCACGTTATCACACCCAATTGGTTTACACATTTTATTTTATTTATTTATTTAATGTCTATTCTATTCAGTAATATTAAAAGTAATATTCGTGTATTCCAGGTTCTTATTGCTTCACGAATTATTAATGGTAATAAATCAAGATAAACGACACATACAAAAACTCTAGTTATAACAAATTTGCGCTTACGTCCATTTCGGTATAATACACAGCGCAGACAGCATATTTTTGTTATGAATATGTAAGGTATCGGTAAGTGATTTGATTATTTCGATTATGTACTTAATAACACAAGAAGAGCAACCTTTAATTTACCACGCGCACATTACTTGGAGTTAAAATATTCAGATAATATTACTATGCTTTTTCATGGTAAATCATATGCATGTAAAATGAACCAAAGCCAACGATAGGCGGTCATTGACGGCTTGTCGTTAGAGTAGTAAACCGCGGTTCTGGCATTCAGATTTGAATCCTGTGTAGCGCATGTTAACCATGACATGAATGCTTCTTCATAAATTAAGCACTCACTCATCGTCGCGATTTTCACTGGTGGTAAAAAAAAAAAAATGTAAGAAGACCCGAAATATCGTCACCTTCCAAATTTGTCCAAGGTTTAAATGAGGGTTGGTCTTGTACTTTACAAATTAATATTATATATTAAAAATGGTTAGTGGTTGGTATATAAAAAATGGTTGTGATCATATGTTTATTTAATTATATTAAAATGTAATAATTTAATTAAACGACGGGATTTCAGGGGAGGCTAAGGGGGAATTGACTCGGCTGAAGCCCCCAAGCCCCTTCCCCACTATACACGGCATTAGTCATGGCGAATTATCAATAAACAAATGTTAATACGTATTTAAAAGGGAATTTTCCTCTTTTTTTAATTTTCATCTTCTACTAAATTAGTTGACAACTTCGTAAATATGAACACATTAAATGTATTTACTTAAATAAAAATACAAATTTTGTATTTTTATTTAATTAAATTATATCAATCATCCAATTAATCTGAAGTGTTCTACTTCTTTTTTACAAGTGATGAAACACATGACATTTCTTCAAAGTAGATTACCAATAAGATAAAATTTAACAAACACAACTTGCTTATATGATTATTGTATTCGAGGATATTACGAATCGAGAGTATATACAAAGAGAATATATTAATTTTTACTTTAAAATATAATTACAAAACGTAAAACATTTTTGCGGTATATGCAGTCCACTGTTCGATGTGTCAACAATACAACAACAAATTAATCAATTAAATAGAAGTTAGTTTATGTCGTCCCGGTAGCTCAAGTGGGAAGAGCAATGGCGTGCAATGCCGCAGATCTGTGTTCGATGTCAAGTCAGGGCATACTTATATTAGAATTGCTATGTCCGTAGATTATCCATAAAACTGAAGTTGGCTATAAACAAACATGTCATAATTTGCATGTACACCATACGTAAAGTAAATCGTGGATAGTAACAGTCACCTTCTGCTTGTTAATAGTAATATCAAAATACTACAATTTTGTTGTGATTCTCAATTCTCAAGTAATTCTCAAGAGAATATTGTAACGAAAACGACGCATGTCACACTATTTCGTTGTGTGTAATGAACGTAAAGGTAAGACAGTGCATGCAACGGGAGTGTACGTATCCATATGGGTATGGGTAGGTTTTGTCAGAACGCAAATAACAACCACTTCTTCTTGGCACAATAATTTAAAGTTATTTTATCTAGTTGTCTATACGTTGGACGAACTGGAGTTCTATTATGGATTATATTCACTTTCGAGCACGTTATTGTAAGTTTATTATTCACATTTCAGCCTACAATCAGGGGTTATGGTTTAAATAACAAGCCAGCGTTTGGCGTGACGCGTGATTCTATTAAACCGCGGTTGTTGCTTTCCAAGTTCGAATCCTGGCTTGGGTATGGATGCCATGTGGCGTTTTTCATATTTTTAATTACCCAAGCACCGTCTCGATTACCCTCGTGGCTAAAATATGAGCGTAAAGCCCAAATATCACTTGAACAAAATAAAATGCAACAACATATTTCATAAGTCCATTGTCTTCACTTAACGTGAGCATATATAATGAATTTAATATTTACACATTGCTATCTCATATATTTTATTGATTAAGTAAAACATAGTCATGGTCGTCACGATGAGGCTGAAGCGAACATTGTCATCCCCATATACACCCCAACTGAAGAAGACGCCTGCATCCACACAACTAGCAATGCTCCGCTGTGTAGCGTATCGCCTACCATCCAGGGGTTACATCCGCCATTTACGAATAAATACATTATTTTCACACAGTAGCGTAGTGCAGAATATGAGGAGCCCATGCGACATATAAAAAATTACCTACCAGTATTGAAAAATGTATAACGTGCTTTAGTGGCTGTGAGTGTATCGAAAACGGAAACTAAGTTCAATCATCGTGTTCTCTCTCCCTCGGTACTGAATTTGAAACTATCAAATCAACTTGAAACTCAGTTATCCATGTTCTGTTTAGTGTCTGATTCCAAAATATTTCTAGGCTAATTTGTCATCAATAGGGCATGCCTTTGTCGTTTAAACTTTACTTAATAGTAGAAGTAATTTAATTTTCCATCATTACCGCACGCAGGATTTAATTCAGAGGGGGGTAGGGGTGTCAGGCGAATTGGTATTTACTACACTAAAGAAAAGGGATTGGATAATTTAGTAAAATTACCTTAGATTGAGGCAGTAAAATGCCTTTACAGATATAAGATTTGCATTTAGAATAATTACTGTATGCTAGAACTGATACCATTATGCTTTAAAATAATGCTGAATGCTATTAGTTGCATTAACATAAAATGTTCACGAGTTTAGTTGGTTCGTTTGGAGGGGGGGGCGGGGGTGGAGCCTTCCTCTACGCCAGTTGTTTCACATGTCAATTTTATTTGAATACATTCTGTTATCTGAACGGATTGACGTCCAAATATAACCACCGTTGTTCGATCGTATGAAGCGTGAAAAACTAAAAGAAGTTCAGTCATTTGATATGAATTTGTAGTGCTGATATGCCGTGAATGTAGGCCTATTGCCAAAGTCAAGCCCTGGATGCCACACTATATCCACCAAACATATAAATATAGTTAAACACATAATGCCACTGTCAATTTTGAATTTAATTATACCATCATCTTTCTGTTTTTTAAATGTTTATAATAATAATGTAATAATTTTTAGTAGGAAACCGCCCACAGACAACTTGCCCATATTCAGGTTACTAACAATTTATTGTGGTATTGGATGCGTGGGGAGGGTTGTCCAAGGGCTGTTAGTATGACTCAAACCCGACATTGTCTTTATGACGGAGGAAAACCTCGGAAAAACTCCTTGAAAGACTTTGTCAGGATAGCCGGTGGTGGGTATCGAACCAGCGTCCTCCCGTGTCAGAACCTCGCGCGCTACGCACTGAGCCATCTCTGTCGAAAAAAAAACAACGTCTTAAAAAGATTTCGCTATTGTGGCGATCTGACATAATTATATTATTAGAAGTTGGTTACTACTGGAGTTCGAATCCAGAACATGCGATGCTAAGTGCGGGTCTCACTATTGGTGAGGATATCGCTAGCATTTTGGCCCGCTAGAGGGGCAAGGGGGAATTCAACATTGTTGGCCGTGTATTGGAGTAGAATATCCATATCTTCGGAACTAATAAAGCTATAAGGCGATTTTGGACTTTTTAGAATTCAGATTCAACCTACCTAACATTGATTAGTAGTCCTTATAATTACATAATAATAATGCTGTTTTAATTAAAATCTGTGCAATTGACTTATTATTAAGATATTTAGAGCAAATATCAATTCAGAAACGAAATATAACGTGTTGGCATAAAACGTAGAATATGGTATATTTTCAATTATCAAACTTGGACTTCAATTTAGAAAATAATTAAGGCTGAGTGTCGTCTATTCGGAGCAAATACGAACTCCATGTTTTTTTTTTTCTGCAACCTAGTCAATCGACCGGGCATATGAGGATATCCAAGGTATTCGGAATTTTATGCTCTTTATCCTCATCAACATTTTGTTTTTGTAAACCTTATAATGTTATCGTGAAAGTGCAAAAACTTTGATAAAGTGTTCTTCTGTGTTGTCCTCGGACACTTTGTCAAAGTTTTTGCACTTTCACGATTACATTATTAGGTTTACAAAAACAAAATGTTGATGAGGACAAAGAGCATACAATTCTGAATACCTTGGATATCCTCATATGTCCAGTCGATTGACTGGGTTGCAGAAACAAAAATAAATACAAAACATGGAGTTCGTATTTCCCCGAATAGACGACACACAGCCTTAATGACACTTGATTAAATTACCTGTTGTTCGAGTTTCTGATAATATATTGACAAAATGCCGAAAGTGGACGATTTCATTTGGTTCTTTTAGAATTGAATGCTTTTTGATTTTTTAAGATATCTCACACTCTTTTCAAACTATCACTGTCATTAGTTATTAAAAATTTCTTGTCAGACAACATTATTCTTGATAATTCAAAAAGTAATTAGGCCTATAGTGATAATTTTAAAGCGGCGTAAGATCTCTTAAAAATTTTAAAAGTATTCAACTTTAAGAGCCAAATTCAATTTTCTAACGTCGGTCTTTTATCAATATTATATCAGAAACTCAAAGAATAGGTAGTTAAATCAAGCGTCATTATTTTTTTAATTGAAGTCAAGTTTGAAAATTGAAAATATACCAATAGTAAGACATCACAATTTATATGATGTAAAAACGTTTGAACTTACTACTTGAAAATTTTTCGGTGAGATGGATGGACCCGTTTACCACTGCATAGTCGTTCAAGATTTGGAGTATTTTTGGATATAGTACACCTAATTTATTTTGTGAAGTCGAGATTTGCACGGTACTTCGTTTTGACAGCCGTAAGTACTAAGTACACTAGCAAAAATGATCTTCGGAGAGATGTGATTGCAAAAGGAACTAAAAGTTTATTTGCAACTTTTGCTACACTTCATAGTCAGGTAAAAATTTAATGAAGTATTAAAACTGAGACACAGAACTATTATTGAATCTATATTTGAATTCGTCTGTATACTTGACATTTCAATCAACGATATTTCTTAAACATTTACTTGCTGACTCATTGTTGTCAATAAAATATGTTTAGCCCATTTGTAATTGTCTGGGAAATATGACAGAGATTGCGTGTGAATATATAACGGATTAACTTCGATAGTATTTGCAATATTGTGCCCTCTCTGCTCTTGTTTACAAGTTAAATAAGGTAAACACTACTACTACTACTACTACTACTACTACTACTACTACTACTACTACTACTACTACTACTACTACTACTACTACTACTACTACTACTACTACTACTACTACTACTACTACTACTACTACTACTACTACTACTACTACTACTACTACTACTACTACTACTACTACTACTACTACTACTACTACTACTACCACTACTACTACTACTACCACTTCTACTACTACTACTACTACTACTACTACTACTACTACTACTACTACTACTACTACTACTACTACTACTACTACTACTACCACTACTACTACTACTACTACTACTACTACTACTACTACCACTACTACTACTACTACTACTACTACTACTACTACTACTACTACTACTACTACTACTACCACTACTTCTACTACTACTACTCCCTACTACTACTACTACTACTACTACTACTACTACTACTACTACTACTACTACTCCCTACTACTACTACTACTACTACTACTACTACTACTACTTCTACGAAAAAAGTGGTGACCACATGGATTTTAATAATTACAGACCCATTGCAATACTGCCTTCAATTGAAAAAGTTATGGAAAGATTTTTAGCGGATCAATTAATTTCTTACATGCATGATTTCAAAATTATTGACAGGAGACAGTATGGCTTCCAAAAAAATAAAAGTACATCAAGTCTACTTAATGACTTTTCGGACACAGTGTTTGGAGCTTTAAATAGAAATTTACATGTTGGTGTAATTTTCATAGATTTTTCAAAAGCATTCGATACCCTACTTTATGATCGGCTGTTGCTTGCTTTAAAAAAGATAGGAATACGTGGGCCTCTTTTAGATTTGTTTCGGAATTATCTTACAGGGAGGAGAGTGACTGTTAAGTATGGGTCTACTCACAGTAAATTGGGGAACTGTAAATCTGGTGTGCCTCAGGGCTCTATTTTGGGCCCACTATTGTATTTAGTGTATGTAAATGATATGTTGAAAGTTGTGACAGGATGTTACATTTTTCTTTATGCGGATGACACAGTTTTAGTGGCAATCAATAAAATTTTCGACATTGTAAATAAATTGCTCCAAGTTGATTTTCTGAATATTTTGAGATGGTCCCATGATAATGGTTTGACAATTAACTATAAAAAAACTAAGGTAATGCATATACACTCTCCATCTACAGTGTCACAGCAACTTAAAATTGTTTTTCATGACTATGCATGTCTACATAGGAATTTTAGGTTCAATTGTTCAACGAATCAAATGGTATGTATTTGTCACAAATTGTTAGAAAATTGTTTTGAACATGTTTATTTAGGTGTCACTGTAGATAATACTTTTAAATGGGATAAACATATTGATAAGCTTTGTCGTAGGCTACGGTCTACGCTATATAGTATACGCGTTCTAAAGCCGTATGTAACCACAGGAGTCTTAGTAACCGTGTATTATGCACTTGGTGAGTCATTGATTAGATACGCTCTGTTATCATGGGGCAATACCACAGCCTCGTATTTAAGTAAAGTTGAAAGATTGCAATATTCAATTTGGAAAGTCATTTTTGGAAAATCTGATACTTGTAAATTACTAACAGTTAGAAAATTACATTTTTATATTTTCATATTAACAAATTATTTCTCTCGAGAGCACAAATTAATGGCTCAGCATTCGCACGATACCAGAGATAAAACAAGATTTCTGATGCCACGTGATATTTTTAATAGGTATGGCGAGCAACAAAAGAAACATTTGGTGCCATTATTGTATAATAAACTGCCACAAGAGCTAGTATCGCTTACATCCTTTTCACAAATTAAAAAAATCCTTAAACAGTGGACAGTCAGTAACATGTGAATGTAGAAATATTATTTGTATGGATTAATGTAAATTTGTTAACCCTTTTTGTTCTTTTTTATAATCTTATTGGGTAGGTACAAAGTGCTTTGTGTTTGTGTTTGAAGAACGTTTGTTGTGTTTTTTTTTTTTTTTTTTTTTTTTTTTGTGTTTTTGTGTATTTGTCAGGCGGAGTCAAGACATTTAATATTAACATGATTTATTGTTACCCCGCAGACAAGCTACTGCGTAGCTTTGTGGGGTTTGATTTATTTGTACTGGATGATTTGTTTTGACAATAAATAAATTTGAAAAAAAAAAAAAAAAAAAAAACTACTACTGATAACCCAACCATGTAATAATTCAGAGAGGGTCTGGTGAAAAACTATAAACTAAAAATGTGTGGAGAAATTTTGTAACTTGGCACGTTAAAATGCTACAATTTGGTAGTAATTCTCAATTCTCAAGTAATTCTCAAGAGAATATTGTAACGAAAACGACGCATGTCACACTATTTCGTTGTGTGTAATGAACGTAAAGGTAAGACAGTGCATGCAACGGGAGTGTGTGTACGTATCCATATGGGTATGGGTAGGTTTTGTCAGAACGCAAATAATAACCACTTCTTCTTGGCACAATAATGTAAAGTTATTTTGTCTAGTTGTCTATACGTTGGACGAACTGGAGTTCCATTATGGATTATATTCACTTTCGAGCACGTTATTATAAGTTTGTTGTTATTTGTTCACATTTCAGCCTACAATCAGGGATTATGGTTCAAATAACAAGTCAACGTAGTAGGCCGCGGTCCATTTGGCGTGACGCGTGAGTCTATTAAACCGCGGTTGTTGCTTTCCAAGTTCGAAACCTGGCTTGGGTATGGATGCCATGTGGCGTTTTTTCATATTTGTAATTACCCAAGCACCGTCTCGATTACCCTCGTGGCTAAAATATGAGCGTAAAGCCCAAATATCACTTGAACAAAATAAAATGCAACAACATATTTCATAAGTCCATTGTCTTCACATAACGTGAGCATATATAATGAATTTAATATTTACACATTGCTATCTCATATATTTTATTGAGTAAGTAAAACATAATCATGGTCGTCACGATGAGGCTGAAGCGAACATTGTCATCCCCATATACACCCCAACTGAAGAAGACGCCTGCATCCACACAACTAGCAATGCTCCGGTGTGTAGCGTATCGCCTACCATCCAGGGTGGCCTGCACTAGTCAGGCGATGTTTTTGGAACGTAGTGGTTGGGACCGGTTTCGCGGACTAGAGCTTTCGCGGACTAGAGGTTTCGCGGACTAGAGTTTTCGCTTATTAGGCTATTCGCGTATTAGAACATTCGCTCAATAGACTATTCGCTAGTTTAATTCTTCGCTCGGTATATTTTTCGCGCAGTAGACTATTCGCGGACTAGAGTTTTCGCTGACTAGAGTTTTCGCGCATTAGATCATTCGCGCACTAAAGTATTCGCGGACTAGAAGATTCGCGCATTTAATTATTCGCTCAATATATTTTTCGCGGACTAGAGTTTTCGCGGACTAGAGTTTTCGCGGTCTAGAGTTTTCGCGGATTAGAGCATTCGCGCATTAGACTATTCGCGGACTAGTGTTTTCGCGCACTAGAGCTTTCGCGCAATAGACGATTCGCGTACTTAAATTTTCGCTCAATAGATATGTTCCCATAAAATGAGCATCTCTGTGAAGTCGTTCTTTTTACACTGGAACACAAATATTTTATATTCCATCGTTGAGGAAGTATTCTTATCCAACGCTGATTTATTATTTTCTTGTTCTCTGGAGCATAACTTATCGAGTTATGGGAGGGTATACAACATCACGGCTTCACAGCTCATAACTTACTGAGCCGATGTGCTGGTTTCTCTTAGCTCACGTTTGCTAATAATAATAATATTAATAATAATAATAATAATAATAATAATAATAATAATAATAATAATAATAATAATAATAATAAAAATAATAATAATAATAATAATAATAATAATAATAATAATAATAATAATAATTATAAAAATAATAATAATAATAATAATAATAATAATAATAATAATAATAATAATTATTATTATTATTATAATAATAATAATAATAAAAATAATAATAATAATAATAATAATAATTTTTTTTTTTTTTTTTTTTTTTTTATTAAATCGTTTCACACATACGTACAATATGAGAAAATGTTTTAATTCCCACTAAACCACATAGTGGTTTGTCAGTGGGACAATCATATAATTAAAGTGCAGTATGCGGACTGGTCGTGACACACAAAAGATATAATTTCTGATATATAGTTTATGTAATTTAAATATAATTTATGGTTAATAGAAATACAAAGAGAGTAGTGAAATACAAGAATAGCATAAATACAATAAGTCAATCATAATAAATATACAAATATAAATTTACCATGACTAATTCTCTAAATAATTCAAATAATATAATCTACATTGCCGTTTAATAGTTGACAATTTGTCTGCGTATAATAGACCTCCTGGCAGTGAATTAAATACTCGTGGTACCACAGACTGCAGACGACGATCGCCGTACTTATTGTGTGACAAAGGCACAATGTAATGTCCCTTTGTCGCTGATCGGGTGATTTTCGAATGTATGTAGGGTCGTTTGTAGGTTGAGTCAAAGAAATGCTTAATTATTAAACGGTAATTATATTGTAAATCAACAGGTAAAATAGAATAGAAGCTGTAGATGAACGGAAAGTCTGGTTGAATGTAATATGTACTGCGGGGGTAAATCGATAAGAGTATACTTTTCTGTAAATTTAGTAAGTTATTTAAAATATACCTTGACGCGTTTCCCCAAGACAGAATAGCATACGATATGGTTGCCTCCACCAGAGCAATATAAACGACACGGATCAAACCAAAAGGTAATATTGATTTTAAATTATATAACTGGTATGCACAAGAACGAAGTTTTTTACATAGCATATTAATATGAGACTTCCAAGAAAAATCCTTGTCTACTAAAACTCCTAGGTACTTATGTTCAAGCACCGATTCAATTTGTTTTTGACAATTGCAAATATTACCAGATTTCGATTTTAGTGCCATATTATGAATACAATCTATTGAATGAAACTTTATCTTTATTTCTGTGTTCCTATCTTTATTAAGTGGCATACAAATATGCACGAATTTAGTTTTTGACGAATTGACAACTAAAGATTTATCATGTGTCCAGCATTGTAAGTTACGGAAATCCTCATTAATATAGATTGTAGCTGTCGCGAGATCTCTGTGCACTGCAACAATTGCTGAATCGTCAGCAAAGAAAAAAGCTGCACACTTTTTAATTATATTCCCAATTTCATTTACGTAAATTATGTAAAATTGTGGTCCCAGAATAGAACCTTGGGGAACTCCTGATTGAACGTTTTTAATGTTACTAAAAGTTTTCCCTATTTTCACTGTTAATGTTCGGTTGCTTAGATAACTATTGAACCATTTCAAAACGTTGCCTCTAACTCCAATTTTTTCTAATGATTCCAAAAGTTTTACGTGACTTATGGTGTCAAAGGCTTTCGTAAAATCAACAAACATTGCAATAACATGTAAGTTTTCATTAAGCTTTGTATTTATTAAATTTGTGAATTGAAGCAGGAGTTCCTCAGTACTTTTTCCTTTCTGATACCCAAACTGCTTATTATTTATTATTTTAAATTTAGTTAAATAATTTATGAGACGGTCAGCTATATAACGTTCTAAGATTTCCTCTATTACTGATAATATTGCAATTGGACGGTAATTTGAAAAGCACATATGGTCATTCTTTTTATAAATTGGCCTTACTATGGCCACTTTCATTTTTTGTGGAACCTTCCCCTCTTTGATTGACAAGTTAATCAAATGTGCAATAACTGGAGAAATCTCACTTTTTATGTTTTTAATGTCCAACACCCTAATTGCATCGAAACCTGGTTGTTTATTAATATCTAAATTATCAATTATTTCCTCTACTGTGCTTACTTCTACTGGAGGCAACCACATTGATTGCACATTAGTATTTATACTATCTTCTGGCCCGCAAGATAAATAGCAGTCATGCGTTACGTCCTCCACCTCCTGTACGAAAGTGTCAGCGAACTGGTTTGCTATATATTCGTGAGTATGTTTTTTGCCTAAATACTTGTTTATTACTACATCAACGGGATCTTTGGTTTTCCGTCCTGATACTTTGTTTATTATATTCCAGGTTCCTTTTATATCATCTTTACTTTTGTTAATCTCTTCCCTATAATAATTCACCTTAGCTACTTGTATACTTTTATTGACCTTGTTCCTAGATTTTTTGTAATTGTCTCTATATAATCTTTTATTTGGATTTAATGGATTTAAATAATAATAATAATAATAATAATAATAGTAATAATAATAATAATAATAATAATAATAATAATAATAATAATAATAATAATAATAATAATAATAATAATAATAATAATAATAATAATAATAATAATAATACTAATAAATTATCCATAAAGTATAAACTTATAAACACAACCACTGCGTATTACAAATATCAGCCTGAAAAGGTATTAGATAGTAAAGACTACAAATTATATTACGACCGGGCAGTTACTACGGACCAAACCATACATCACAATAGACCGGATATTATATTTATTGACAAGAAGAAACAAGAAACGATTTTAATTGATGTTGCTGTCCCTTTATGCCACAATGCAGAGACAACTTGGCGGGAAAAGATAAACCAATATAAGGAGTTATTTATTGAAATAAAAAGGTTGTGGAAGCAGAATAATGGAACAATTGTACCGTTAATTATATCAGCAAATGGTATTGTTCCACGTAAACTCCATGACAGTATTGGTCTCCAACCGAACATATACATCGAGATGCAAAAAGCAATAATTTTGAACACGTGTAGGATAGTGCGAAAATTTTTGAACTAAGAAGAATGAAGACTTCAAGAAGTTCTCCATCCCGATGGTGGTTTTCGTGGTTTCCACCGTACAAAGAGCGAATGCTAGGATTAGTACAAATCGGCCACGACCGTACATAGCATCCACAGTTCGGTTTGGAAAAAATAATGTAGACAATGATATATTAAGTAGTTCAAAGTAGATTTTAATAAGGTAAACACGTGGAAATACTTGACATTTGTGTCCGTACAACATGTTTATGCCGGTTTTGACCGAGTTTGTATGTATTGCAACAATAAAATAATAATAATAATAATAATAATAATAATAATAATAATAATAATAATAATAATAATAATAATAATAACAATAATAATAATAATAATAATAATAATAATAATAATAATGATGATACATAATCAGGCGAGCAAAGCGAGTGTTTCCATTCTACTTGTATGGCAAAATTTGTTTTTTACAAATAATATGGTTGCGTTTTATGTGTGTGGAAATTAAAGTCAGGTTAAATTTGGGGTCTAAAATCAACGGCTTCACTGAAACAAGTATTACCGTCATTTAAAAACCGTAGACGGTTCTGTATACGGAATTGGAAACGGAAATTGAGATCAATTCCTTGTGATTTACATGCATAGGTTGAGACCAAAACGCAGCCGTAATTTAAGTGATCAATAAAGCTTGATTAATAAGTTTCAGTTAGACAATTCGTACATTGGTATTATAATAATAATAATGCAATCATGTTTGAAATAAACTTTATTATTAAATTACCATCAGTGTTCGGCGTCAGGTGACAAAACATGTTGACGACAAATTACACCAATGGTTACTCCCGCTTTAACACGGTTTCAAAGTCGCTTCAAAACTTGTGGCTTTCAAACCATCGAAAAACGTGTTGAGTTGGGCAATTCCGTTCCATCAAGTCGTCGAGTTTAACCCCCCCTCCCCCTTTGGTCAATATAGTATAATAGCATTTAATAACAGTTGGTAGGTGTTTGTTTATTTGAGTACAACCCCGTAAGGTCATTTATTTTCAGGGTTAAGAATTTCCCCCGTTTTGTAGTGTTTATCCTCAGAAGGACAAGTACTGGTCGAGAAAGTCATGACGTTTACGTTTCACTTGAAGAACCATAATATTGTTTGTTCGTCATAGGCGCATTTCAGTAAATTGAAAGAACAGTAATTTATATTGCTGAGCTCATGCACGTTACTATTTTGTGATCGCATGGGCCTAATAGTTGTGACAGGAATTCTGTAGACGTATGCACTTATAAAGTTCGTTAGTGTACTCATACAGTTATACAAAAATTAAAGCATCCGTCTTTGTTTAGTTCATAGTTCATCGCCGTCCAATTTTACACCATTTTTTTCTTACTGGAAATATGTACCCCTTGAACAAAGATCGATGGATGTGGACAAATAGAGCAAAGCACAGGTCAATTAGTATTTTTCTTTGCGTGCTTTAAAGTTTGTTTAAACTTCTATAAGTTTGTCAGGCTGTCTTTTATGCCAAATTTACAATTGAAAAAATTATCTTTACTGAAAGAGTGATGATTCAAAAGCGACTTGACATGCAAGAACAAAGCCTGTGGTTCAAATCAATGTTTTAATAAACCATAACTTTTTGAACTTTACACGACAAACTAATCATAAAATGAGTATTACTCAAGTCAAAACTATCTAGGCCTCCTAATGTCCCGAAAGGAGTTGCTTGGTGTTAGCAGCAAGGCGGTGCATAAGGTTCCAACGTCAAGTAACCAGACTAACCAACTTTAATCCAGGTGAATGCTTGGATTAACATATTAACCCGGTGTCAGGAATTCATACGCAACCATCCAAATTACAAAGGATATATATATATATATATATATATATATATATATATATATATATATATATATATATATATATATATGCATATATATAAATATTAACACACACTGTCTTTTGAAGGAGGGAAAGTTACAACGAGTTATGCCTACGAAAATGTGAATTTACTTATTTGCCAGATATAATGTTGTATTTATATTCAATCACACCAACCCAGACAGGTGCCAATTTGTCGGAATTGCAAGTTCACTTACTGTTATTCCTTATTACGTTTATACTTTATAATTTATGGACGAGTTTAATTTATAATATAGTTTATACTATTATACTAGAATTCTAGACTAAGATTCATTTTGTCATAAACTAAGCAAAGCTATATTGCCAAATTGATTTGAAGAGCGGGGTAGGGCAGAGAGTCCGAACAGAGTTCTTTCGACGAGTGGTATGTAACATGTTCTTATTTATGGAGGAAAATAGTAAATATTGTAATAATTATACTAATTGCTCATTATGAAGTGAGCCTAGTTTTGGAAATCTTCAAAATTTTGTATGGCTTGTATTTTTCTAACATAAATAAAAATAAATACATACATAATAATAATAATAAATGCAAAAAGCAATTATTTTGAACACGTGTAGGATAGTCCGAAAATTTGTGAACTAAGAAGAATGAAGACTTCAAGAAGTTCTCCATCCTGATGGTGGTTTTCGTGGTTTTCACCGTACAAAGAGCGAATGCTGGGATGAGTACAAATTGGCCACGACCGTACATAGCATCCACAGTTCGGTTTGGAAAAAATAATATGGACAATTATATATTAAGTAGTTCTAAGTAGATTTTAATAAGGTAAACACATGGAAATACTTGACATTTGTGTCCGTACAACATGTTTATGCCGGTTTTGACCGAGTTTGTATGTATTGCAACAATAAAATAATAATAATAATAATAATAATAATAATAATAATAATAATAATAATAATAATAATAATAATAATAATAATAATAATAATAATAATAATAATAATAATAATAATAATAATAATGATAATAATAATAATAATAATAATAATAATAATAATAATAATAATAATAATAATACTAATAATAATAATAATAATTATAATAATAATAATAATATTTTTTTTTTTTTTTTTTTTTTTTTTTTTTATTGAGAGTTATATTGACACAAAAGTAAACATAGGACATGTATTGTTATCCCACTAAGCCCTTAGGCTTGACTGTGGGGTCCTCCCCAAAAGAAACAAAAATACACAAAAACCACAAATAATTCCATATTAACATAATTAATTTAAAAATGAAAATAAAAAAAAAATTATTAAAATAATTGTGAAGAAAATGAAGATTTACAAACATTAACATACACATTATAAGCTACCAAAGCAAAGAGAACACAACCGAGACTAAACTTAACTGTGTCAATAATTATTTTTATTTATATAGAAGTCTTTAACTTCTCTTTTAAGTTGACTAAGTGAGGGAAGCGCAGTTATATACAGAGGCAAATCATTAAAAATACTAGGAATTATTACTTTGAGAGTCCTGGCGCCATGCTTATTGTTATAAGTCGGCACATAATAAAAAGCTGTATTTTGAGAACGCGTTGCGATGGAACGATGGATGGGTGTTTTAAAGTTAGATTTAAAATTGAATTGTATTGCAATCCTGTACATGTATAATTGATTAACCGGTAACACATCTCCTTTTAAATAAATATTATCTCCGGTCTCATTTTCAACTGAGTTAGTGAACAAACGAATCAGTCGATTCTGTAAGCTTATTAATTTATAATAATAATAATAATAATAATAATAATAATAATAATAATAATAATAATAATAATAATAATAATAATAATAATAATAATAATAATAATAATAATAATAATAATAAAAATAATAATAATAATAATAATAATAATAATAATAATAGTGATATAATAATAATAATACTTATAACAATAAATACAATAATAACAATAACAACAATAATCATATAAAATAGAATTTGACAAGAAACCCTAGTTAATTGACACAATACACCAATAAGACCTGGCATCCCTTAACATCGTTGTGTTCTAAAGAAACGAATTACCAGATTGTTCCGAACGTCTGAATCTAATGTATCTATATTTCGTGGGTAATGAAGTAAACATTTTCCCTTCGCTTTGTAGAACCGAAACATATAATTGTTTGGTCACGCACTTCGATGTGTAGTGTATGTAGACCTACAACAATACAAACAGTGAAAGTGCAGTATGTGGATGAGTTTGTTTTTTAATATAACAAGTCGTTACTTAGAGATTGGCTACTTTAAATTTTAAGTATCTTTTCTTTTTTTTACGTTTAAATATTAGACAAATCCAGCCCTTTAGTTTTTTTTTTTTTTTACGTATCTTGTTTATGCTGGGAAATACGGACTGTAATAAAGGACAGATGAGCGGAAGAAGGAAACGTGAGCCCCCATTAGGCGAAGATTTATAAGCGCGTAAGGCGTTGCCAGAAAGTTATGTGCACTTTCGTCTCTCTTTTCTTCTCTCAACTTCTTTCTTCTTCTTTCCCTTGATTATATACTGTACGTGAGACTAAACCAGGTGAGAATTAAAAAGTACACTGTCGTCGGCAGAGTTCCCTCACCGTAAAACGACACAGTGACATAATTGATAACTCCTTTTTTCCTTGCCGCTCTAGACCATCATAATTATACAGGACCTAATTGTGTGACTGACGTAGCCGAGAAGAGATTTCCTAAATTGCTTTAATTTCGAAAAGAAAAAGTAAACCTGGTTATTATTTCATCAAAACGTTGAATAATCGTCATTCTAGTTTTGTTTTGTGAATGAGTTTCACAATTCCTACAATGATCTTGAATATCTAACTCTAATATACATTCATTGCGTTTTCTGTGAAAGAAATATTATACTGCCGCAGATAATGTAATACCAGTTTACCAGTTTGTAAAACAACTTCCAATCCTTATTTCGTTGCATGTGCAAAACCGAAATACACTAAAGGTTTCATTAAAATTTACCCGACCCGATGGCGATAAACGTTTTTTACAAAACAATAGCGTACTGGAGTGTGAATTCTCTTAAGTAGTAGTCAAGGACATGTTCGCGACGAAAACACTTCAATGCAAATTCTGTGACACCATGTTTTATTCACGTATGTCTTCTTTGAAAATAAATCACCCATTCGTAAAACAATCCTCTTACAGAATCGGATACATAGATGATCGAATAAAATAATGTATATATAAATAGTAAATATACACTTAAAAAAAACACCCATATTCATCGTGTCGAGGTGGGTCTTTCGTCGTAGTGACCGGTGCCCGCAAAGAGGTTCTCGTGCATCTCTTTATTCATCGTTTTGCGCATTCATCATTATAAATATAATAGTCATATATTCAACCACAGTTTACAAGATATTCTGGAATTTAGGATACTATCAAAATACCTTTACTGGACAACAGTGTAACGTGTTTAATCGATCTTTCATTCTGTATTCTTCTATAAGGAGTTATACGATTAAACATATTTTAGTATTTTATTTAGAAATGCGTGCATTGTTTTGAAGATTATTCCGACACTCTGATCTGTACAGAAATGGAAGGCAAATAACTTTTATTCTTTATAACGTTCTAAAAATACTATGATTGCAATGTCTTTATCTTGAGATAAAAAATATTCTAATCCCCACTAAAATTTGCATCTGGTAGCATGGTATTACATTAGGTATTTATTACATTAGTACAGTAATTACCAAGTATATTTTATGTTATGTATTTCATGCTAACCTGTTTGTTCACAGAAGATCACAACATTCAGAATTACACTAGCTCTTAAGATTAAAGAACAGTCTTCTCTAAAATTATCGGCCATGACAAGATTACCAATTATGCTAATGAGTCTCGTAGCTAATCTGCCATACCTTTTCCGGGGGAAATAAAAAGACGTAAAAAGACTCTTCCTTCCTTTTAAACTTTGTTGCTTATTAATGGACTAAAACATTGTACATAGCACGCTCTTCTTTGTGAATACTTTTCTGACCGCGAGCTTTGAGCTTTGGAGCCTGGCGTTGGATGGGAAGAACGGAACGTTGAACGTCCGGATTCACCTTGCAATAGCGTACACAACGTTCCTGACGAATACTAATTATTAGTTATTCAGAATGAGTTTTTCATTCAGCAAATGGTATGTCTAAAAATTAACTGTATCTCGTTCAAAGAACTTTAAATTAATTTCACTGACAGATGTATATTTTTGGTGAAACGCAATACGTAACTGTACCATGTTTAATTGTCAGGTCTACTTCAAAAGTAAAAGTAATTTCTCATAGAAATGAAGTAACTACTACTCACGTCAAAGTCGCATTCTATTGTTTCCAACTGTCTCTGGAAAGTTATAGAAGAAGAAAACTTCACTCTAGACGCATGCAATTCCAGCACGCAAATGTACGATTAGTGATCCTAAATGAGCCTATCTACAAGTTTGCTGGAGGACAACTAACGCGATCTCATAGCTTTGCTATTGGAATTGAAACTATGGTTGTAGAATGTCGACATACGTTTGTTGCTATAATAAGAATACATTACCTTCAAATTCCATGTCTTTTTCGATTCTTTCTCCTGTACTTCGTCGACATTGCACGTTTTTTATACTAAGTTTAATTTTTAGTAGTAAGTATAGCGCAAAATTGCGCTACAAGTGTGATACCAGTTATGAATAAGTTAATAATTAAGTATACACATAACTAAGAACACGTACAACAACTTGGACTTGGACTTGGACTTGGACTTGGGCTTGGACTTGGACTTGGACTTGGACTTGGACTTGGACTTGGACTTGGACTTGGGCTTGGACTTGGACTTGGACTTGGACTTGGACTTGGACTTGGACTTGGACTTGGACTTGGACTTGGACTTGGATTTGGATTTGGACTTGGACTTGGACTTGGACTTGGTCTTGGACTTGGACTTGGACTTGGACTTGGACTTGGACTTGGACTTGGACTTGGACTTGGACTTGGACTTGGACTTGGACTTGGACTTAAAATTCAAATTTGACTAGAACATTGATCGAATGATGAATATGTAATGTGTTTTGTTAATAACCTCTTCTAGACAGATTTTCTGCGTTCTTGATGCTTTTGGAATGATGCGAATTCAATCTTAGCACGGGGCATTATCTGAAGATACTCGAATAATCTTTACTCATCATGATTCCCACGTTTCAGATTATTGATCATCGATACCATTTGTCACTTTACCATTTCCAAGGATCTCTACTCTCGATTAAGATCAGTCTCTCTAACACATTTCACTCAACCAGTCTCGACACTCGACGTTCCCCAAATAATTATTAACCATGAAAAGAGGAAGACACTGGAACGGTTGTTAGGACATCCTAATGTTGATAGTAAATAGAGCAGAGGATAAAACAGCTCGAATTTTTAATACGCCAATACTAAGTTCATGAAACGTGTGGTATTGGTCAGATATGTTGCTCACTACCAGGAGTCACCTATCACATGTTATTGTTTGCGTACCGCGCTTCGCAATGGGGTTTTCAGATTCTTGGGGGAAATAATTAATAATTGCAAATAGTTTCTCATCCATAGCGCACGCAATCACTCTCTTGACTCTTGACACTGTTGACAACGGCCTAAGTGATTTCCAGCATTAATAATTGAAACCGCAAACTTTTGTGTTTTAATATAATTATAGACACATAGAACTAAATATTAAGAAATTACTTAAGAAACGTACTTTTGCTGTGGATTTAAATCTATGTTTTTCTAATATGTCCTAAATGCAAACCACTTAATTATCTCCAAAATACGAATGAACCTTTGAAAAACGATTCAGATATTATTTCATTTTGCGGATATTGAAAAGTGAAAGAAGACAGACACATTCAATTTTATTGAATCAAATAATTTAATCAAATTATCAATCATAAAACAATGAAAATAATTGAAATTATAAATATAAAAACGTGATTATAAATGTATTATGAAAGAGTGTGCCAACTCACCGATGACTGTCAGATTGATCTTGAGGTTTCGTGTCGGAGAGTTCCGGAAGTCCACTCGACACCTGTACAGGCCCTCGTCAGAGAGTTGCAGGTCCTCGACGCGCAACTGCGCAGGCGTGGACGCCGTGCGGAAGTAGGCACGCGTACCGAAAGCGGCGGGCGACGACCACAACTTGGCTTGGGTGAACTTCCGACCGCGAACGTCGAAACTGAAACATGAAAACCAACAATGTTTTAGATGGATATTGATTTCACATTTTCATATTTTTGTTTAGTTTTGCTTTGACAAGCCACATTAATCTTGATGAAAATTCCACTTCAAAGAATAATAGGGTGTTCCGAATATGCGGAAACTTTCATTAGCATTATCCCAAGCGAATATCACAAGTATGCGAAAAACACCATTATAAAACCATGAAATATAAAGCCCAAAATGCAATAATTTAACAATAAGGATATTAAAATATTCATCCAGTCCACAATTTAAAATTGTAACAATGTTTGCCCGGAAAAAGGTAATTTGTCTGTGGTCAAGGCCCCGCGTGAAGGATATTGTTAATATTTCCTTGTCAAGCACATACCTTGCTTTAAACCCGTTGGTATTGAAACCCTGAATTTATGAACACTATTTTCCAGCTTTTCAGTTGATTTAAAATACCACTCAGGGAAGCATATAATTATGTGGAAAAGCTTGAGTTACTTTTTTTAATTTCAACTTATTTGAATGAAATCCAGAAGTAAATACATCTTTCTTTGACTTTCAGTGAAAACGTATTGATTGAAAATTATAAATACAATATACAAGTGTTGATTCTAATGCATAAAATGAATATAATTTATGTTATAATTCTCATTGTTGCACATTGTCACTTGCAAAAATAGATTGTTGTCTGTTATCTCCCCAAATGACATAGAAATATTCTATCGATCTGCCAAAATCAAAGTATTATTCACCGAAAATACAATTTTTCAGCTCAAATATAATTGAATAAAAAAATCCCATCGTCCGTTTTCTTGGCATTATTTCATTTCGTCATAAATTTTGCATTCTCCGTTTCCCGGGTTTGGCTCGACATTTTACGCGAAAACATCGAATAATTCAGACGTCTTTCTTTTGTGATTGTTATTTATAGGACGATGTTCAGTGATGTAAGAAACATGTGCAACGCAATGTATAACTGTCTAGGTGATTTGTTAGCTTCACAAAATCCTAACCTCGATTTTCATTTTCGGGGTTTCCCATTAAAACAACATTGTACGACCAAGTTTAGAACCAGCCGTATCCTATTTGACGACGCCGACATCACGTGCAGTAACGTCGTTCGTGTCGGCGATGTCATTTTGTTACGTATATCTTTTTCCGTTTAGCGTTTCGAGTGATGCATGCACGAGAACGCACTCGTATTTGCTCCACTGGAAGGCAATTTTGAACCCTTTGTCTGGGGAAATATAAGTTTCATTTTTTAATGTTTACGTAAGGTTTTTAAAAGCATTGATGTGAAGGATACGGTGAATCGTTTTCATAGTTATCCCCACGAAACATTATTTTCTAATGACCTCGTTCAAATACATTCTAGAAAACAAATGTCTGCAAAGATGTTTCGGAAAAAATATCATCCGTAACATTTTTTGTCAGCGGACTTTGATGCGCCAGATTTAAAAATAAAACGAAACTTGTCTAACGTAGGGAATAAAACAGCATAAAAGTTCTTAGCACGGGATGTTGTATATCAACAGCGGTAGTTAATGCTATGACTGGAAACTGAGACACTGGCTCACACAAAAGTAGGTTAGGTTTCCATCTTGGCCAAACGAGGCAAGACGAGTGCGTGACTGGGGTGTAAAACAAGATATTTCGGTTACACCCTTTGCAAGAACCTTTCAGCTAAAATTTTGAAGATGTCAAGTTTATCAAGTTCTCGTTGTACAAACAGAAAACAATATACATTATGCATATAATTTAAACAATTGATAGATTGCATTTTGAGCTTACGAAACATATAACATATTCCATGTTTTGGATATAATGTGTAAATTCCCATTTCGAAAAATAATATGGTGGTTTTCCCTTAATGAAGCTCAATTAAAAACTTAAATATGACATTAAATTTTGAAAGAAATGGAATTCATGAGGGTGGTGGGGGGGGGGGGGGGGGGGAGTTCAGAGAATAGTAAAAGAATTAAAGTAAATTCCAAAAGTTAATTTCAGTTCAGTATATAGTATTAGCGTATTTATGATTTGTACTTGTTAATTACATTTATACAGGAAATTTATTTAGTTGATGTTATTTTTCTAGCCAGTATTTAAAACAATATTATTAGTTGTTGAAACAAAACCAACATTGCCTACTCTATGTGTCAGACGGAGTGCCCGAGTGCCGAAACCAGAATTAACAGTAGATACAAATTATTTTAAAGATGCCAATCAAATGGTTAATTTAATTGCGTGCCTACAATTAAACTCATAAGGCAAAACAAGTTTATTTACAAGTAATATTTTGGTTTTTCATTTATGAGTTTTGTATTCGTTTTAACTTTAGCAATAAACGATTTAAAACCTACACTTGGCACTAAAGATGATCTGTAATCTGTACATACTACAGTTTCTACCGGTCTGCATGAATTACTGTCCAGCGCAAGGTTTATTGTTCGCTACATATCCAACCCAGAGATGGACACTGCTTTATGCGTCTCCTGCAGCCTGACATGTATATTGACACCCGAGCAAGATTTTACGAAATCCCTCAAAAAACTTCTGGACAACAGAATTCTTCAAAGTAGACACCTTTTCGAAAACAAGCTTTTTGTTTTGACGACAAAATAGAAAGCTCTCCTCAACAGCGATAAAAGTTTGTCAATGATATAGCGACCGTATCGTATATAGAAGTGGTTCCCTTGGAGGACCACTTTCAAATTTTAACTTGAGGGGGGTGGGGTGTCGAGGGACAGACCGCAGGTTCTAAAAAAAAACTTATTTCCAAGGGGAGGGCTGTCTTATCGAGTCATGCTTTCCATAAAAACATTTTGGCTTTACGGCTGATATTATTTTTATGATGTTAATCGAAACGATAAGTGGATGATGTGAAGACGAATATAAGCGCCAAATGAAATCCATTCCTAAGCTAGTTTCAGCACTTACTCAGGAACTGCGGTTAAATAGATCTTCGCCTGATCTACAGTGACAAACTATGCATGCAGACCTTTTTTCTTCACAAAATAAGCTTTGATCAGGAATTACAATATCAAACTACATTAACCATCTTATTGTTCCTCGTAGTTAGTTACAAGGATGTTACTTTCATTCAACACACAATCTAACGCGTTTAATTAAGTTATGTTGTAAATAATTTATAGTTCTGCGTCTTACACCTCTATTTCATTTGATTGTGTACCAACACCCGGGAAATTTATGTTCTGAACATAAAAAAAAGAATAATTTAAAATCCAAAATTTAAATTAAACAATTTATATGTATAAAATATTCCATAATCGAGCGAGCGTCTCCACTAGAATCTTATGGCACCTCGTTATGTTTTTGTTTTTTTTATGTCTGTCGATAGCGGTTGAACGGAAAATCCGATCAACTTGAAATTTGAACCATTCACACGCCTCGATGTGGATTAAAGGTGAATTGTTTTGAGACAAAATCATCCTTTGTGTGTTGCATGAACGGAAATGTTATTACTTAATGCCTGGTATTCGGAAATTCGCTCTAACTTCAAGAGAAGGCCAACACAAATCTACTTACCGGCATTAAACATTCTCGACCACGATTGCAAAACAACCAATACGAGGATATGAAGGATCGTCATTCATGCATACGCAATGTCGGGTACTCCCCACGACCAGTATCGAAAATAAATTGAAGCAGAAAACCATTTGTCAACATACAACTCTTTTGGAAACATGACATTGTCAATCTGCTTACCGCTTCAGCTTATTTTGTAAAGTGCACACTTCACATGTCTACAGTGGATCACTCTCAATTTGTGTGATGCGAACCAACGGGAATCAACTCGTACACTTTGTCCGCGCTCGATCGCGCTCTTATGCAGCCCCCCCCCCCCCCCCCCCCCCCACGCGTCTCCTAGGTCATGCTCCCCTAACTCATCCTTAATGAGATCAGCTTGTACATATATAACGCTATCCAGTATGATGAGAGAACCCTTTTAGGCTGGTGACGTAGGAAAACATTAACGTTAACTGAAAACTTACATAAACTGAGAACGTCTTCATTTAATAGAGACATGTATTTGTCATCAATCATCCTTCACAAATTTGTTTTCACTTTCCTTGTTCGTGTTCATAGAAGAGCGTGTTATGTACCGACGGTGGAGTTTTTAGAATTTTCAAGATCTATATTATTCATTTATCCCCTTGAGTTGAATCTAGTGTGCAACTTTTTTTATTCTATTTAGAATCGTAGTTACAGTGTTTGTACAACTATGTTAGTAATTTAATTAAATTCTAAGACAAACTTTTGTGCAGAGATAATTGTTGTGTACATTCCATTAAATAACGTCATGTGGGGGAAATGTGTCTTGTTCGTTTGTTTTTTACTGAGAGAGATAGCGTGTGCGATAACTCTTGGCAGAAACTTGGACACAAATGCATGGACTCGTGCAATTATGTTGCCGCTATCAGGGATCTTTGAAACACATGAGAAGTCGCGCGACTGATCTCGTGTTTATCATTGTATTTATCTGCTTTATGACTATGCAAACGTAATAGACAAGGCTACTTTCAGAGAAAAGAGCGTTTTTAACGATGCAAGAAGCAAATCGTATAACAATTGGTCAACAAATGTTTTTAGACTAATTCGACCATGCTGAATACGAAAATCTCTGTTGACACCTCGAAATCTGGACAGGAAGCCCGGAATTCAAGATGGCGGCCAAGATGGCGTAGGTAATTTGATTCTATAAATACACACCATTTACGAGCGGGTCCATAATATGTTTTTAGACTAATTCGACCTTCCCGAATCCGAAAATCGTTGTTAGAATCTTCTTATCTGGACCGGAAACCCGTTAATCAAGATGGCGGCTAAGCTGGCGTATGTTTTACTTGTATGTCTCGCGCAACTTAGTGTAAAGACAATAATTTTAGACTTATTTGACCTTTCTGAGTATAAAATCGATATTAAATCGTTCCAATCTTGACCTGAAATCCGTATTTCAAAATGGCGGCCAAGGTAGCGTCAGGTCTTTGATTCTACTGGATCCTACTGTACGTCCCACACTGCTTATGAGCTAGACCATAATATGTGTGTAGACTAATTCGACCTTGCTGAATCCGAAAATACTACTGAATCTAGACCGGAAACACAAAATTCAAGATGGCGTAAATTTTTATTTTTAATTTATTGCACAACTTACTATTAAGACAATGATTTGAGATTAATTCGACCTTGCTGAATCCGAAAATCGCTTTTAAATCCTTCAAATCTTGACCAAAAAGTCCAGTCTCAGAATGAACCAAAAAAAATCATTGAAGCAGACAGGGATGTTCTTCACCGTTTGCTAGTTGCTTACGAGGCAGGAAGGGCGATTGATATGCAGCCGATCCTGAAGCATGAACTCCTTCCAGTGCCACTAGCATTAGCAGAAATGAATGGTTCCCTGAGAAGTTCTGAAAAGGCATCTCTTCTGAAACTACTCACAGAAAACATAGAGTGCCCACCGTCTCTTTGTATTAACAAATCTGCTTCCCACATAATTGTAGATGGGCAAGCTGTAGTTGTGGCTCTTGGTAAACCTGCGAGTGAAAATACTTTCGGCGACCTCGCCACTTGCTTCATTGACAGAATCCATAATATTGCTTCATCTTATAATAGAATAGACGTACTGTTCGATAGATACAGAACAAAGTCTATTAAATCAGGTACACGAAGAAAGCGTACAAAAGGATCTGCTCCAGTGCGAAGAGTAATTACTAATCCCTCAGTACCTTTGCCTAAAGACTGGAGAAACTTCATGTTTATTGGGGAAAATAAGGCTGATCTTGCCTGTTTCCTCTCCGAACAACTAATGATACATGACTTTGGTGACTTAGAAGTTATTGTGTCAGGAGGCTTTGATGATGAGCGTATGGTCAAGTCAAACAAGACTGAAAGAAATGTCAGTGGTCTATCCTCATTGCAAGATGAGGCTGATACTCGCGTCATCTTGCATGCCGTCCACAGTGACTTCGATAATGTCGTGGTGATGGCGAGGGACACTGACATTTGTCTTCTTCTTATCCATCACTTCAACAAAATTATAAGTACAACCGTGTGGATGATGAGTGGTACGGCGAAGGACAGGAAGTACGTTCCAATGCACACTTTTTGCTCTATTCTAACGGTGTACCAGATGAATAACATCCTGTCCTTCCATGCACTTACGGGGTGCGATTCCACATCACACTTGGCGACCATCTCCAAAAAAGTAGCGTGGGCGTCCTTCACGACAACTGAAGCATAGATAACTAAAGTTAATTAGTTATCTGTGACTTAAGCACAGATAACTAATAAGTTAATTAGTTATCTGTGACTGAAGCATGCAACCTTTTAAATGGGCTTGGGCAGCTACCTCTTGAAGCTACTGTCGTCGAGGATGCAGAGACATTTGTGGATGCAAGACCCAGTGCGCAACCAGGACCTGTGGATGCCGGAAGTTTGAGTTGGTATGCACAAAAATCTGCAAATGCAGAGGACGATGCATCAATGTGAATGTTGATTAGACACACAGTATTTACATTAAACGTTTTGGCTGTGATTGTTACGTGGTATTTATTATTTGTTAAAGTAACTATTCCTGCCACTTTAGACCCATCTCTTAAGATGTGCGAGATATTTAAAATTTAAAAGTTCCCATTTTGGCCACCGTCTTGAATTCTAGGTAACCGTTCAAACTTTCGAGGTTTCAACACCGATTTTCGCATTCAGCAAGCGCGAATTAGCCTAAAAAACATGTGGACTACATTGTAAGACGTGTTAGATATCGATATACCGACGTCATCTTGGCCGCCATCTTGAATTCTTGGTTTGCGGTACAGATTTCGAGGAGTTAAAAGCGAGTTTCGTACTCAGCAAGGTCGAATTAGTCTATACACATATGGCTTAGCTCGTAATTGTGCGAGATATACAAAATCAAAACAACGACGCCATCTTGAATTACTGGTTTTCGGTCGGGGTTTTGAGGTTACAACATCAATTTGCGGATGTATGAAGACAAATTAGTCTAACGACATGGACTTATAAGTCAGGTGTGCGAGATATACAAAATAAAAAATACGAAGCTATCTTGGCCGCCATCTTGAATTCCGGGATTCCGGGATTCCTTGCGTATGCGTATGCGTATAGCTCATAATATCGATTTTATGACTCAGAAAAGTGGAATTAGTCTAAAATTATTGTCTTTATGGTAAGTTGTGCGAGACATACAAGTAAAACATACGCCAGCTCAGCCGCCATCTTGATTTACGGGTTTTCGGTCCAGATAAGAAGATTCTAACAACGATTTTCGGTTTCGGGAAGGTCAAATTAGTCTAAAAAGATATTATGGTCCAGGTCGTTAATGGTGTGTAGTTATAGAATCAAATTACCTACGACATCTTGGCCGCCATCTTGAATTCCGGGCTTCCTGTCCAGATTTCGTACTTAAGCGAGTTTCGTTCTCAGCAAGGTCGAATTAGTCTATACACATATGGCTTAGCTCGTAATTGTGCGAGATATACAAAATCAAAACAACGACGCCATCTTGAATTACTGGTTTTCGGTCGGGGTTTTGAGGTTACAACAACAATTTGCGGATGTATGAAGACAAATTAGTCTAACGACATGGACTAATAAGTCAGGTGTGCGAGATATACAAAATAAAAAATACGAAGCTATCTTGGCCGCCATCTTGAATTCCGGGATTCCGGGATTCCTTGCGTATGCGTATGCGTATAGCTCATAATATCGATTTTATGACTCAGAAAAGTGGAATTAGTCTAAAATTATTGTCTTTATGGTAAGTTGTGCGAGACATACAAGTAAAACATACGCCAGCTCAGCCGCCATCTTGATTTACGGGTTTCCGGTCCAGATAAGAAGATTCTAACAACGATTTTCGGTTTCGGGAAGGTCAAATTAGTCTAAAAAGATATTATGGTCCAGGTCGTTAATGGTGTGTAGTTATAGAATCAAATTACCTACGACATCTTGGCCGCCATCTTGAATTCCGGGCTTCCTGTCCTGATTTCGAGGTGTCAACAGTGATTTTCGTGTTCAGCATGGTCGAATTAGTCTAAAAACACTTGTTGACAAAATGTTATACGATTTGCTTCTTGCATCACTCAGGACGAGAAAGTGGCCTTGTCTATAACATTTTACCTCTACTTTTGCGGTAGTAATAGATTTTTCAGAGAGAGAGACTGAAACATGTCAAAACAACATGAGAGAAGACTTGTTGACAAAGTCACAAGGCACTAACCACGGCCTAACCACAAGTATTGCTGTCTACTACTACTACTACTACTGCTGTTGCTTAACTAATAGCCACTTGCCAGTGACGTAAGGTATACGGATCACAACAGTTCCAGCATGCTTGTCAGGTTAATATGTTTTAGAAACAGAACTTGAAAGGGTGTCGACTCCCGCACTATTTGTTCTATTTTAGCCTCCCAGGCAGCACCAACGTGTCGAATGAAATCGTTTCCAGTCACAACATCCGTTTTACACGTCAGTTTGAAATGTCGACCGACGTTGTGTTTTGAATAAAGTGCTTGTTTTAAATCTATCTACTTACGTTGAGTTATGAAACTGGAATGGTTTCGTTAGTAATGGACAGGTTGTTATGAATAAGGGTCCAATCAGTAGTGGGTGTTATTCTTGTGCTTTATGAGAGTACAGGCAGCTGTTTAAGATCTGTACTATTTTAGCTTATTGGTGATAGTAAGCGCTATGTATAGTATAATAGTTAGCAGAAACGTGATTTCATATTGCGTATCCAAAAGCATTAGTGCTAACACATCGTTTTGTATAAATTGTGCAATAATATAAGCCACGTTCGTCTTAACAAATATAGCATAATGTTTATTTTTATTCTTAAATCCGCATCTAGTAAAATATATTTAACACATTAAAGTAAGACAGTTAAAATATGAAATAATAGTACATTAATGCTACTGCGGATCAATAACGTAGCATTTCTGAAGCGGTGCTCCAATTCCCCACCTGATTCCTGCAAATAATCAAATCGAATGATAAACGTTCAAAAGATTCAAAAACGTCCAAAAGAGTCAACACACCAGATATTTTTCTGAGGGGGAATATACACGAATTGAGAAGTACAAATATGAACGCTTTACATTCTGCACCAGCTTTTGTTAAAATAAACGTATTCGTACCGCTTAACTCGAATACCGTCTGAATCGGGTCGATGAGCTTCCTTCTAAGACTGAAATAGGTATAAACATTACTTTTATTGTACAGAACGCGAGCTACTGTTTTCCACGCTGCACTATACCTGCGTTTCTGTTCACAAATCGATCAAGTCAATCGATCAAATTCAAATCAAATCATTAATTCCCAATTTTCTGTATCAGTGGCTCTATATGTGCTTCTAAAGTATAGTGAGTGACCTGACCTTAATCGTGGTATAGTGAGATAACCCTTGTGATATCAAAGCATAATATCAAGCATGTTCATTTTATTCATTTTTCACACATAAATTTGCAGAATAATCAACGTCAGAAATTTTACTTTAAATTTAGTTTACGTGCCTTTAGTAGTTGGCAGATTTGTATGCATCTGACGCACAGCTCTGGCACATATAAATCAAATGCACGAAAAAACCTTCTTTATCTCCACACGTATTGTACACGTGCATGGTTATTTTCAGTCTCAATCGAATCTATGAATGGGTAAACAGATATTATGTTTAAAATAGCTGGTAAAGTCAATATGCTTTCTGTCACAACGTTGATTCACTTTTGACGCCTGGTGTGTATACACTAAGGTTTAGTAGAAATCGACTTGAGTACCAAGGTTTACCGGCGAATTTAACCATTACATCTGAAATACAATCTCAGATTTTCGCGACAACACATTCAATTTTGGCGACCAAATTGCATGAGAGTACACCAGGTATAACTTCTATATGCACGTAAACATATTTTTGTAATTTCAACTTTTATCTTCTCGACGTAGGTATTTTTAATTAAACTGTGGGGATTCTTAGGGTAGATAACGTAGGCTTACCAGGATAGATCTGCAAAATCCTCTAGTTCGGTGGGAGAGCGATGGAAGTGACACGTGGGTGAACGTAGAGTATCTATGCTGAATGATGACGTAATCAAATACAACGTACGTCTCAAATCCTGGGCCTGATAGCTACACCCGGCGAGATGTGCGCATCAATCAACGCGCTATAAGATGTAACCAAGGCTGATTTATAGGTATTTGGGCTAACCATTATTATAACCATTTATATTATTATCATTATTATTATTACTATTATTATTATTATTATTATTATTATTATTATTATTATAATTATTATTATTATTATTATTATTATTATTATTATTATTATTATTATTATTATTATGTTATTTCCATTCTTCTCTTCTCTCGTTTGCACCATCGGGCTCCTCTTGAGCCAAGACGATGCGAGAGTGCACCCTAGGGTGGCGGCCGAAAGATGGTGGTGACAATGTAGCTCATAGGCTGAGGACCTTGCGCACGATATTAGTTGTGCCGAGGATTGCAGCCTTCTGCATGACACGCACGTGCTTGTCCTTCAGGTGGAGCTTCTCTTTCGCAGCTGACCACTCTTCGGTGACCAGACCGTTGACGGAGACGACGACAGGAACTATCTCAACGGACCTCAGCTTGTATATGTCCTTGAGTTCGACGGCGAGTGGTTGGTATTTACGCCTCTTCTCAGCTACTGTGTTGATCACATGGTTGTCTAGCGGGACGGCGATGTCGATAATGGTTGCTGTTTTAGCCTTCTTGTCAAACAAAACCAAGTCTGGCCGATTTGCCTCGACCGCTCTGTCCGTGACAATGGGTGAGTCCCACAGCAGCTTGGCACATTGGTTACGCAGGACTTGCTCGGGCTTGCACTTGTAGTACGGTGTTTCTACCTCTACCAGGCTGTACTCCTTGGCCAGCGCTTGGTGGACCACTTTCGCTACTGCGTTGTGACGCTCCAAATACTCTCTGGGAGCTAACACCGGGCATCCACCTGCGATGTGCTGGATGGTCTCGCAAGCTTTTTTGCAGAGACGACAGCGATCTTGGACGTCGGCTTTGAGGATGTATCGCTCATAGTTCTTGGTGCGCACCACTTGATCCTGAATAGCAAAGACGAACCCCTCCGTTTCAGCGAAGAGGCCCGCAGTTCGGAGCCATTCCGTCGAGGCTTTCAAGTCGGTTTGCTCCCCAGTGAGCTCGGCTGCAAACCTGCCGTGAAGGGGCTTCTCCCTCCACTGTTGCATTCTCTCTGCCGGCGTCTTAATGCTGAGGTGTACTTCTTCGGCGCACAGATGAAGTGGCGTATAACCTTGGTCCTGCGTGCAGATGGCATGGTGCAGCTGACTCTCTCGAGTTAAAAAGTAAGCTCGAAGCCGCTTCTCCTTGCTGTGGCACAGCATCTCGACGCTGAGCAGCCCTCGTCCGCCAGTGTTGCGCGACAGGTACAGTCGCTCCACGGAGCCCCTCGGATGTTGCATCCTGTGCTTTGTGAGGATGGTTCGGATTTTTCTGTCGAACGCCTGCAGGGCTGTGTCGGACCACTTCACCGATCCGAATGTGTACGAAGCCACGGGCAGAGCCCACGTGTTTATCGCCGTGATTTTATTTCTGGAACTCAAGTATGACCTGCAGATCTTGCTCACCCTGGCGAGGACCTTCTTCTCAACCTGTTTCCTGGCATCGGTGTCGCTGATGCCCAGCAGCTGTTGAAGACCCAAATACTTGTAGCTATCTTCAACGCCCAGATCTTGAATCACATCCCCTTCCATGAGTTGCAGGCCTCCCTGAGGTTCTTGAACCTTGCCTTTCTTCACGTGTAAGACGGCACATTTGTCGAGTCCAAATTCCATACAGATTGCGTCGCTGAAGCTCTTGACAAGTTCGAACATGCTCTGAAGTTCATCAGGGCTGGACGCGTACATCTTGAGGTCATCCATATAGAACAAGTGCGTGATCTTGACCTTGGGGGTTTTCTGAAGTTGGTAACCGTACCCGGCTTTCCTCAGCATTTTGCTGAGTGGGTTCAGCGCGAGGCAGAACCACAGCGGGCTGAGACTGTCTCCCTGGAAAATTCCCCTTTTAATGCGGATTTCCTCCGTCGCGACCTTGTTGCCACCTTGTCCCACATGCAGAGTAGTTCTCCAGGTAGCCATACAATACTCCAAAAGCCGGATGAGACGAGGGTCGGTCTTGTACAGTCGCAAGACGCGCAGTAGCCATGAGTGTGGAACGGAGTCAAACGCCTTCCTGTAATCTACCCAACCTGTGGAAAGGTTGCGTATCTTGTGGCGAGCTTGTCGCGATGCTACGGTGTCCATCACCAGCAGCTCTGCGCATCCTCGGGTACCCTTCTTGCAGCCGTTTTGCTCGTCCGCGAGAACGTTGTTTGTGGTTAGGTGAGTAGATAATTTCGCCGCGAGAATGGAAGTGAAGATCTTGTATAACGTCGGCAGACATGTGATGGGCCTGTAGTTCTTAGGGTCCAAAGGATCCCCTGACTTTACCTTCATGTAAGTGATGCCTAGCGTGAAGAACTTTGGGATAACGGATGGATCGTCGAGCGCTTCCTGGAACCGTGCGGCCAAAACAGTGTGCGTACTCTTGAAGTACTTCCACCAGAAGTTGTGGATGCCGTCGATACCTGGTGCCTTCCAATTCTGCGTCTTCTTAACAGCAGTTCGTAAGTCCTCTACAGAGAAAGTGACGTCACGCATTTGTGGTAACGGTTCGCAATCCGCTTCTTCTTCTTGCAGCCAGTACGCTCCTTCATTGTGACGTTTTGGGTCAGACCAGATACCCGACCAGAAATCAGTCATCGATGCTGCGTTGGGCAGTTGCTGTGGTTGTTCTTCCTTACCCTCGGTCTCCAACTTGCGATAGAAGAGTTTCTGGTCAGCTGCAAAAAGACGGTCTTGTTGTCTTCGCTTGGCTGCTTCGTTGTAACGCCTGATGCGAGCTCCAAGTGCTGCAATTCGCTGCTTCAGTCCCTCTTCTTTCTCGCGAAGCTTCTTCTCAAACTCCTTATCTGTCTTCCTCAACTTCATCCTCCTGGCGACGCTTCTGACACCCTTCCACACCTTGATGCTGCAGTCATGTGGACATTGCAGATATGCTACAAGGTGCCCGATGTCCCTCCTGGCGTTGGTAATCTTGCCCTCAATCCTCTTGATCCAGGCAGGTGTTTCGACCTTGCGTGGCTTCTGTTGGCATCTGGGGTTTGAGGTTCTCAGCCCTGACTTGCGGGCATTCTGCACGAACCTCTCACCCATTGCTAACGCGGCACAGTGGACAAGTCCTGCCACTTCTTCAAGGGATGCAGTTCCGTTGATGTCGCCCTTCACCAGCTCGTCGACCGCTGCAGTGATCCTGTACACTTCTGCACTACACTGTAACTTAGGGATTCGGGGTCGATTCCCCAAGGACATTCCCTGGTACTGCAACTTGAGAGTCTCGTACGACTCTCTCAAGAGGCCAAGATCAATGTTGTCACATGCCGGCTTGCTTGGCTCTGCTTCCTGGGGTTCTGGCTGTTGTTCTGCCTCCTCATTTTCGGAATTACCATCTTCGAATTCCTCCTGGATGATATTCTCTTGGTCCTGCTGTTGCTGATGATGGTGCTGGAGTTGTTGCAACTCCTGTCTTACTTCTCGCTTGAGGCGGTCGAGTTCAGCTGCGGAGAGGACTCCCCTGGACGCGATGGATCGCCGCTGGCTGCAGATGCGCTGCTCATCCAAAGTCGTGTCCGGGAACATCTTCTTCCACTCCTGGAAGAACCTCGCCCTGAACCCTTCCATTTCAGTCTCCACGTTGGTGCTTTTGTAATACGCACGCATAAGTGTTATATTCAGCTCTTTAGTCCACTTCATGCGTTGGCGTTCAGGCCCAGCGGCGGTGAGGGGGACTCTTGGCTCCCCTAAACCACTGCTAGGTGGTGCAGCTGTGGCAGCTGCTCGTGCGGTAGCCATGAGTGGAGCGGCGCCGCGCCTTCCTCGATGTTGTGAGGCAAGTCCACCGCTGTCCACTGGTACAGGTAGCATATTTGACACAGGACGCCCGGTACCAGAACATCCTGCGCGGCCTTGCAGCCGGTCGCGGTTTCCGAGGCCATTATTGGTACTCATTACTCATTGTATCTCCTCTAGCCGGAGCTAGTACTGGGAAGAAGCCGGATATCTCCCCTTTCCAGGTGAACCCAGGGCGCGGTTCACACTCGCGAGTGTCCCACGCATGGTGGAGCACTTGGGTGCCCGTGAAGCCCAGTCCGTTGGAACCACTCCACCGCCCCGTGACGAGTCAAAAGGCAGTACAGGGTAGCCCCCACACCACGACAAGGTGGACTTTAGGCACATCCCGAAGTGCAGCCGCATTCATCCTCCCCCAACTATCGGTTGCTAGGACCGCGCCGCAGGGCTATCGGCGAAACATACAGCATGCACAAGCAAGGTTGTGGGGGTTATTATTATTATTATTATTATTATTATTATTATTATTATTATTATTATTATTATTATTATTATTATTATTATTATCATTATTATTATTATTATTATAATTATTATTATTATTATTATAATAATTATTATTATTTTTTGTTTCTTTGTTTTTTATAATTATTATTATTAATAAGATAAATATCAGTAATGTTTGTATTCACATAGTTAACACAGGGCAATTTTTAAAAGGTTTGCGTTGTCCCCCCCCCCCCCCCCTCTTCTAATAACCTACACCGCGATATCAATATGAGTTTATTAAACCTATTTTTTAATTCTAAATTCTTTTACGATTTGGCGTAGCTGTTTAGATCAAGTGAGCCTGCAGTCGTCTATGATTGAAAGTTGAAAGGTCTCAGGTACGCCGACAATGAACGCTTTCAGTTAGGTCCAGCAACAGTCACTGTCCGGTGTGTGTGTTGTCAAATGAAATGCGGTGTTTGTTTTGATGATGGCCAATTTTAACGTTTCAGTGGGTTACATTCATCGTGGGTTTTTATGTCATGTGAAACTTTACTAAATTTGAATTTATCTCTATTGAATTACCACCAAATAAAACAGATTCAGTTTTTGTATGCACTATGCGCTGAATCTACGTGAAAGATTATTGTACGTTGTACCCCAGGGTGAATGGTATGCTGGCGCTGCAGAAATTGTTCTAGGGGTCGTCCCCTTGGGAAGGTCAAGCATGTTGAACGTAAAGTATTTCTCTTCAAAACCAGGCGGAAACAATATAACATGAAAAAAATATATTTTTTTAAAAACAACGCTTATATTTAAATGCACTAAAAAGTAAAAAATAAATTTTCGCCCAACAAATTTTTGCCTCACTCGGAAAATAAAAGCGTTGGGCGCTTTCGGTATTGACATAGATTGCAGTATTCTGCTGTTCATGCAGGGAAAGCGCCCAACGCTTTTATTTTCCGAGTGAGGCAAAAATTTGTTGGGCGAAAATTTATTTTTTACTTTTTAGTGCATTTAAAAATAAGCGTTGTATTTAAAAAAATATATTTTTTCATGTAATATTATTTTATACTTTTTAGTCTTAAAGAATCTTGCAATCGAATATATCGAATATCGATTGATTAATTAATTATGATGGTTTAATTGATTATTTAGTAAATATGACAATTGATTCATGTATTAAATAAATAAAAGAAATAAATTCACATTTAGAGTCTACCCACTCAGTAACTAAACTGATTTGCAGTGGGGGACTTTAATTTAAAGTGACTAAACCAACCCTGTAGGCTTCGAACACCATCGACGAGTGAGCGATAACCAATCAAAGATCGATATTTCAAATATGAAACATATGAATCAGTGATTGGACAGTGCGAACACCTGCGGACAAATGCCAGAATCAACAAGGCCGATTCAGAACAACTTTGAATTTATTGAGTGCTTCGTTGCTAGGACGGCTCCAAAGTCACCGTTTACTTATTCCTAAGCCAAGAAGTAATGGAACTGAATCCAAATTAGAAGTTAAAAAACTTCTGCCTGAAGCGGGATTTGAACCCGGGACCTTCTGCATTGGAAGCAGGGATGCTAACCACTGGACCAACGAGAACGAGACATATTAAGAATACGTCTGTGTGCAAACTTTCAGCTCAATTCGACGTTCGAAAGTGAGTGTTTTATCGATCCCCATATAAAACATCAATGAATTAATTAAGATGGCTTAATTGATTATTTAGTAAATAAGACAATTGATTCAATTGACAATTGATTGTCATTAAGAATACGTCTGTGTGCAAACTTTCAGCTCAATTCGACGTTCGAAAGTGAGTGTTTTATCGATCCCCATATAAAACATCAACTAATTAATTATGATGGCTTAATTGATTATTTAGTAAATATGACAATTGATTCATGTATTGTCATTAGAATACGTCTGTGTGAAAACTTTCAACTCGATTCGACGTTGGGAAGTGGGTGAATTTCGATTCCCATATAAAATATTAATTAATTATGATGAATTAACTGACTATTTTTAGTAAATATGACAATTGATACGTGTATTGTCATTAAGAATACGTCTGTGTGAAAACTTTCAGCTCAATTCGACGTTCGAAAGTGAGTGTTTTATCGATCCCCATATAAAACATCAATTAATTAATTATGATGGCTTAATTGATTATTTAGTAAATATGACAATTGATTCATGTATTATCATTAAGAATACGTCTGTGTGCAAACTTTTAGCTCAATTCGACGTTCGAAAGTGAGTGTTTTATCGATCCCCATATAAAACATCAATTAATTAATTATGATGGCTTAATTGTTTATTTAGTAAATATGACAATTGATTCATGTTTTGTCATTAGAAAACGTCTGTGTGAAAACTTTCAACTCGATTCGACGTTGGGAAGTGGGTGAAATATCGATTCCCATATAAAACATTAATTAATTATGATGAATTAACTGACTATTTTTAGTAAATATGACAATTGATACGTGTATTGTCATTAAGAATACGTCTGTGTGAAAACTTTCAGCTCAATTCGACGTTCGGAAGTGGGTTAAACATCGATTCCCATATAAAACATTTATTAATTATGATGAATTAATTGAATATTTAGTAAATGTGACAATTGATTCGTGTATTGTCATTAAAAATACGTCTGTGTGAAAACTTTCAGCTCAATCCAACGTTGAAAATGGGTGAAATATCGATTTCCATATAAAACATCAATTAATTAATTAATTAATTATGATGAATTAATTGATTATTTAGTAAATATGACAATTGATTCGTGTATTGTCATTAAGAACACGTCTGTATGAAAACGTTTAACTCGATTTGACGTTGGAAAGTGGGTTTAACATCGATTTCCATATAAAACATGAATTAACTAATTTTGATGAATTAATTGACAATTTAGTAAATATGACAATTGATTCATGTATTGTCATTCGAAATACGTCTGTGTACAAAATTTCAGCTTGATCGGACATTTAAAAGTAGGTGAAATATCGATTCAAAGATTCATCGATTTCCATGTAAAACATTAATTAATTAATTATGATAAATTAATTGACAATTTAGTAAATATGACAGTTGATTCATGTATTGTCATCAAGAATACGTCTGTGTAAAAAATTTCAGCTTGATCGGACATCTAGAAGTAGGTGGAATATCGATTCAAAGATTCCGTCCAGACAAACAAGGCAAGTTAATATAAGTGTTGGAAAAATATTGATAAGTATCGATATCGTTTAGGTAGGTATTTTTGATGGATATTGATATTCGATTTTGAAATCGTTGACCGCGGGTACACATAGTTAACGTCATTTTGTTTGAGTTGCGCTTGATTGAGGGTGTGTGCGTGTTGCGGACAATGTTGATACATCAATAGAAATGTTGCAATGTTAAACAACACGTTTATCATAGTTGGTCATTCAGGGTTCCCTTAGTCGTCGAAAGAATGCACAGACTGTCCTTATTACCCCCGGCATTCAGCCTCGATTGTCCAATTATCTAATAGCAGCCGCAGAGCGCGACGTGAAGGACGCTGGACCTGCGCTGGTATTCTGCCCTCCTGATACTTATTTCTTTTTCTAAACCGAACTGGCACTGACTAGTGTACCTGACCACTCATATGCAAACAACGTGGCATAAGTCGAATCATTTAGCTCCAACTTGGACGAGACCGGATTTGGAATAAAAATAGGGAGACATTATGAAATATATAATAAAGCTTTTTCCAATTTAAAATGATACTTTGTTATCAGAATTTAAAAATATAAACATGATAAAACAAAGTAAATTGCCACTCACTACTGTGTGTTTATTTACATTGGCAATCCGACTTTATCTTTACCAGATTAGGCTCATTGAAAACAATTCACAGTTGCCATTATAATGGTGGATATATGTTTAAGATTTGTTGAATTATGTAATATGTAGATATTCGTTACATTTTCTATATTATGTAATATTCAAATTATGTCAGGTGACACAAGGATGAGTTATTTAACTTAAATTTTATAACTAAAACAAATAAAATATTGCAAAAATACAAGTTAAAATAGGGTTGTCTGCGTCTAAATATATTTCCATCTCAAAAATAGAAATGATGTTTACGTAAATGCGGTCCCTATATGCAGGCCTATTTACTAGCGGCATCATTAAGAAAATGTTCAACTTTATTGTATTTGAAGCAATGCACTTCAGGGGAATCTAGTTACACAACAAGAACAAAATGTTAAAAGTTGTGTAACTTGAGACGAGTAAAGTGGATCGGTTTTTAAATAAGGACGAAGTTTTATAGAGCAAACGAAACAAGAGACAGTTGTATCAGTCAGAAAGTGCCCGTCGGCGAATTTCTACAATGCATTACTTCTTAATAAGACCTTGTCCGAGTTTTGAAACTCTTATTTTTTATATAACACTTCAGATTATTTTTGTTGACAGAACATCTACGAGAACAATTTCACCTGAAGATAACCGGGTTTCTATGGAACTTTGTATCAATCCTCGTGAAATACTTTATTTTGGTTTCAGTTACAATTTTCGCTCATAGGTCCATCTATCTGTTACACCTACCACGGCAGTGGGCCGGCCCTACAATCATTTGCATTTCGGATGTGCAGGTGTATATAGGATTGGGAGTAGTGACAGACCCTTTCAAAGAACCTTCAAAGAGTTTTTTGCCGTATGTGGAAGTCGTAAAACTTTGCTTTTGGTTCTAATATGTTACTGTAATTCTCGCTGTATTGATGACCTGTAAAATATTAGGAGCTATTATTTGCATAAGTATAACGATTAACGAGGAGCGAATCAGCGGGTGGTTTTTTTCAAATACCGACATGGTGGACATGATTGGCCAATACCTCACTTATCTATGATGTCAGCATCCACAAGGTTGCTGTGGAAATACTTTATAATGCAATTTATCGAATATGCTATTGACAATCTAACTCAGAATGTATGATCTGTATGATCTACGTATGTTATTGTTATCTACTAACAGTTTGACTTGATGGTTTTCGGCGTCCCAGTTTGAGCCTCGTACTTAATAATTCCCAGTATGCTTTTTTCTTATCGAATCACCAGTTCTTTGTTTTGTGTCACTATCGGTTGTTTTGTGTATGGTCCGTTGTACTTGAAGGGACTATGTAGTTTTCCAGCCTCGGAGTGGGTAAATCTCAATGAATTACATTTAACACCCACAACTCACGCAAACGTAAGCGGAGCTTGCAAGCATTAGACATAAGAGGATCACCCAACAGAATCAACAAAGAAATCTTTGTGTGACCCATTGTTCGGCGTCCCAGTTAAACAAGTTTTATCTTCTAGAAGTTACTCTAATCTTTCAGTGGCGTTGGTGCTTAGATTAATGTAAACAATGACTTTAGAGCTACTACAACGTGATTGAAGAATTCACGGTAGAAGACAGTTCTTAATGCATATATAAATAGATCTTTAGATACACATCTCAAATGTGCATAATACCTTATCAATATTCTAACATATTCCTTACGAGCATGTGCTATATATCGCATAAGTAGAAAAATAACTCATAATATGTGATATTGACAGTATATTTGCTTGTTTGGTGGACAAAGCTATTTTATCACACTTTTAAAAACTGCCTGTTCAGATAGATACGTGTCATACTACTCCTAGTAGTTTATCTTATCGTTTATCAGGGAATCCTATGATTGATTAATTAATAATAATTTCAAATGCATTCAACATTAGCATTTGAACATTATCTCACTTTCTAAAAGACTCGATTTATACAGTTACAAATAGCAAGTTGTTTTGTCCTAAGGAGACGGAAGCATGACATCGCTTCAACCGTTAAAAGCCTACAATTTTCGCTAGAATAATATGCGTCAAGTTGTTATTTTGAAAGCTCTCTGAAGTGAACTGTTCTCGAGAAGAAAGATGGTAGACACGATAAGTAGTTCCATTATTACGTGTAGCCATCGTACAGAAGTACGCAATATATTGATCTACGCCCAATTAGTTTGAGTCACTGTTGACTTAATGCGTAAGGAAACGTCTAGAATTTATCCTACGTATTGACGACACGGAATAGAATCCATTCAATTTGTGTTGGTTACTTTATCATCAGTAAGTACTTTCTTGCCCAATTATTACTAATGATCATTGTATTAAACATAGCATAGGTGAGATAATACTTATGTATACATGAGTAGGACTTAAGTTATTAGTAGATGATTTTGTATGCTGAGATAGAGCACACCTTAAAATACAGAGAAACGTGCATTTATATTACATATCTTTACATGGTAATTGAAGGATAACTGGTGCATAAAACTAATTTTTACGCGTTGTTGTTAAAATTAAGAAAAGCAAAGGTAAGTTTATTGAATATAAATACATTTAAATTGGGTTTATATTGCTTATCCTCCTTGTTACAAAAAAATTCAATAAAATAAAATTGATAAATATAATTTATAGAACATATCCAGGACAATTATTCTGAAAAATGCCCTATTGAATTTCATTTTACCCTCTAAATAGTCTCATATCTCTTCAATTCAAAGTTGGGATTGTAAAACTGCATTCGAAAACGACCGGATTGGAAATAAGAGATTTCATAAACCTCGACGACTCGACCAGTCAGATTTAAGCAATTCTAAAATTGTCGGAAATTCTCCCACCACTATTACCAATATCGCAACGTTTTGCTGAAGCTGCATTTGAAGTTTTGTTTATACACACATCTAAAGCAAAGACAACCATCGATAACTCATGCCTTCATTTATAGGGCACTAGCAACACCAAAACACAACAATGAAACAAATGAATTGAATCGATGGACAAACAACAAGCTGTCAAAAAATAATTTCTTCTGATTTTGGAAAACAAAACAAAAACAAACAAATACATATACAAAACTTTCACTTAGTCTTTGTCTATCATTAATTGTTTTAAATGGTGAGCAGTTACTATTGCTACACTTGTTTTTATTTCTATGGTTGCAATTTTATTATTTTGACAGCTGATGGTTTGTCCATCAGTTCAATTCATTTGTATTTCAGTGTTGCTAGTGCTCTATAGCACCTCGCAGTTTCTGGAACTCCAAACTACGTTATGCTCCTCGTGGTGCAAAATTAGGTTTTCGATGTTTTTTCTGTACTACGATGTTTTCAAATTAAAATTTGTTGGTTATTGATCAATCGATTGGGAGTTGAATAATTTTAAATACCGTAAATATTAAGTAATTATATAATAATAAAACTGTAATTTAAAAAATAAAGCTAAATAAATGTACATAACTTAATGATACCACTTCCAAAATTGAATTTTTTTAATAAAATACTGCTATAAGACGGGCATACCACATAAAGCTAAATTTGACAAATTAAAACAAGACGCTAGAGTTGCAAAAGATGCAACTCGACGTTCCGGTGTCTATGTGGGCAGCACTCCGAAGTTTTCTCATTAATCCTGAGGAAGATGCCAACCTGGTTAGAAAAGTAGCATCTAGCCCTCTAGGCCTACCCAACAGCGTCACGACGCAGCAAACTAAAGATCTCTAATCTCATTCGCGGCTCGGCAAAGACGACACTACTGCATGTCGAGTGAGTTCAAGAAGTGATTCGTACAATTTAAAATTAAATCTCTATTATAATGTTGTTAAATCCAGAATATAACAACCCAACCCCGACTGAGAATTACAACCAGGTCTCAAAATTGCCGGGTGGGCGCCCTAACCCCTTGATCCCCGGAACCGGCAATGTAATATAATACAATATAATATAGCCTAATATAACGCATATAGGTGGTGTGATTCTTAAGCAGACTTCTCACAATTATCAATTGATGTACATTATGTTAGTGTTAACATTACTTTTTATACTTTGTATGATGAGTCTATGTGAGAATAAAATGGGGATAAAATTGAAATTGAATTTAAATTGATTAACCACTGTGTGATTAAATGATCATGGGGCTTCACAGGATAATATTACGTTGAGGATATCTGTAGGCCTACGTGTATATTTCAAACTCAACACGCTAAAAGTATTTTTTTCAATTCCCAACCGTCTAAATAAATTTCGTTTAGCAAATTTTCTGGACAAACGTATGCACTTCATTGAAATGCACTCTACACCCAAACATACATGTCGACTGTCGAGTCACTAGGCGCTACCCAAACATATATGTCGAGTCACTATAGGCACTGAAGCTTTTGCATAAGTCAATAAAAAGAAAGAAAATGTCCCATCGGTCAGCGAGGTGTAGCTCTGCCCAAAGCGAAGGTTTCATTCCATCTGTAACGTAGACCGGTAGGGGTTAGTTTCTGTGGATGAAATACCCATTAAAATTAACGCCGTGAAACAACGGCTTACGTCCACGGGTCGTCACATACCCAATTTTAGAGTCTACTGCTCGACATTTATGTTTGTGTTTAGAGAGCCAACAAGTTCTAGGTCAGCAAAAACTATAGTATACAAGCTCTGCGTTTTACACAGTCAAGACAGTTGGACTGAAGGCTTTGAAAAACTGAGTTTCAACCAAAAAAGTTAAGTATAAATACAACATATTATTTATTTTATTATAATATATAACATAAATTGTTTATACATACATTTTCAGTTTCTGGTCGAATGGCATATATTATTTATAAAAAAATTCACAAAACTATTTAAAAAATATTAATATTAATACTCAAATTTGAGTAATATTTGTGAAATTCATATTTGCTTTTGCTTTGCTTTTATCCATAGTGAGATAAATATCTGGACAGATTATTGACACACACACACAATAGTATTGACAATGATATTATTTTGACTTAACTATGTCAATCTCAAAAATCCTTCACGGGGTTTTGAGTTGTTATTCATTTTTTTGTTGAAACAGAGTTAACAATGTTTATAACTAGTTCATACTTAATGGATCTCGCGAGGAAATATCAACACATCGACTAATTTAAACAAAGTATAACGTGAGTGAATGCAAACAATGGTTTGTTTGTGGTTACATTGCATGGGTTGCGGTTGTTTTGTGTTGTTGTGTTTATGTACCAAATGTGTATGAAGTTTTGCTACAAACAAGGTACCTATATAAATATGGTATGAACATTACGTTTTTAGAAAACCCTATCTATACTAAAAGGGGAATTCACACAGTATCAAAGTAACATCGCATAGTATAAAATTGTTCACGAATACAATTATGAAAAGAACCCAACAACAACATATGCGTTATTTGGAATGCAAATATATGCTGTGTTGGGTTATTGTACATGGTACTCAAATTAGACAAGCGTGTAATGTGCATTATCATACAGGAATTACTTTCAAGAGTGATCAAAATTGTTTGAATAAATTTAATACTATGAACCAGAAATGTGCATGGGACCCACTACCCACTACCCACACTACACACTACCCACTACCAACCATAATAGTGGCTTAAATTTCTCTTCAGTCAGAGTAGGGAAGATATGAACAGTTATATTGTTTGGTGTGCCCCACTGAAAATAAGATAATATGACTGAGTGGGTAGACTAAATACGGATTTATTTATTTAATTTACGGCATCACTTGTTGCCGAGCTCGGTGCATCAGATCATGTGAAATTCTATTCCTTCCATCTCGACGATTCTAATTCTCCCTTCAGAAACATTCGCTGCTGACGTTTCTTGTCCGGCAGTAAACAACAAATTTGCAGCACACACATAATATATAGATCGTTATAATCCATGTATTGTAACTGACTCAGTGCACCAATTACAAAAACCCAAAGGTTGTCGTATATTTAAGATATTATGCATGAGTATTGTGATGACAAAAACTGTCCAAGTCCGGCAGATCAAAATTAGTTGCCTTGTATTTCATATTTTGGAATATATTTTTGTGTGGGACTTAACTCGAAAAAAAACAAATTGACTATTTTTTTTTTCGGTGTAAATCTATTTTTACATGGTAAATCGCTAACGAGTTAGCCTACATCAATTCATCAATAGTATTTTTTTCGTTTCGCCGGTATGTACTTCTTCAATGAGAATAACTTGCAAAACAGAAGGCGTCTACCAGAGTTAGTGGGTGGCGAATGGAACCCGCGAATGTTTTACATTTTAGTGGTGGTCATATGAACTACCTCCGAGCTAGCTCTATCGACACATCTTGTCAATGTTACGTCTACAAACTAATCAAATGCAATGGATTCTCGTGTGCAGTAACATACATAACTGTATTGCAGTGTCGAACTACATAAATAAATTGGTGTCTTGCAGATTGTCATAGAAACCATACAATATGTGTATTGTGTATATGATCGCTAAATCACATTCGAGATAGTGCTAGGTTTATGAAGCAAGATCAGTTGAAATTCTTTGACTGCCCAACACAAAAACACGTCGAAAACATTATATTTGAACATCAATAGACGTGAACACATTGGAATAACAAGCATTTGATGAAACGATCACTTAGTGGAGAAGTTTGAGTAACCAGTAAAAGGGTAACACAATCCCAGTTCTTAAATTTTGTTCTTGAATGGAACATATCACCGCTGGGGGTAAAGAATGGATTCATCCTTTATAACTCGAATCTCTTCAATGCAGTAAAACTCGCGTAATATTTCAGCGTGAAAGAAATCCAATATCTTCCCTTATAAACATGTCAGTGAACGCTTAATATTTTTTTGTATTATTCAATATGAAGATAGGAGATATATCACAAGGAAATGCTGACAACGTTAACCTACATTGATTCTTGGCAAAGGTCTCGCGGACTGTCTCCGTTATCGCCAATTCTCGTTGCGTCTCGGGTTTCGATCGGTGATCCTCTCAATCACGAGTTGTCGGAAACTCTGCGGGCTGCATAACCTGCAGGATACACCCTACGTCCGGTCTCTTCGCTTGACATGCGCGGGTACATACGTGCTCGTAACACGAGCGTGACCGCCAAATATATGCGAGGTATATGTTCAGATTACAGATTATGCATTACGATAATCATTTTTAATGTGGCTCTCAAGTAATTTAAGTTATTTAAATCACTCATCACTTATAGAGTCAGCACCCATCCGAATTGTATACTTGACTAGCTAGGGTGCGGTAAGAAGACGTCTCGATTCTACTCCTAAGGCACTCGTTCTGTTTGTTCGTTCGTTTATTTGTTTGTTTATCTGTTTGTTTATTTGTTTGATTATTTCCTTAAAGTTTATCTCTGTATTTGTTTATTTTTTATGTTTATATGTTTATTTATTTATTTATTTATTTTTATTTTTTTTTCGTTTGTATGTCTTGCGATGGCGGTCGAAAGGATAGTCTGATCAAGTTGACATCCAGGTGCATAAACGTAACAGTAAACAAAAATTAAAATTAAACTAAACTTGGACAACGTCCATGCTAAGTAGTGACTGTGAATGACTTACATTATAGAGAGCAAATACTAGGATTAATAAGGTGCATAAGCCACGGCCACAGATGGAGAAACATGATACATTTGTAAGTTGTACCTAATCCTAATCTATATACCTTTAGGTTTGCTTTAAAGCAACTAGAAAGTGTGAAAACAATAATTAAAAATAGTATCACGCAGATATTTAAGCAAGGTTTATAGAAATATAACATTTATGTGCTTATAACATTAACAAAATCATGTTGCATTGAAACTGAAATGTTATATTTTTAATTTTATTACATATACATTCGGATTATAGTCATTATAATCGGAAGTAAATAAACGATTTGACGCGAATGTTTTGTTACATTGAAGTCTAAACGTTTTGGTTTCATATCAAAATTATATCAAAATAGTGTTTCTGCAAACTGTTTCAGTTTCCTTTGTCACTGGATGGGGAGCGTTACGTTTTTTATTTCTCCCCAGAGATTCGGCTTCAAGCTGAAATCAGCGCCGGACGATGATGCCCTCAGTGTATAGCGCCTCTTTCTATTGTTTCTCTCCTAATAACGTTTTTTCATCTCACAACACTTTATGGTGCGATCCCCACACATGCTCGCCAAGTAAAGAAGCAAGGGGTAATTAATTACAGTGCGTTTACGGTCTCTCAGCGGGCGTCTAGTTTCACTTTCAACCACCGGTGGCGGGCGACTCTTCAAAGCACGCAACTCACCAAGACACCCCCGATGCGCACAGTATTCCAGACACGTTAGTACCCGTTAATAATTAAGAATCCTCGCCATCAATGGTGCCTATATGTCTTCATTAAATCAGTTTGGCTATTCGTCAAACACTTCAAGTACGGGCGATTAGCGGAGAAGGTTTTCGTAACATAGATCGTAATAGCGAACGCATGTATCTTGTAAGAATGAAAATTTACTTCGAACTATTCGGAAAGCGGATGATTCTATAAATTATGGTTAAGTGGTTCCACCACAACCTTGTAAATGATGACGTCATAGTTCAGCGACTCGGAGACAATGAGAGGGTAGCTTTTTGAAATACTGACATTTGGTTGGAATGTTGAACTCTTTTATGACGTGAGCATTCACAAGGTTGTCGTGGAACGACTTTATTAAATCCTATATTATAAATGTTTTTTAAATTTAAATTTCTCAGCACAATTATGTTTTGACGAATGTTAATCAAAATCAACCCTGAATGGTTCTGCTGCGTATTTTTGCTAATTTCTTCAGCGAGTATTATTACGAAGTCTTGTATGTTAATCCTTTCGCTAGAAAGTTAATTTTAGTATAAACAAACTTGTCTGAAAATGGGCCGAGGTAAATGTGTACCACTGAATCCCAAAGGAGATTCGTGATTACTATATTTTATTATATTATGAATATTTTCCATGTGTGTACGACATAATTTACTGAGGATCCAACTGCATAAGTGTCGAGTTGATATGAACTTACTTTGGTAAGGGTGGGGGTGGGAGGACGCGTTTAGTTTCTGCTAAGCCAGTACCTATGAATGATTTAATAAATTTAACTTTTGTTTCTGATCATTAATCAGTGGCGTAGCTATCGTAGCGTAGCTACGCCACTGTCATTAATACTTGAATGAGGTTATCTACCGCCTCATTTTCTTATCAATCTGAAACGTAGACATATTTCTACAAATAACTTAGAAAGTAAAAGTCAGATAATTGTTTCGTTTTCTGAACGAGCACCCTAATAATATATTGAACACATTTCCTGTGAGTCTTAGAGAAAATAAAAAACAAGTAAGTAACATTATTTTATTTATTATAATATTATTACATTAAAGATAACAAATTAAGTTTCAATTTCAATTTTCATATCATTTTATTCCCATAAATCATAAACATACTTCCACCACAGTACATACAAACAATAAACAAATTAACTACATTTCTCACCCCACCCATAAGTACAATAAGAAGTCACTTATTGAAACGGTATGTTAATATGGTAATGTACTCGCCTTTCTCATTTTCACTTACGTGAAGCGGAACTTCACTTTTAACCAGCAGGCAAATTGATAAATTCCAACAAACCTAAAAAATGCCAATCCATCGAAGCATATAACCATCGAGTGATATTAAAGCTAGAGTCCCCACCAAAGTCCCATGCAAAAAATGCAATACCTTCCCTTGTCAGAGGCATTATACGCCCTAGTCCAGCACACGAGTCATCCCCACATCAAGGAAGGGAAACCTCCAATAATTACAATCGCCTGTCTGCCAACGTATCCGAAGCCTCCCTCCCTCCCTCACAGGACATCCTGTTCGAAATTCTAAACTGATTTTGTTAATTAAACGAACTGTAGCAGTACATCGACAGATGGAGGTTTTTACTTAAAGAAGTCGGTAATTATTGTACACGTTATGTGCATCATATAGCTTCATCATGTCATGTCATATAGCACATAGCCTCGTACGCCCACATAATTGTCTGTACTACCTTCCGGGAGTCTTCCGGTACAGTGTAATTGAGATACAATTTCTTGATATAGATATCAACAACCGGAAATTGAAACCACTATAGACAATAATTTGCGATAAACTGCTGAATGAACTGAGATGACCGAACAAACATAGCGAATTACTGATACGCCCTGTCAATATTGTTTCTTCAATAAATGCGCTAAGCTTCCACTCTTTTGCTAGTAAGAAAAAGACGAGACTTTGTTTTTGCATCGTCGAATTTTGTTTTAAGACATTTTAGAAACTAATTTCTCATCGGCAAAGTTTCAGTTCATAACAGTAGTGTGTCATAGAAATATTTTTTGATATTGCTGCCCAAAAAAGCAGAACTTCCAGACACAATATGTAGACCTACCCACATTCAAATACCAAGATTGATCACACTTGCGTTTAGTCATGTGATGTTGATCATTGTTGTGAGTTGATCATTGAATCCGATGTAGCAAGTCTATCTTCCTCACCTTTAGATGCACAAGAACACTTGCAGTGATATTAACACTGTTGAAACACAGTTAAAACTTGATGTTGATGTTAGATTAGAATATCATGTTATTTTTGTCTGTTCTGTGCACTAACTAGGCCTAACCGTAGTCAACTGTGTATGCTATAAACGAGAGCACCCAAAAGTGTGCGCGGACTGCGAACGTAACCAATACCCTTTGAGCAGTCAAACGCAACGGTGGATTTGGCGTAACGTCAGTGGTAAGAGACACGTTTAGGCCAGTATAAAGATGAAGCTGAGGCAGCGCCACTCGTAACAAATTCATTGGCCCAACGCTTGCTTAATACTCGCTTGCTACTCAACGGAATCTTAATTACAATGTATTTATTTAAATATTAATTTAGTATAATATAATAACGGTAAACCAATTCAATTCAATTCAATTCAATTCAATTTTTTACAGCAGTATACATTGTCAAGTTACAATACAATCGTGTTATAAAGAATGGTATGATATAAAATCGCTTGACATAATATAGTCAGGGTTTACTGTTTGCATTTTGGTGCATACATAAGTCAAAATACTTGGGCGTGTGCACCTGATGCCTGTTTGCCGCTACCTAAGAGCTAATTTCAATCCATAAGTACTAAATTCAATATTAATTGACGAGTGGTGATTTACCCGCCTCCTGACGTCACGAAGGAACGTGGCGCCCATAGTTACGACAAATCCGCTAACTGTTACGCTTTCACGCGCTTATTGTACGACACTTATCTCGTTCTAGCTGTTATAATATTCACTTTTCAGGTATAGCCTATAGGAAAGCGTAATTAGTTCACATACCAGTGGTCAATATAAAGGTTAATTCAAAATTATAGACCCAATAGTTAACTTGTTATAACAATTCGCGCATCAAGAGGATAAAATGAGCAACGCGTGTTTTGTTTTTTCAACTTCAATTGGCGAAAAACTAATGATCGGATTTCGACGAGAGTTTCTTTAGCATGTTTTCCAATAATGTGAGACAATAAGCAAATAAACTTTCTAGATATAAAATGCTCAAAACGAAAATTCATAGCATGCAATAATATGCAGGGTGTAGCGGTTGGGCCTCAAAAGTAGTGGTTTTGACCGTGAAACTAAGCACCTTGCATATTAGTGCATGCTATGAATTTTTGTTCTGGGCATTTTCTATCTAGAAAGTTTATTTGCTTATTGTCTCACATTATTGGTACGCACTCTTAAGAAACTCTCGTCCAAATCCGATCATTAGTTTTTCGCCAGTTGAAGTTGAAAAAACAAAACACACCTTGCTCATTTTATCCTCTTCAGTGCGTGAATTGTTATAACAAATTAACTACTTCGTCTATAATTTTGAAATAACCTTTATATTGACCACTGGTATGTGAACTAAATATATTTTCCAGGTCATATCTTAAAATGAATATTATACCAGCTAGAACGAGATAAGTGTGGATGTGTTTTGCGTGGATCCGTCCGGACAGTACGGACTTTTCCCAACTGCTAGTCACGTGACACAGTACTCGGGGCAAGCTCCGCCTATCACCACTCGTCAATTTTATATAAATTTAAATACCGTGTATTAAACATATGCTATTGCTATGTATATAGATTTTTTTTTTTTTTTTATTATTTTTTTTTTACTGACTGTGAAGTGTGAATGTTAATGATAAACTCATTTATTATTGAATAGATATTATTAACAATTCATAGGTTGCACGTACGTCACGTCTTTGCGCGTGGCGGCCACATTTGTGATCAAACTTTGACGTTGCCATGGAGAAACAATTGAAGGCTGTTGTGGTAGAACACATACATTCTTAGTTCTTTAAAATCCAGTCTGTTTTTTTTACATAAAATTGGTATTTATGGTAATTTTTTATGTTTGTATTACTTATGTTTAATTTTAAATCCTAACTTGGGCTTATTTATTAAATTTGATTAGTATTTGCCAATGATCTAAAGGATTGGTCCTCATCAATTGTGTCGCAATCATGGCCGCTGTGACGTCACGTGGGAACTATGAATAGACAATTAAACAATAAACTTTAGCTTACGAGTGATTGCTGTAGGTCCGCCGGTCTTAGAACGAGGTAAACCGCTAGTTGTACGCACATTTGTGCCAAAATAAAGGCAGGTAGAATGAAACATTAATGAAAAATTTAGGTTGTCATTTTGCAGCTATAAGGAGTCAAAATCTTAAACTATCATCTGACACATTGTTTCTATAATAATTCCTCCGAATTATTTCTTATATTCCGTTCAGTCATCAATTTTGCATTTTTATTTAGGAGCTCATGAAGTGTCCTAGAATCCTGGTGGCTATAGCCACCCCCTGACCTAGCTTATATTTGGAAACAGGAGCCAGATATATATATATATATATCATTATATAATATATTGTAATTATTTCATAAGAGCACGTCCATTTTGTTCACGAATATTTGCACATCTTTACTTTTTCGCCTAATATTACAATGTCGTCTGCATTATCTTAATGCACTTCTGATTTTCTCCCCGTATCTATCTGTGCTTCTGTTTAACTTCAACACAATAAAAAAAAACAATCAAGACATTGAGTATAATCTACTGCATTAGTACATTTTTTATGTAAAATACACAAATAAGCTTTGCATTAAATTTTATTTTCATAAAATTAATAATATCAAAAATGTTATGCAAGCTAAACAATTTTTTATCTGCTATAGAATAACTTGCATGTATACAACATCTGATGATATTAAAGAACTGAAATACTATTTAACATTAACACCGGTACTTAACTTGGTACTTAGCTTTCTGAAACTCCGTAATTTGCCATTTGACGAAAGTGTATAAAAAAGATTTTAATGGGCTTCTTCACTTAGAGTCACGCATCATGAAATATTCTTTACCCAGCGAGATCCTACCATGTAACTGAAAGTAGATTATGCCTTTTGAAACTTGTTTAAAGTAAAAACATGAACTTGCGAGTGGAGGCTTTACACAAGCATAATCACAGTCAAACGTCGATAGAAGCTTATTACAACTTTGATAAAACACTAATATCTGTAACGGAGAATAAGATAACGGAATTAACTATTATCGTTGTTCCTGACAACATAGACGAAGGTATCACAGTTTTTATTTGATATACATGTATAATACTAAATAGTTGTGTAACAAGAGATTCTATATTGCACTTGTAAACATATAATAATTCCTTGCCATACATTGCGTGCAGCCCATTGTTCAGATCTTTTTCAATAAAGAGAAATAATTACAAAACCAAAAAGTATTATATTCAAATCATAATGAGGTAAGAGAGATATACTATTCACAATTTTCAATACTTTAAACCGTTACAGTAATTAACCCCATGCGCATGATAAATTACAACTTAGGGCGATGGCGCGTAATACCCGGGTAGGTAACAATGATATGTTTTATTCACACTTTTTTCAATATTTACAATAATCAATTATATACCGATTGGGGTAGTACACTATGGGCCTAAAGTCATTTAAAAACCCTGGTCCCCTAGCGTATTCGATATTATTCGCTAAGACAGTAGGAGCGTATAAACAGGTGGTGAATAGGCAGTACGAGCAAGCATCCTACACTAGAGTTTCAAATCTCCCTTCAAATACAATCCGCACGTTTCTTCTGCCCATCGCAGGCACAACATCACTTTATTCTCTGAACTCGACTACATCGATATTGAAGGGCGTGTGTGCTAACAAGAACTACACGGAACACAGGTCAAAGGAATAATTATATGGCTAATGATTGAGAGATATTTATGAGGACTGGTAAAATCGTTACATGTCTGCTGAGCGCCGACAAGGCAAACAAATAAACAAACAAACAAACAAACAAATGGGAAAATGTAAAGTTCCCAAAGTTGAAACAAGTATTGCAATGCCAATTATAAATGGGTAAAACGAAAAGAATAAACAGAACCATGACTGATGTCGTGTTATATATTCCAAGTCGGGCTCTATTATTTGCATAGTACATATTTGTATCTGGACACTAATGGAGATAATCTATGATCGATCAATGGTGATGGTGTGTGTGCTATCTAATCTATCTAATATCTAATTATTACCAGTATAGTCATTCATCCAGAAAGGCGTTATAACTTGTGACGAGTATTATTGAGGGTCAAAATACCATTGCAAAAAACTCACTTACTTGTTTATATTGATGGCTTAACCTGAGGAAGTCAATTAATCTGTTATAGATAATTACGCGTTAGCTTATTTCAAGAATTTTACTGGAATTTGATAAAATCGTTCAAACACGAAAATGTCGTGTACTGTATCGTAACAAGCTATCAGAGACTTTGACAGACAAAATACCGCATAAGAGGAAACCTTGAATGAAATGAGTGTGATTAGTTTGTCATTTAGTAGCACAAACAATTACTATAAAATTACGCAACCTTATTTACGCAATAATACAAACACGTTTGCTTTGATCAGTATCGAAACGATTTCGGCATTTGATTAAACACTTTCGCTTCAATGAACGAATTTAATCTCATCACTAATCACATTCAAATTTTGTGTTTGACAAGACTTTAAATTCCTACGTGGCTGTCATAAATCTCTTTAATAGCATGTTTTATACATAATTGAATAAAGATATCGTGATTTCGCTTTAATATTAAGCACAAAATGCTTTGATTAGTAGAACGAAAAACTACGTAACGAAATCGTATGGCATAGCTGTACCTTTTCTTGAATCTCAAAAGACTGATACTTTGAAGTTATAAAATAAGATGAGTGTTTATTTGCTCGCAAAGTACTTCGACATTCAAAGTTTACTTCACCGTTTTTCAACGTGGTGGATCTTCTGTGGTGTAGGTGGAGTGGTGGGTGGATCTTAGGGGTGGATCGGCCGGGCCATAATGCGCGGGTTTCAAGACTGCTACATGGTCTGAGGGCAAGGGCCCTCATATAGTTGTTGATAATAATAAATTGTTTAACAATTCACACGTTATCCTACTTAACGTTGGACCAAACAGCTCGTTGTTGTGCGGAATATTCGATGGTCTGGCCTTGAAAGCTAATAACCAGAAGGGCGTATTAAAACAATTTCGTTCTCATTATTCATGTACCGGTATATATTTGTATCGCTTCATAAATCTACACGGACACGGGAATTTCGAGAATTTTGTGATTTGTTTAACGTATGTAAGTCTGCATTCTCATATGTCATTTGTACGCCAAGTATTAGCTTCCTATCATAACGTATCGTCATGTTTGATACAGGTTGACTACCCACAGAGTGTTAAATTTAAAATCTGTTTTAATGTATTGGAAGTTTAGGACTTTTAACTAACTATGTTTTATTTCCCGTACTTCTTGTCCATAGTAGTAAATATACCTGTCACAACTACTAATGAGTTGCTAGATTGAGTTGTAAGTTGAAATGTCTTCGCATAAAGATGTTTATATTTACTTTAGTCGTTCAGTATGAAAGTTTAATTGGTATATAATATAGAAAAGTTAAGAATACTGCAAAAATGTCTAGAAAAATACAAACATCTATAAAAGTTAAGAAAGCACCGTGTGATCAAATATAATTAGTGGCAGGACACGACACGAGTAGGGTTATGCTACTTAATTGAGTTAAAAAGAGTCAGTCAACAAATAATTAAAGTTGAAAATTAGTTCGTGTGTTAATAAGTTCATTGATAACGTTCTGAACTAGGTAAATATTTCATGCAAGAGAAGATCCTAAAACAGAAAATGTATTCTGTAAATAGAGCTAATTAAAGCAAACTTTTAATTAGTGTAAACAAATTGAAGAATGTATTGGAAACATAAGTGAATACCGAAAGAGGTATTCTTTGCGGTGTGGTGTAGATAACTATGATTCACATATTCATTGTTAATATCAATGAAAGTACTTTTCCCGAAGTGTCTATAATATCAAGACAAAACATCTTTGTGTAATGCCCAATGTCATTCATTTTTTGAATATTCAAATGTTGTGTTTTTGTTGACTTATCCATGGTACAAAAATACTGTTAACACACAACAACCTAAACCAAATGTCAAGAGACGTCTAACCCAAACACTTCATAAATTGATTGCAACACGTCAACACTGGCAATCTAATTTAACGAAACCAATATAGCTCTCAATTATATAATACTATTTTCTTGTTCTAAATTTATGTTTTCTTTTCTTGTAATAAGCGTTATGACGTGCATTTAAAAACAAGTTATGTATTTCGTATAAACAAGATGGCAACCAATAGGTAATGAAGGCTCAAACATCTCATTTACATTAGTTTCTGTACTTCCATTTTGCTGGTTGTTATTTTATATTAGTTACCAAATTGAAAGAATACAAATTGAAAATATACATATAATTCGCTTTATAGTAAAAGGCAACAAACACGCAGCTAGACTGAATTTCGTTGTTTCCCTCATATTTCAATTCAATATAACAAAACTATAAAGAAGTTAATACAATTCACTATACAGGAATTAAAGAGAAAATATTTAGATCTGCATGGTAATTTGATTTCGTTGTATAAACATAGAATTTTGAATTGTATCCTAAGCTATACCACAGCTTTACAAATTTTGAAAAGCTGTACTTCAGAAGGATTTCAAACATTGCTCGAACCATGGTAAAATAGATCCAAATCTATTTTTACTTCGAAGCAGAACGCGTCCAAAATACATTTTTACCGAGCAATGCTGCTAGTTTTTCGACTCGATAAGTTATTTATGATCGTATAATCTTCTAAGAGTTGTAATTGAGCATCGTTCCTGCAGCGTTTCCATTGTTCCTGTTTCGTGTTTCAACTCGTTCTATTGCCCTCTTCAGTTCAAACAAGACGTAAAGGAAAACTCTAAATAATATAACAACGGTTTGGTTAGTGAAATTATGTTTTATCATTTTATTAGAGAAGATACTTTCTTTAAATAATTCTTTCAAAGTTAATGATATACTATTCAGGTGACACTGAGGTGATACACTATACTCAGGTCAGAGACACCAGTCAACATGTAGAGTATATTCAATTAGCGATTGATGATGGGTGTGTTATTATTTACTTACTACACTCAGAATTTACTTAATGATTACATGAGGACTCTGATTTAGGATTAGTTGATCCCAATCAGGCAAACCAATTGCTAAATCGTGTTTCTACTTTTTTCGTTCAAATTGCAGATAACGATTTTAAATTAGGTCCCAAAATGCTAAATTTTTCACGAAGGAAGTTCCTTGGCGAAGAGATACATTATGTCCTATTGAAGAAATTAAAAGATAATTAAACATGTCGGTATTCATTATATCGGTTTTTCTAGACGGGCTATTCTAAATGTACTTTACCACAACAACGTGATTGATTTTTTCTGCACAAGTTTCATTAAATTAATTCTATAATTTGTTTCAAGACAAAAGAGGTTATTTGAAACATGTTCATTATCTCGAATTTAATTAAAATGTATATACTGTAATACGTAATACTGTAATACAGAATAATACCCTTATTCTGTCACCCTTTGTTTCTTGTTAACGAAGCATTATAATAATTATGTCATTTAATGAATGTCTGCAATTATTCCTGTTTTACATTACTATATAGTAATTCCGTTAAATAATACCTAGTTGCCCTCAATTAAAATAGTTCAAATTGTCACCTGACAGACCGAGAAGTAATTGCAGAATCCAGCAAAGTTTTCATTTATAAATAATATACACAACCTAGAACACGATCTCGCCATTATCCTGAGCTTGTGTATGTATATATGTTAAACCGGGATATCGCAGTAATGTACACGTTGAGAGCTCACCTGTATAAGGGTTCACCCTCTGCCTCCTTGAACCACAGAACCATGTACACCGCGTCGTCACGGTCCTCTGGCGAGATGTCACACGGCAGCATGGTACTCTTGCCCAGAACGCCCTCTACGCCAATGGTCACGACTGAAACACAAAATGACGTCATGATTAGACTGGTTGAGCGGGAAAAGATTGGCGCGCGGGTTACAAATATGTTACCCGTAACCGTAACCTGCAACCGTAATAAAAAAATAAAAAAACTGCACATTAAGAATGTGTACCACAAAAAAGTGCATGAATTTGAAACATGTGCCTTTATTTATATTATTCATTACTAAGCTCAAATTAAATGTTTTCAATATAATTATCAAGCTTAATTGCTCATAAACATTATTATATTTTCTTCGTCCTTCTACATTCAAACCGCCAATTTCGTTTGGCTATCCGTGATTATGCAGGTGCAGGTTCATGGAGTACGGAATTTCTCACAATACTACTATATTCATTTAAATCGTGTTTGTTCTCATTTTGTTTTTTCGACGATATTTATCGTATAACAATGAACGTCTAAACAATACCCTAAACAAAACCTCGTAAAATTTTTGATTCATAGTCATAATGGCCGGGTGATTATTTGTCTTCTCAATTGTGGAAGTATTAATAATGTGTTCATGATAATTTGAAGAAACAAAATAATATAATTAAAGAAATGAACTTCAGAATGAGCACAAAGAAAAAGCAAAATCATCGTTAAGGTTTAAGTAAATTTCAGATTGTAAATTACCTTCAAAAGTTTCGTATATACCTACCTGATGTAGCTGTAATTATTAAGAACACAAAGGAAGAGGAAACAGGATGGGTAGAAATTCCGTTCTGGAAATTGAAAATCCCATTAAAGGGTGGTAATTAAAATTTAATGAGATATTCGACCTGGAAGCAAATTAATTAACTTCCTTCGAATCAAAAGTAATTGACAGAAAAAGTTGTGTAATATGGATTGTTTTTGTTTCAATTTGTTTACCGAGAGGTTGATTTTTGTCAATTTGTTTTTTGTTTATTGCAAATGTCGTTTATGATCCTATGCGCTTTTTTCAACTGTTCGAAAGTCAAGTCGTCAAGTCAAGTCAAGTCAAGTCAAGTCAAGTCAAGTCAAGTCAAGTCAAGTCAAGTCAAGTCAAGTCAAGTCAAGTCAAGTCAAGTCAAGTCACGAATTCGCATCTTGGAAACTAGACAGTTACAATTCCTTGTAAACCACTCTTTTTGACCCATCCAATAAAAATTTAAATTCAATGATTCATTATAATAAATGCGAGTTTGTATATTATTTCTGGACGCTTTTATTGACGTATGAATCCAAAAGGTTCCTATGTCATTAATAACACATGAAACAAATAATGTTAGTACCATAAAAGCTCTGTATAAAAATAAAATACATTGAGATCTTCATTTTAAATTGACACGTTTCCTAAAGAAACGTTTTCTGGGATTTTCTTTTTTAAATAAATGCACATTGTTCAGTATTAATAAGCTTGAATTTCTGCGTTCGCTTGGAAATATTTTGAACATATTGCTACATTTAGACGTTCATATTTCTTTTCCACCACAACAAATCAAATGATAAATCTCCAGTCAAGACGATGATCTATCGTCCTCAAGGAATAAAGTTCAAGATACTCATGGCTTTGAACTTTTCCGAGTTTTGCTCTCAGTGGAGTACTATAACGCTGTTTCTTTTGTGCGTTTTCCATAATCCAGGTGCAAACTACTACACTCGAACATTTGTACCAGAAGAATAAACCAGGAGTTCAGTGGATCACATGCGAAATGTATGCAAAATAGTATACGATGCCAAACATTGACAATAGAGTAGTTGGTTAGTTTATATCTTGTGTTAACTATAATGAAGAACAACTTCTGTTGTAACATATAATCATTCTACCTAATACCTAGTTATATTATAACTTCAACGCTTGCTTACTGCAAATCGAAGGCATAACGTGATATAATAACATTTAATGTCAGGATAAGTTATAGCTCACTAATACAGTTTCTAAATCTAATTGCATAGAGTTGTTACCCTTTTGTGAAATGTAAATTCTTATGTAGTGATTGAATACACCCTCCATATTCTATATCTTAATAATTTTCCGCTATTCCAAAAATATGACGAAAACATGTCTATTCTTGTCTCATATTCAGCAAATGACGCTATAGTCGACGTGAAGAGTGAGTGATTTAAGAATGCAAACCAGTATTCGAACCAGGAAAGCTAAAATAATGGTTGACCATTTCCATACTAAATCGATACGGTTATTACGCCTGATACTACAAATAGTTTCTCGAAATTGTGCTTTAAACAACTTAAATCTCTTGTGAAATACTTGAGAGTAGATTTTGAACGGAGCAATAAAATCTTACATGATTACCAAACGTTATTATCAAGATCCGAAGATGTAAATAAAGCGAACCTTTGAACCTGAAATCGCAGTGTTAGTTGTTTTAATTAATGTACCTTGCGATCTAGCTGACCGTGGCACATTTTACACTACTTTAGTTAGTTGTAGTTTAGTTGTAGTTTAGTAGTAACAATTTTGCTATAGATTGTTAATGCTTGTTTATTGGGTGATACTGTGTAATGATTATCGATATTCTAGTGCATGGAGAGTCCACCCAAAAAATAATGTATGTTTTTCTTTCTGTAGTCATACTACATTCCAGTGGCATATTATTTGTTGGGGTATATGTTTAACTCTAATTTTCGTTATCCCGAGGAATATAGTTTATTTTGCCAAACGCACGATAAATACAATATTGTTTTACTTCAAGTTATTTAAATAATGTTGCAACGGTATGGACGTTATAAATGGTTATGACCTAAGTGTACGCTCAAAATGGAAAATCAGCGGGCTCTTTTTCTAATGTACGAAGCTACATGAAAACGCACTTGAAAACTTCATTGATAAGCATCTTTCCTAGGGTGATGTTATATATTTAATATTCTAAGTTACTGCGTTGGTCGGTAAAATGTGACTATAAAACCCCGACGGAGTTATTGTTAGCCACTCCCCCACCTAATTGTCTTCCACTTAAACATTAAAAGAAGTTATTTAACAACGTTATATTAACCTTTGTTGTAAAGAGGATGAAAGCGCTAAAAGAACAGGATGGGGAAACTTCTATGAAGTGAAGTACTCTCTATAAAGCAGTTTGCAGAGACGTGTTTCAACTAATATTAAGAAATAAAACACAAGAAGATAATATCTTTATTCCAAAAAACTTTAGTGGCAACAAAACTAAGATTGTGTTCTTTTCGTAAAGCGCTTTAAAAAATAAAATAAAAACACATTTTCATATCTTTCTTAATCAACTTACACGCGCTTTGAAATGGAACGAAAGTTAGCGAAGTGAACTCGATAATAAAATATCGTAACAACTAAAGGTGATTTGGTTAGTATGGGTTGCAATGATATTCCGTATACGATGGACCGTAGCTTTGAACTATGGCGTGGTGCTGTATGCCGTGGCTGTAGTCAAATTGTATTCATTAGAATAGTTTTTATACTAATTATGGTTGATGTTTTACTACAAGCTTGACAAGATGGTTGTATATAGCGTTGGTATTATAGTATCCCGAGCCAAAACGGGACACACATCACGTAAGCGTTCACGTCAGATATGATTAGAAGTATTATGGTTTGAAATTATCTCTCTCCTCAAGACAGACAACGGAACTGTGTTCAGTCAAGGTGTAAGGTGTAGGTTGTATCAGTATTATTATATATAATAATTACAATACAAATAATAATAATTACAAATGATAATAATTATAAGTATTATTATTATTATTGAGAATACAATACCGTGGCAATTATTGGCCAGACAGATATGAATGTATTGGTTTTTCTGGGAATTTTCTTGTGTGACTGTGCACCATTAGGTAAATCTTGATAAATTGCTTATGCTATTCAGCAGACACTTTAGTATTCAAACAAAACCAAAACACAACGACCAGTCCCCAAAACCAACATCGCCGCACATGCACATATTCCTAAGAATAGTTTGTCGTAGTACAGTATTCTGAGTAAATTGTCCATAGAGATTCATCATGAACTACAAAGTGCGTATGCTGTCCTAACACTCGGAACAATCTGTACTACTACTGATGGATGCAATAACAATAGCGTCGGTCAAACATACAACTAACAATAATTATTTGGTCGGCGCTATTGTTTTACCATCTTGCAGCGCAAACCAAAACCACAGACCATTAAGGTTTGCAAACTGTGCTGGAAAGTTTTACTGCGAGCCCAGACCAGCCTGTCTAATATACGAGGTAGGCCTACATCCGTGCTGGCTTAGAGTACGCATTACTTATTGCAGAACTTTGCAGTGAATGTATTTTGTAAGTTAATCGAGGGTAATAATAAACACACATTATGGATATCGTTCCGTGAAAGAATGAACCGAGACAGTAATTAGGGGAATGAAGTATGGAAAGAGGGAAGTTGAGTCAATGAAGACGTTGGTTTCTACCAGAGGCGGATGAAAATAGCGAGTAAAACGCTACCCTAGAGGTAATGAATGCTAAAACCCCGGCTTATTATATGGATTAGCACATAGCATCCTGTGTATACAGACCGAGCTGAATTTATGGCCAACTGAAATGTAGATTACGTGTTAATAATATATGATGCAACGAGAAGACCTCATAGAACTTCCTTCCTGAAAAAAAAAAACTTTCAAAGGAAAGTATTCGCGGTTCATTAATGCTCACGTCTATTTACGATTCTCCTTTAACGCGGGTAACTAAATTAAAGGGTAAGATTCCGAGAGGAAGTTAAAATACGCACTGCTAGTAAACGCGAAACTATAGAGAAAGCTTTTCGGAGTTGTTTTTCACCCCCTATCCTTCGACCGCCCTTCTCACACCCCGCCAGCCTTAACATCTGCTGCGCCACAAACATTTGTCTCGCGTTTTATCAAATATTCCCGAGTCCCAACAGTAGAAATGTCTCTTTATGTCGATTGCATTCGTCAAGTTTCCCGGATTCTACTTCTCTTTCGTTCGTTTGGGCGTAACGACCTTTATCACAACGACGGAGGGGTCGACCACACTGATCGAGATGACGGAGTGAGATACGGGGTTAATATTCCATTTAGAACGCGTTAACGATCTAAGGGGGATGCGATATTGAGAAAAACGAACCCTTGACAACGCTAATGTTACAAGTGTTAAATAGCTAATGTATTATCGAAACATTATTATATAAGCAGGTAAAGAACTACAGGACAGGACCTGTTTCTACCTCTTGGAACGCTACGCAAGTCCAGTAGATCCATATGCAGATACCAGCGGTCGATCCTAAAAACCACTTTACGACCACCATTTTGGCGGCTCTCCCCCGACCCGAAAATCCCATAAAAGTGAAAGCCTTATACATCACCTATATAGTTTATTCTGGAGGAAAGGGTGCATTGTGTTTGTTTTGGAAGAATGCCTAAGATAAACTGAACGATGTAAGGGGAATGATAAACGAGTGTTTGACAACGCGCGGAACGTTGTATTTCATTAATATGACAATATTTTCTAACAAAACACTAATTTGATCTTGGTTACAGGTAGAGCTTTTCAAGTCTGATTTTGTATGTTTAAACCGAAATGTGATATCTCCCCTGGTTATCGTTTACACGCATTGCTATGATAAAATGGAAATATTATGTGAAGATGTAAGTATTTTTACATGTATTTGCTTCTTCATTGCGAAATAAATATCACAACAATGCGAAAATATGTACCGTTTCCTGATCATGCTGTGCACAGGATTAATGTCACTCATTTCATTTTATGTATGTCGTTGCAACGTTGCAATGTCTATTCCATCGTCACCGTTCGCACGATACTGTCGTATTAACGATGTTAACCAAACGAAACCAACGATCCCAACGGAATTGAATCATTAACCTGTGTCTTTAAAATAACCAAGGGGGCATGAACACTTCACTTCATAAAAATTCATGATTAGAATACATTTGAAATGGAAATAACACATTCCTAAACGATTTTTTGCTACGTATTTCTAACACATATGTATAGGTAAATTAAAAGAGCAGTTCGTTTACCTAAAATACGAACCAATTTGACAAAATTAACATAAAAAAATATCTCACAATGTGTTCTAATAGTTGTTATATTGTGAATTGCAACGACCAGCATCTAAGGAAGTAACATAAATAATTAATTAAAACTAATACGTATTTGAACAGCTACGACTGGCTGTATAGGCCTAAGTGAGCCGCGCACATCACACAGCCTTTGCTTGGAACGCAAATCGTGAATCTCATTTCACTCACTCTGTTTTCAGTGACATGAGCTGTCACGTTTTCCATTCTGTATTCTATCAAAAAGACTGTGGCGGATCTTCGATCGTCAAACCCGCGCTCGTGGGCCATCACGCTCTGACCGCCAGGGTTAGTACAGTCGTAGTCGTACGAGTGAAGCGAGACGTCGTTCATAGGAAGACTCAATTTCCACAGATTCTCTGCTCGTTAGTAGTTTAATTACAGAAGATGGCTTAGAAATATCGATGTTACCGGAAGTCATTTTACTATTACCGTTTCGACATGAAAAATTAAACACGGTCGATTAAAGATATTATACCAGCAGAACTGAATTGCAGGTTGTAACGAGCAAGTTATTTCAACGTAATAAGATTCTCTTATCGTAACCGATGGAGATGGCTCAGTGCAACACGCAAGTCTCTAATTAGGTTTGTAGTTGATTCGATTGCCGCTATCGGCAATTCTTACGGTAAGGTAGCCTACAACCGAGGTTTTCCTGAGTTATAAAGAAATGCTGGGATTCAGTACTCGGACGTTTCTTATCAACATAAGATTCAATAAAACTATAGTAGTTTACTTCTTAATGTACAATAATTGTGTACGCTAAATAGTTTTTCTAATGACAATTATAATAATAAAAGGTCTCCGTCTGTATCAACAAAGAATTGCGGAATCTGTGGTTTGGTAGGCTCTTCACGTCCATATACCTTTGATCACTAGTAATCCGCTTGCGTCTTCGGTCAAACAACTGGGTTTAGAGTTCCCTAACCAGAAGTTACTTGACTCAAGACACAAGACCCAAGCGGATGACGAATGATGAAAGATTCGCAACGGTGCATCGTACAAAACACCATTATTAACAGTTACCTAAGGAGCACTTGTTTTCTATGCTTGTGCTTTTCGTATTTAAGCGAGAGCGCTTCCATTCGACGTTTATGGCATACGTTTTCTTATTTTATTGTTTGTATATTTCGCGAAAACGATCGATCGAACGAAATATTGATCATGTTGAAATTTCGAACATTCACAAATTTCGATTAAACTCTATCTTTATGGAAGCATCGTATATTAAAATAATTAGCTACACCAAAGTTACAATAAATAACATTTCGGACACAAAATGGTGGCAAATTGTGGGAGCCATTTCAAAGTCAAGTTGATCGTCATGTTTCGTGAGGTTAATTTCAGTGCGATAAGATAAGCATTTTAGATACAAATTAGAGCACTACTGAATGACTGACTGACTTACTGACTGACTGACTGACTGACTGACTGACTGAATGACTGACTGACTGACTGACTGACTGACTGACTGACTGACTGACTGACTGACTGACTGACTGACTGACTGACTGACTGACTGACTGACTGACTGACTGACTGACTGACTGACTGACCGACTGACTGACTGACTGACTGACTGAGTGTGGCTAGCGGGGGTAATACTACATCGCCGCCCCGCACCTCTCGTAGAACTATCCGGGCGTAGCAGAACCCCTCGCAATCAGTCAAGGTCAGGTGCTCGCTAATCAACGCGCACCAAACAGAGACCGTCGTCGGCTGACGGCGGAAGCTTCAACCGCAATATATGCAGCGACTGCCGGTCGCTTCGTTTCCGACAAGTGTGCGGGGTCACATTGATATATTCGATCGTATTTAATTCGATCAGAAAAGTTTCCTTCCGTTCACCCTTCGTGATGGATAAGTGTGCGCGAACCTTTACCCTTGTTATTAAAGGTAGATGTGTGAAGGAATGCCCTTTAACGAATTATTCCCTGCAATTGCCTTATGTCTCATAGGAACTTTGGAAACACCTTGAGTTAGGATTGCAATTGGCTGGTATTGAACCCGCGATCTCATGAATCAAGGTCCCAAGTGCTGGCGCCGAGCCACATCCATCGGTAGTGATCTATTGCGTAGAGCTGTGAATGGTGAGAAATAAACGTTGGCTTGGCTGAAATACGCACTGGCTCAAACTACAATCACAGGAGTCCATAGCTCAAGTCGAACTCAAGAAACTGTCCAGAATGAACGAACGCCAACATACATTGGCCAGATTCATACTGAGCTTTACTTTCAGGGGAAAATGTCAAACTTGCGAAACAGAGTTAACGACACCGTTACTTAATTCTATTACACGCCGAGCTTATACTGTATTAACTTATAGAACAGGCGGCATTGTGCCTAAAACTAAACAAAATTATGCATAGAAATATACGGATAGTTATATAACCCCAGGCCGAACAGGGAATCGAACCTGGACCTTGTGCTTTGGGAGCACGAATAAATCCACAGGACGAAATAAATACACAAAGAATAACGAGCCACACAAACACTTAATAATATTAATAACAACAATACAGCCCCCTGTAAGCAGTACATTGAATCATAGATATTTCAAAAATCATAATCAGTTGGATTGTTCATTCTGTTTATTACATGAATCATTATAAATCAAAACTCAAATCATTCATAGTAATTATCATATTATAAATATTAATCATAGTACCTAGCTTATGTAGTACTTACGAAAAAAGTTCGCATTATACATTGTCGTAATAAAAAGCTTGAAATCTACAACGTTCCATTCTCGATTTGATGATATAATAACTGAAAAAAGAAATATAAATAGAGAACATTTTCATTTTGTTTCTAAGAAAGCCATACTTAAAGCATGTTTGTACCTGTCCGCCTTCGGTAGAGAGTGTCTTGAGTGACGTCTATGCCAGCATACACGGATATGCACTTTAATGAGAAGCACGCCAAAGGCTCGTAAATGTGACGTATACAATAACCCGCAAGAATAGTTTCTTCTAGAGTACGTCATGGATCGTACGTATGTACTATAGAGTGCACTTTATTACGACAGAGAAAGGCGTGACCTCAACGCAGGAAAAACTTGACTGACTCCGCCTTTACGTGGCTCGTGATCACGACATACAATCTCAATCTAATCAAGTCAACTTTGCAGGTAGAAAAGCCAAACATTTTAGAAATTTCCAACTTCAACTCAAGAAATACTGATGTAATTAGTGTCTGTACAATTATCAAAGGCAAAGAAGTTCAAAGGGAAAATAGTCACTGGCGTGCTTCTCGATGCGCGCTTATGTTTGACTAGCAGGAATGTTAAACTTAAGATTTTTTTTTTCAAAGAGGCTTTTCGAAGTTTGTTGCAAATTGAAATCTAGAAAAAAGTTAAAAGTAAAAGGCAAGAATGCTATGTTTCAGTTACGTTGGAAACTATGGATGATCATTAGCATAAGCATTAGCATTAAGCAAAAGAATTAGTTATAATTAAGGAGTGGATCACATCAGATTCTCTTTTAGTCAAAGAATGGGATTGTTAGGTAATTTATTTCACCCATCAATTGCTGGAAATTCAATGCTTATGATGCTTTTCAGCCTTTACATATCATATTTCGGCAGTCTGCACATTCAATGTTTATCCAAACAGAAATAATGCCGTTGTGTTGTTTGTAGGCAACAGTACGCCCATAACGTACCAGAAAGCTGAAGATTTAACAGAACTGTAGTGCAGTTAGATTGATGGGATGATTGACAAGTTAAACACGACCGCTCATTGGAGAACGCATTTAGCTTCCCTCGCATCCCGCAACAAGTAACTGTACTCATCTTCTATGTCTGTCTCAATGGTGTACGAGTACCTACCTACTCAATGTATGGCAAATGTAAGACTACTCCTCATATGCAAATAGGTTTGTGCGTTGATTGCGATTACGCGATATGCAAGTCATTTAAGGCAAGTATTCGTAAATACATTTTCTTACGAATTTACCTTTTTAAATTTCAAAATCGAAAAATAATTTCAGAATAGAATCAAAATCTATCGATTTTTTTATCGATAATTTTGTTGCGAGGTTAAATAATAAAAAATGTAAAAATAAAATCGACGGTTAAAAAGAATTGTGTTTATATAATATTGCATGCAAACCACCCTCCAGTGAAACATTACCCAAGAAGTTACAAATTACAATGAAACATTTAAGGTGAAATTACAAACGATAGGATAAAATTAAGGTTTCAGTTATATTTCTTCTTGTCTTAGGAATAAGTAAACGATGACTTTGGAGCCGTCCTAGCAAACGAAGCACTCAATAAATTCAAAGTTGTTCTGAATCGGGCTTGTTGATTCTGACATTTGTCCGCAGGTCTTCGCACTGTACAATCACTGAGTCATATGTTTCATGTTTGAAATATCGATCTTTGATTGGTTATCCCTCACTCGTTACAATATATCTTCCAGTGTGGCTTTAGGGATCATTGTTTAAGCAGTTAAGAATTAAAACATAAAATTATCAGTTTTCCCAAAAATATAATACGTAGGCTACATAATATGGTTCATTCCCTATAAATCCAACAATTTACAGCGATGTTACTTTGTTTCGGTCGATAAATATAACCTGCTGGCAACCTCCAACAAAATATTCTCAAACAAGTCGTTAATGTCACAATTCGAAAAACAAACGAAGATGTCATAGAAAGATATAGGCGACAAAGACGATGAATATTGTTTGCTGGTTGAATGGTCGATCGATCCTTCGGTTCAGGCTCATCTTCTCATCCGATTAACCCTAGTTTACGACATCGTTCACATAAAGCGTAGCGTGTCATAGCTTACTTCCTCGTACGTGTTTGGGATGGAATACCAATGAGGTACTGATGCTCGTCGAGGCCTAAGTGAATAGGAAAATACGAACTGTTTTAAGTTTTAACATTTTTGTTAATCGAGAAATAAATGCACCTCTTAAATATGTATATTACCTATAGTGGGGACAGCTTTTTTTACAATATGATACACATGTAGTAACGGCCTTTTGGGCATTAGTCCGTGATAGATGATTAGACATTTGGACATACTTAATAGATGTACAGAAAATACGTGTTTACATAGCTAACAGGTATGTTGACTAAGGTCATAACATCATATACCTTTGGCCCAAGATTGCACTCACGCTTCTTTTTTTTTTTAATTAAGAGAGTTCTCTGGAAATAGCGACAACGGTTTGTAGCTTTGGTGTTTACTGAAGCGAGTCGGGCTATAAGGTATGAAGTCTAGATTTGGCACGTTACCTTTACATGAAAACATGCATGTTTATAGCTTTGTAAGCATCAACGTGGCATGCGCTTATAATTAATAGGGGTAAATCTATAATCCTAGTGACAGCGATGCACCTTAATTTAAAAGTTGTTTTTTAAGTGTTACTTATCCGAAAATAACAAACTTCACGACGCGTGGTTAATTTATACATCGTTACTGATTGGGTGGAATGTAAATACAAGGAATTAATATATTTTATTTCATTTAGTTGTAATATAAGAGCTATTTGAATTATGTACATTACGCTTGATGACATTCGTATACACGGGAAATGTGAATATAAAGAAACTATAATAACTTCCTTAAAACAAATGTGTGTGCATTTATTTGCCTCAAATATGATAATAAACCGAATTTTCGGTAGGACACAAACCAAATAGTCGCCCATGATCTCCTATACAAATTTTCTTTGAGCGAGTAGTAAGATCCTATAGATGGATGAAAGAACATTCTGCAAGATAGAAATTTTTATCGAACACGGTGCATACTACGCACAAAACCCACATGACTTCAAAGAATGCTCAAGTGTAATGACTGAAGAAGAGACTTGAGTACGATATACGTGGGTGAAAAGCAGTGCTTTCGACTCCTCGCTGACGGTGGCTCTGAGCGGAGATTAGTCGCCCTGCGGCACCCCCCTACTTTGCATGCTTTTAATTAACTTTACGTATTTTAAAATGTATGGTAGAAGAAGACTTCAGTATGTATCATATTTCTGGAATTGTTTTCCAGTTGTGTGAAAAGCCAACCGAAATGTAAAAGCAGCATCGTATGAAACGCGTTTTTTTATCTTCATATAAATCTCTTTTAAAATTGAAGAGGCGAGTTTTGGCACATTTTAATTTCTCTGCCATTGTACGCATGTTGGGTTTAACAAATAAATCGTACATTATTTTGTGTGCGGCATTTTAAATAAGAACTAATTAATGTTGTTAAGTTGTGTGAAACTGTGAGCGAATCGTTTCACCATGAGACAAGATTGTCATTCCCCAGCCCAGATTCTCATGTCGACCTCAGATCCATGTCTGCTGCCCTTTTCATGCACGAGACCCAACATGTTCCTGGCGTTATTTCACACATTCGTGAAGGCTTAGAAGTTCATTCAAGTCTCACTTGACACACCCGTTTTATGAATTTCCAGGTATCCAATCAAGGACATCAATTATTCTTAATGCACCTGTTTGTAGTAAATGGTATAAACTATGAGAAGTGGAAAATTATGTTGGTACCATTGGACTTACCTTCAAATAAACGTTTGCGTAGCGAATCGCCACAGTACATTTACTTAAAATCAGCATTAACAATCGTAATTATAACTCAGACAATTTTACCAACCTCATTTTGAGATATGAGACGTATACAAATGTTAATTTTACTGTAACATGTTCCATACTATGCAATCACCAAACGAACGTTCGTTTGAGCTAACATGCTTAGGTGAATAATTCAATTTAATATTCAAGTAGAACATAAACCTTACTAATTGACATTGAATCGTAGTGCTACATCTTTAGACTATATGGGACTGCATGATTGAGTACTAAACAGCAGGGTTCGGAACTACGTGACAATAGCCCCTCCCCCCCCCCCCCCCATCGATAACAGACCAGGCTACCCATTAATTATAAGCCACAAAGCCACAATGCACCCCGCTCCACATAGTTAACCTTGCTTTGGATGTCTTGTCTTGTATTAACTAAGCATTAGAAAATATATGTTCAAACCCCGGCAGGCTGTGTGACTATTATAAATATGTCGTAAGTATTAAAATGTACCATGCAGTTATTTCCCGTTGTATTAAATTTAATTGATTTACTTTCATTTTATAAATACATGATTTATGCATAGATTATTTGTTTAAACAGTTTTTTTTTTACGGTTTTTTTACGTACGGGGGACTCTAAATCGGAGGTCACTGCTTCGGAATGGGTCACCGGACATTCTCCTGGCTGACAAGTTCAAAGGGTGAATGCTGTATAGTCACATAAAATAGCCTTTGTACATGTCCTCCCCTCTCAACTTTCCTTTCATAGAACGTAGTAGTTCTTAGTAACTAGTTAGTCACCTGAGAGGGGCAATTGGTCACTGGCCAGGTGCCTTACGAAAATATAATGCAAATAATTCTTTCAAATTTGTCGTAAAACCTTATTAACTTATGAATGAATTATTTGTATGCGTACGTACCAACACGTTTTAGCATGTATAACAAAAAAGTTTAGAGGTTGAATATCTGTTACCAGCAAATATGTGAAGTGTTGTTATTGCATATGCATCGAGAATGTTTTTAGATCATGATTTAATACCTAGCTCAGCTTCAACAGCACTTTTATTTATTGGTTAAATTCAAATAACAATCAAATGGTAACAACTTCTTACACGGACTGTTGCAACAATTTGCTTTCAACAACTTATTACAGTTTGGTTTGTTGATTGAATTTTCCCCTTCATACGCTTTTTTCTTGCCATAAATATGTTATTTATATGCTATTGCCTTGTTTACAGAAAACAGTAGCAATAACTCCTAAATTTACTTCTATACTCACTTTTTGCAATGATCTTCTATGTATCTCAATACAAATAATAACACACTACCAACCACCAACTCCAGAATCAATGTATCACCAAATACCATGGAATGTATTTAGATTATGTTTCCCATTTGAAAATCCACCAATTTAAGTAATGGTTGTGATTAATGGTTTTTTAAACCAATTTTTGCTTGGCAATATGTATTGGGTGCATCAATTAAGCAATTTATCGATACATCATGGTTATGTGACTGGTCAAACTAAATTGTTGGGAGCAGCATATTGTGTGAAACTCAATATTCCAAAACACTGTAGTATTCCTGTAATAATATTTACGTGATTTACGCACGTTGTGGGTCGAAATTGTGTAACATCGGGTGGCAGTTTGGGCGCGTGCTCTTTCAAGCGACATCATTGGTTATTAACTTCACAAAAACAGCACGACATCAGCTAAAAGTATCAAACCTTGTTCGATTGGCTGTTATACCGCCATTCTTCAATGTCATTCTGCATGGCCACTTTAACAAACTATCCAAACTCCCTCGCCACGTCGTATCAATCACACATGGATGGCTTTAGGAGCGTAATTGCTTTGTCCAAACTAAATACGCTGATTGATGATGTTATAATGGTTCACTGGACACATTCGGAATAACTTTCAAAAACTGTTCTGCTGACCACGAATGGGTTAAATATAAAATGAATTAACGGCATTATATAATACTAAGTTAAAACAGGATGCGCTGTTGAATATTCTAAGTGCCGTTATATACACCTAAATTTTAGCTTAGCTGTTTCACTCAAGACGAAGTTATTGAAAATAAAAACGTTGTCTTGTCATCTTCTATAAACACGGATATAAAACTTATTTATAATCTGGCATAACTTGTAACTAGTAAAATAATCATCATCAATAATACAAACCTACTAACAGTGATTTCCTTTGTACAAGTGAAGTTAGTAATGTACTTAACAAGGAAAAATGCCTCCCCGCATTTCTAGTTTCCATTAAATTGGTTTGTTTACTACTGTGTTATATTTAACTTTGATTATCTTAAGATAAAGGCTCTAAGAGTTTACAACTGAAATTGATTTTTTTGTAATGTTTTAACTGTGATGTGTAGCTAATGAGCTAATTTTTGGCCACCTACGGGTATAAACAAAATAGTTACATTTTGATATTTGAGGTGACAACAATTTACAATTTTCCTTCATCACGATTGCATTATTGAATGATTTAATTGATTCAAGAGAGAAACCACATCGTGTTAACTCGTACAATTTAGTCAACATTTGGATAAGGTTTTCTTGTAAATCTTTGCCCGGTATATCATTACTTTCGACATTCACAAAGAAAGCGTAAAAATAATATTTTGTTTCGCATTTGCATGAAAAACAATACAGCAGTGAACAGATTTTTTTTTTAAATCACATCAAGATTTACTTACTTATATACTGTAATAAAATGTTTTATGTTGTGCAATGTCAAAGAAAAGAATGCATTATTTCTAACTGTAATGCAATTATTTTTTATGAAAGCTCAAACAAGAAGCTATATAATGTATTTTACTGGAAAGGACCCTTATTTACTTCCTCCTTCAAACCAATTTTCTGTTTTAATGAAAGGAAAACGTAAATCATGGAATGGTTGATTTTCATGTGGGTTCTTTTTTATATGTGAGGGAGCAAAAATGCTGTTTCACAAGGAAGGGAGGAAAAAAGTTTATGAAAAGTTGTGAACAAGAACTGACTAAAGTGGAACGTAAGAAAAAATAAAAGTATAACAATTTCTAAATTTCACGCAGGAGGACGATTGCCCTCCCTTACAATAAGCTAGCTACCAATTGCTGCTGCTTACATAATCCCCGAGGGAGGAAACTCGAAAGTTGGAAATATTAAACTTTGTCTCCAAGTAGGCTGAGGCGATTTCGTTCAATTGACAATTATACGTGTTTGTTGTCGAGGGACCGTTTATAAGCGATGCTATTAGTAACATGAAATACCATCACTAGTGGTGCAAGGATAGGGCATACATACTATTTGTTAATTTTAATAATATTAAGATAAACGGTTGCAGAGCGTTTATAGGCAATACTATAAGTTACCTGTTAGTTGTTATACTTTGATTTGCGAAGTTGTAATATAACAGGTTATATCATATAACGAGTGGAAATATTACGTTTGTGAAGATAATGTTGATAAGACCTACCATTATGAAAGCCAAACATTGGCGATGGAATGTTTATACATCATGTAATTTAATTAAAGTATTGGTAAGCTACGAAAAGCTACGATTGGCGAGGGAATGATTTGACTGAGGGAAAACTCATGTAAATATGATTTTATTTCTCAAAAATGCCAATCATCGTTTTTATACTTAAAAGAGACCGTATACAAACTTTGGTAAGTACTAAGGTTGGGTTACGTAATGGCAAGATCAGTTTTGCAAGCTAAAAATTAACTGCAGTGTTAACCAAGCACAAGCGTGTCTCTGACATTATTTTCATAGATATAGATATAATATCATATATTATTATATCAAGCACACACTACGAGCATTCATCAATAAGCTAGCGAACTACCGGGAGGGGGGGAGGGGGGAGTAACGGGACTGTTATGACATAAAAAAAATGTGAACATATTTTATCGTCATACATTTAGTAATTGTTTTATTGTGAAATTTTTGTAGCTTGATAGAATTGCAAACAAGTGCAAACGCTCCAATGAAATTTATCTCTTTCTTCTGACATACGATAAATAGAATTCAGTTTCTTCTTTTGTACATCCGTGACTTGGTTGCAGAAACCTTCTTCGACATGACTAGTGATGAACATGTTTTATTGTTCCATGTAGACGCATGTTCGTGACCAACACCCACAGTGATGTGTGTTCGCACCCATAAACATTAGAATGGCAGAAAAGCTTACCTGGGCCAGGGAAACGCATAACTAAGCCAATAAACAATGTAACATGATTGTGTACTTTCAGAAAATATCATGTTAGTATAGTCGAGTAATATATTAAATTATGTTGGTTAACAATAAATACAAATAAATAAACTGATTTATTTTACTCCAAGTGAATAAAGAGATTCATGTGCATCTACATGGAAATTATAAATTATTTGAGCGATGTAATTTTTGTTAAGAGTTGGCCCCAGTCTACTTGCTGACAAGTAATACTTTCCTCGGGTCATGATCCTAAACATAAAATAGTATCATATTAATTTACTTTGCTTCAAAAACCTCGTAATGACCTAATGTTTACAAATAAAACAATGAACTTGTCTTAAATTATTACCAGTGTTGCCAAAATATGACAAGTAAACCCCAAATATCCTCATCAGCCCAATTTGACTGCAACCGTAAATGTTTTATGCACCGTACGATTATATTTTTGCTGTGAAGTCTGAACAGTTACAGAGCGAGGAATACAAATTAGTTGAATGCATCGTTCAAAGCGCACCATTAACTATTCATTTCTTTTGTGCAACAACGGTAAGGCTATACTGGGCGACCAACCGCGACTAAACGACTGCAATGCAGGGTGATCACTACACACATGATGACAATAAAAGGCGGTGAGTAGAACAAGCGCAATAGCACAAAAGCGCGATGAGTGGAATAATCGCAAGAACAAAACACATCTGCGTCCAACCAACGCGATATCCGTATAGACAATAGGAATCCCCATAGTCAATTACTATGCACAAATCGTAAGTTGGAAATATTTGCATATTATACATTTGGCTATGTGGATTGCGTTCGGTCATACATAAACCGCATTAAAGCTGGATGTGCACCTACTTTGCGGAACCACCGAGCTCGGTCTGATAAAGTTGCTTCAAATATGTAAACAAAACTTATAAATTCTCTAATGGGATAACATATTTCGCTTTATACTTTGTGACAGTAATAATGTTCAAAGCATTTCGAAGCAACTTTGACGACAAATCATGGTTTTCGCAAGATATGAGGACATACTGTCTTAGGGATGCTTCTCACAAGTGGCTACTCAAATGTGTAAATCGTTCTCTAAATATGTTATATTCAAAGCGTTTTACTATCTAAATAAAAGCTTTCGAGCGAGACCCGTTATTGTTTGTCTAAAAAAGGTGCACATTACTTTTTAGAAGCTATGATGTTTCATCCTAAATAATCACCACTGTCTAAATCTAAGTTACGCCCATTTTTAAGCAGGTTGTTTATTTGTGTATACGTTATGTGTCGTTAAAAAAGGTTATAAAATATTGCTTTATGGACATAATTTGGTATAACTAGACGTATATCTAATTCAGTTTAAGAAGAGGTTGCAGGTTCAAAAACAAACACGAGTGGACAAAAACAGCAAAACACCATCATACATGTTTCTAGAGACCAGTATCTGTCTTGTGTGGGTGTATAGTCTCTACCTCCTTGTACAACGTTTCGGGAACACAACACTCTCCATCATCAGGAGCGTAACCACACACCTCAAGGCGCGGCAAGAGCCACTCCTGATGACAGAGAATGCCATCCCTCCAAAACGTCCGTCTACATAGCTACAATTTCATGGCAACGCATTGTGCGGTTACGCTCGTGAAACTTACGGATAAAATATCTCCACAAAGTGGATTCATTCAAACACACCTTGAATGATATAAAATGTAAGTGATTAGCTCTATCCCAGGTGTATAGTAATTTATTGAAAACATTCCTTACGAACAACCTGCCCTCCTATGGTCGACTGACAGGTATTATGGTATGTTTACAGTTGTGTATGAAGCCAAGTATTCGCTTTATTAACACACACCAGGACTCATTAACCGGAAGATGATAATATTAGTAAAAAGTTCGGACAAACATGGTTAAAACATTACACGCACTACTCACCCACTGCGTTATATTTCGGCAACATCCGTCGCCATCCTCAGACGCGAGGCAACTGAGGTACCTCTTGGAAAGTGTGGAAGGGCGGCGTGCTTCAAGAGGTACCTCAGATGTTGCCGAAATATAACGCAGTGGATGAGTAGTGCGTGTAATGTTTTAAACGTGTTTGTCCTAACTTTTTACTTATATTATTTCCTTTATGTCCCAGGAAACCCTCGGAAAAGCTTTCAGTAAGGTATGCCAATATATTGGGTACCGAACCAGTCACCCTGTGAATTGTACCCTCGAGTGCTGCTCTGAGCCACCTCTATCGGTTCAGGTTACGAGACTTCTTTCGTTAGGGCTATAAGCCAGTACAAAGGGGTTGATTAAATCTCAGAAATATATTGCCCTCATTTAATTTTCTCCGGCAATAGTGCAAAGCCCACTTTGCAGCTTCTACAGGGTGTAGACTTTAGAGTGTTCAGGGTAAGTGTTTTATAGGTTGTCGAACATATGGACAGGCCTACTGTGCCGAGCCATGTTTCCTGTTCATCTCAAATATCACAGAAATGGGAATTGTTATTTTTGATTTTTTTTAATTTTCTCATTTCCAGAGTGAAGCGTCGCCTTGGAAACCAATGGCATGAATGCTCAAATGAAACTATTACTTTTATTTGCGCTTCTGTTGAACGTGTTATACTAACTTGTTTCGTGCGAGTGTACTTTGTAAATCATTGCAAAAAGTGCAAAAGTATTTTTTTTCAATATAATAACAATAGCAATAATAAACAATCAATGTTCAAACAATAGAAATTAACTAGGTAAAAGGATATTTGAGTCCAGTGACTACATTCATAAAAGTTTCAGCCTTTATGATAGTTGAATCCAAAACAGTTGGTTTCGTAATACCTCAAACTACTCGTTTATAGAAACCCATCGCAATTCGGCGATCGGTCTCATATATTTAGTAGATCGTGATATAGTATAAAATGCTACACAAATGCCACCAAAGAACCTTGTCGACGATACTCGGTCTGACACGCTCGCTGTTGAATTTAGCAAGAATACACTATATATACAGCTAGCGCGGTACCCGGAAGATATTAAACAATGGCGCACGGTGTTGTCATAACATAGTGCTAGCTTTGTTTATTGTATCAACAGTATACAATACACTGAAAATAGACAGTACTAGTTTGTATTTCATTTAATTTCCTTAATGGTATACTAGGTGGGTATACTCCACTATTTACCGACGTTGCTTGTATAAGACAAACGTCAACACGAGCTATTCTCAATGAAGAGCAACACTATTGTCGGGGCGTTATTTCCTTTGCAAACAAACTCAACCTGATATTGATCCCTTGCAATCCAAACAGAGGAAATACTGTATTTGAAATACCATGTGTTCCGTTTTTCTATCAAGCCAGCCATGCAGCCAGCAACCGCCCCGACGTCTGCCGGGCTATTCCTTTATCTCACACCGCAGTTGAAGCGTGGATTGGCGAAGGGTTGCGAGGCGGTGACGTTTATGTGTTCCAATCACGCACCTCGGCCGTCAGAAAGAGTGAGGGAAGTGATACCAACTATTCGGAAGTTGTTGGATCAAGGGGGGTCGTTGCACGCGGCAGAACGATACTTCAGATGGATTGCCATCTGCTTCGGTCGATTTAGTACAGATCGATAGCACAGCCAGTAAAATATTTTTAGAGGTTTCATTGATGCAATATTTGTCTTGAAATTAGCTTTCGGCAAGGGTCAATATTGTATGTCAAACGTGACAAAACACATCATTACAAGAACGTTTCATCTGTGTCGATCAAAAAGGCATTTTGCTGAATTTCACATTCCCTATACCAAACAAATGATGAACGCTTAGTATGTATACATCCACATGCATGCATTGAGCGTACGGGCTGTAAATAAAGTTGCAATTACTATTTAGGTAATGTTGAAACAATTGAGCGAAGCAAACGCATTACTCATGGTAAATGACCAAACTAAGTACAGTTTATCGAGCACAGGGTAAATAATTTAAAAAACTGTCTCGGTAGAATTCTTTACTCAGATGTAAGGGTGGCTATCTATCTACGCATATAATGCTTTGCATCAAAAGATAAACGGTTCTTTTAACCTCAAGCGAAATTCCAGGAAGGTAGCCATGGTTTTGGCTACGATTTTGTTATTATAATATCGTCGTATAAAGTATAAAGCCATACGTGTGTGAAGTGTACTGTTAGTGTAATGTGTAGGCCTATATAAGTTCATTGGTCTTTCTAAAGAACAACGAAGGATGAACTTTGACAGTTGCTGTAGGAAATCAATTTCACACATGACTTTAACAACCGAAGAATATTTTAGAACAAGTTTAAACTTAGAAGAGTGAACACTTCAAAACAACGCACATCCTGACGTGCGTTTCGTGGTTTCCCATTGGCCATTGAGTGGAAAATTTCTCTATGGGTGGAATTACTAGGATGGCTTCGAGAAATCATCCACGACCGTACATGAGGTAAATAAATCGCATTGTTATTATTTATTTAATTAAACACAATGCAAGATGTGAGCAAGGACTAATTTAAGAACGTGACGAGTGAAGTTAAGTATTTCTATGAGATACGTACCTCATAGAAATACTTGACATTACATTCGTATTGTCCGTATAACATGTAAACACCTTCAAATTGACCGAGATTAAAGACCGATTGAACTAATGTTATAATATGATAATATAACTAATCAATAGATTGATTGATTACTAAGTGTTAAATTACCTCTTCATTTACTTTAAACTTGCACGTACTACATAATATGTAAATACCCAAGGTTACTACTGCAACAAATGCATAATACTCTTAACGTAATCTATTAAACAATATCTAATTGTAATTCGCATATATTAGTGTAGAATACAGATAATCTCACTGGGTAACATCAATTAACAGGCAGTTATGAAAGGGGCATCTAGGGTATCACAAGACAACCGCAAGAGCTCAGTTTCGTGCACGGCCGGTGCACATTTTGATGTAAGTAGAGTACAAACACGTATAGCCTTATACAAAGAAGTATTTAGAGTTAAGACGTATGATTTACGTTGAGGGAAGCACGAGTCCTTCCTTAAGTCATTGCACCTGCTTTGACACCGATAATATTTACATAATGTAAATAACTACCAGTTAAAACGCTAGATGTGCAGTTTCAGCATGAGCAGTGCTGCCGTTTTAGGGAGTGAGCTACGGGTTTAAACGCCAATAGTCGCTACATCTGGCATCACCGTGATCGAGAAAACCAACGTAGTCTGTGCTGTAACCGCATATCAAGTGTTTTAAATTCTTTATAATTATCGGCGTTCGAACTGTTGCAATGGCTTAAAGAAGGATTCCTGCAATGTAAATCATGTTCTAAATCAATGTATAGACACATGTGTTTGAAAAATAAGTACTATCTGACCTACATACAAACGTGCACTGGCCTTGCACGAAACTGATTTCCCACAGTCAAGTTGTAATACCCTATAGAACCTATAGAATATGTATATATAGGGGAAATAAAGGGATGTATCTTATTTGTGGATCGAACTCTTCCCTGGTTCCACGACACAGCAGGAACTTACGTCTAAACCATCCGAGTCACTGAAGACATTTGATTATATTGTATCGTGTATCTTTTACCGTTTCACATGAAGGGATAAATCACAAATTTATTTCAGGCTTCCATTGAATTATGTAATTACAGGAGGTATAACGAAGAGATACATAAATGTATTTTCAATGCAGATTTATCATCTTCCTAACAAGGATACTGAAGTATTCAGGAAATTTCTTCCGAACAAAATTGCTTCTCTGTCTTTTGAACTAGTTGATGTGTTTTGAAGTAGCATATATATTTCAATATCTAATTTAATTTCCCATGAGATCCGTTCCGAATAAAAAATAGAAGAACACAACCATATATAGGTGACCTCTTATATTTTATACACAGAATAACATTCTCAATGCATCATGGCTCCGCCCTGACTCTGAGCGATATGCATTAGCATTAGCCGTTATAATAGTAGAGAAAAGCGCCTTTGAAAATATGCAACGCACTTTATAATATACTACATTAAGTAAGACCCTGCAGACGACTCGTATTCCTGCATTGTTAAGTAGCGCCTTGTAATCTTGGCGTTTGCCTTTGTAGTTAAAGAGACAAGCCGACCTGCCTGGTATCGATCCAAGGACTGCGACAGAGTAGGACCCACCTCCTGCTCCAGTTGGAACTCAAAGCTTTGTTGACTGAAGCCAGGCTCAGAAAGAGAAATATTTAACAGAAGAATGTTTTATGAAATGTTGAGAAACAAGTATAGCGCGCGTGTTGCTATAGGAAAGAGATAATAACTGGCGGCAGAATGCGCAGTCTTCGAAGCCTACCCATAAAAACCAATGTGTAGAACGCCTCGTTTTTGTCACCAAGTAATGAAAATAAATTCGCATTTCAAAATGCATGTACAAGCTACAGGAGCTATCTAGGATAATGAGCTAAAATGTTTGAAGATTATGTAGAAACGTCGGGATCGAAGAAATGTACACAATATATTCCGCACCTTTCATCAAATTTCCATCGCTAGATAATAGGTCTATTACATTTGTGTTCTATATGATTTATTTTATACATTGCATCGTTTTTCCAAATGTTCCTATATTAGATTAATTGTTAAAATGTTGACTAGTACGAGTACATATAACACGTACATCTTCAACGCGCACTTAGAATTGTGAGATTGTTTTCATTACTTTATGAGAAAACCAAGCCGTCTTACTTTTCTTCTTTTTGGCGGGTAGCCTTCCGCCACATTCATCGACTTTACACAACGCTACAAAACGAAATGAACAAAGGTATATGATGTTTATACACTTCCCGTTCACAATTGTGCAGGCTATTGGTTTGACAAGCGAATGGAATTATGTTCTATTTTAAGAACAAAATACAAATAGTGTTATGACAGCGAGTGAGATGTGGGATAGTAACACGGAAGACTTCAGTAGAAACTCGTCCAGCTTTTGCCTCTTGCTGTTTGCCTTTTACATTTCACTTCAAACAAACACTCACATCGTACACATTTTAACTAAAAAATTAACATTTAATACGGGCATAATTTTTAACTAACAATTCTCCTAGTGATGATGGTGAATGACGTGTCATATTTTGTGTTTTGTGATGCTAATCGAGAAGATGAGTGAGTAACGATACATGAAGGCAAAAACAAACATACAATTCTAGTAAAATATGCCCAAGTCTGAATGAAAGATTCTAAAATACATAACCAACCTGGAACGAAGTAACCTTGGTTTATCACACACGAGGTGAGTTGATCAGGAGTGGATTTTGACTCACGTCGGGTCACGATACGAGCCAGAATTCTCCAATCACGCACAGCTTACGCTCACGCACACGCACGTTAGATACGTTGGATTTGTCTAGCACACACTCACGCATATTACTTTCACGCACGAGTCAGGAAATTACGTCTCACGCGTAATTTAATAATAATTGCAATTTAATCGTTTTTACGTCCCATAAAAAGTATATAATAATATTATCCCTGCTCTTATCCTTACTCTCGACTCTTCATTATTCTCACTGTTCATTCCTTACTCTTGCAACGTAACGAACGATGCAAACAAATGTTCTAATTTCGTTGATGAAAGACCAACAGGAGGCTTATTTACATATTCGAAGCAAAGTGAAGAAATGTTAGAAAAAACCTGCATGCAAACATAAATATAGCAACTAAAGCAAGTCCATCTACGTGAGAAAATTGATTTGTCACGCACAATATTACACGTGACTCCACTCACGCGTGAGTTCAATACCTTGCACGGTCATTTACGGCGTGTTTTCTCGAGTACACTCACGCACAATAACGCGGACTCACGCGTGAGTTAAACACCTTACACAGTCATTCACGACGTCTCTCGAGTACACTCACGCACAATCATGACCCAAGTCGTGACTTGTGACGGCAAGCGAGCTTACCTGTTTTCTACACCAACGCCTAATCGACCACTGCAACCGAATAATTCCTTTCAACTATAAACATTGCATTAGGAAATTGATTTGTGGTTGATATTAGAATATAGGTATTCAGGCGACGACCCCAACTATGAGGGAGCCTGCGCTAGTGGATGCTAAAATATACAACCCCACTGCGGTTCGATCAGATACCTTTGCTGTCCGAGGAATCGACTCAACCGTTTCACACACACACAAGGCTAGGAATACTATCGGATTAGAAAAAGTATGTCTCTGGATTCAAAAAACAGTCAATAAAATATTGAATAATGACGCAATGTTCAAAACAATTAAAAAACTTGTAAATTTCATGTTGATGCTCTTAAAAATATCCAAAAGTTGTTTTTATCAATGTCATCTGTTTTCTTATATTAAGTAAACCGTTGAAAATCCGCATTTTTAAGGTAGGTTGCATCACATACAGCTATGCAGTATCGACAGTACTCAAAGACATGTTTTAAATGTAATTGATGTATAACCTCGGGACAACACATTTTATTTTATATTACGGTGGGCTTCCACTTGCGGCATCATTATTCATAACTTTTGTGTGAATTTTCAAATTCGAGAGAACAGCTTTTTGCATCCGATAGTGTTCTATTCCACTTGAGTCTATCTGACTGATGTGAGGATGTTTTACAGATAAAGATACTGAGTCGACCTGAAAACACTTGGCAGTGTAGCCTACTAAAATACCACCAGGCTAGGACCATGGGGTGAACTGATGAAGATGTAAGTTGCCAGGTAAACCCAAACGAAGCGTATGAAATATAAACACGAATGATAACAACTAAATTTCCACTCAGGCTCGAATCCCGATTTTTCTTTTTCAGAACATTCATAACAACATTTCTTTATCAACATTCAATAATAATAATATAATAGCAAAATAAATTGTGTTAACAGAGTTGGCCTTAGTTTTGAGTTTTATATTTGTTACACTTTTTTATGATTCTTCGATATTAAGCGTTTTTTTTTTAAAGGGGGTTTATTTTTAAAATATCTATAGGCTTACATTGGGTGTACGCTTCGTTGCTGCGAAGGCCCCAAAGTCACCGTTTGCCTTTAGTTATATACGATAAATAAACATCATAGTATAAAGTATAGTAGTAGTGAAGAAAAACAGATATAATCATAAATACACAAACAACTGCAACATGTGTTGTCATTCGACCAAACAGTTACCAAGTAAAATAAAACGTAGTATCAAGCGAGGACCTTATCGTTACATGGAAAACTTTTAAACAAGCATTAACTTGTTCAGATTAATTTGAAAGCGGTTAGGCCTCCTTTATACAATCACAAAGTCTCGGGTGGGTACGTATACGGTCAATTGAGAGTTGGAAAACTCGGAAACTTAATCGTGGTCTCTTCTTCCATTCCCCCATCCTTTCAGAGAACTTTACTGGTTCGTATTCTAGTATATAGTGCTTTAATAAATTACACAAGCTGATTTGAATAGGTCGGGGGAGATTAAGGTAGCTTAGGAGTGTCACGAGACAGTCGCGGAAAACGGCTTAGAAAGGTAACATTTTAAGGAAAAATAACGGCGACAGGGGAATGTCCAATATACGTTTTAAAGCTGTGCAAACGCATCCTTACATTATCTAAGACGCCGAAAACCGTGGTATTACATTATACATTACATTGAATTCTCCCGTTTTATAAGTTTTCAAAACATGAGACACTATCATTATAATAAAGCATTTTGTGTTCACTCTTTCGTACACACCACAAAAAGTAATGATATTGTACGCGGTGCCGTTAAATATTATTAATCCCACTTCATTGTATTCAAGATTTAAGTTAGTTTCTAACCTATTGCAAACTTCCACACTCGGTGCTTATAGCCCGTAAATGAGGAAAGTGTTGCACTTTACACCAGTGAAAGAAAACCGCATCATAGGTATTTTGATATCAAATAAGACCATACCTGTCATGTTGCTAATACGGAGAGTTTGTATTTATATTAAGGTCGCTTTTGTAACAAGTATCGAACACACGAATATGAACGAACATATCGAACACACGTGGTATGACATGACGCATTACAGAACCCGTATCAATTCACGGAAATGTCGAGTACAAGGTAAATACAAAGTACAATGCCTGTCAACCTATAAAACGATTTGATGTAGCTTTGGCTTGTGTACCTCATAGTATCAAATGAATTATATTGACTAAATATAAATTATAAATCCCTGATCATCTCCAGCATTATGATAGGCGACGAATGGGAAACTGCCAACATCAAATTATTGTCTTACAAATCGTGTACATCAACAACTTAGACTTCTGAATTTATACCAAATAAAATGTTTAGTTTATTATGCGTAACAAATCAGCCAATTTGATTTTTATTGGTTTCATGTTGAAATATGCAATTCGGGTGTTTACAATGTACATTTTGTATTCAACAGTAGCCAGTGTAATTCGTTCACCTTCTAGCAAATAATTCGGTATATACCTATATTAGTTTCCTGCCCTCCGACTCTCGCACACAGTATTCTACCTTAAGCCTTTCTTTACGTAAGTAACTCCAGGTTTTAAACCCTATATATTTCATAGCAGCATACTGAATGTGTCCAACAGTTTTCTTAAAATCGTATTATTCACCAAAGTTATTCGTATGCGCACAGTTCAATACATGTTTGTTTTAGTTTCTGTATCAATAGCGTGAGGACGTAATAGCTTTATTAAATATAATTCATTATTTCATAATATCGTGCTGCAGCTCTCCACCTATTGAGTTACCTGGCGAGATTTTTAGTGTGATTTTTAGTAAGGAGCTAATGCATTTTTTTCGTGACAATGAACTATTAGAAAAAGGTTATAGTAAATTGATAAACCAGCATAATTAATGTTCTAAATACACACATACGGGCCTACACGCACACACATACACACGCAAACTATATATGAACTCAAAACATTAGTTATTGATTTTTTGCCTTGTGTTCTCAACTATTATTGAAAACTTTCGTTTAATATTATATACCTACAGCATTCGGCGGGTAGTGTTCTTGATTTGAGTAAAACAAGCAGTAAAAAGTTCCATTCATATAGAAAAAGTGTGTTTTACATGTGTGTGGGCTAGTATTGAGGTTAAAAATAAAATAACACTATGCTGATTTGTCCGCCTGTGAGTATGGACGATTTGTCAGTGCTTGGTCTTCCCAACCTTGGATAATACATTACAATTGATTAATGGATCAACACCTGGCATCCCAAAGTTTTTTTTACATTTTTTTTCACCTTTGAACTGATCTAATGAATGTATCGCTAGAAAAAATGTAAAAACAACGGACGCTAGCAAAAACTACTCTACGGAACCAATTCCGATGTAACCCTCTGAAACATCTTGTGTAATAAAAAGGTAGTTGTTCTGCCTTGTGATCGATTGTGTCTGCTGCAGTCTATATATCACGTGACTCGCTATGAATATCCTCTCGTCCAGGCTAAAACACTCGGGTGAGGCCATACGAGTCAAGAATTTCAAGTTTGAGGAATTTGCCACACCCATCTTGCATCGGCTTTCCAGACTATAGGGGACATAGTACGTAAGATATCTGCGAATCTCTTATAAGATCTTGTACCAAGACTTACCAGAGAAAATGAACAACTTACTCATGCTTTATGAAATGTTTTGGGTTTTAATTTATAACATATCTTCAAGAAGGTAATTTAAATGGTACAATACATTCGGTCTGGTCTGACACAAATAATATACATATTAAAACACAGGCTTTCTTGACCCGGGTTAATAAAATTAAGAACATATCAGGCTGTTACGCTACGTCGTAGATACATATTTGACATGTCCATATAAAACTAGGAAAACGCTCTGTTTGACGCGTTGATAAGCGAGCGCGTCAATATCTACGAACTTTCTGGCGAAAAGTTTTCAACGCTAATACGAACAACAATTAACAACAATTCAAGAATGCGCATTGCAAAAATTGTTCTTATTTCCATGGCTATTATACTTTCCGACATTGTTGTATGCAGTGCAATGTGCGTTGCTAAGAATTTTCGTGGTCATGTTTTCAACACGGTCCGCCACCGTTACTAACACTTATTGACAGCAATAGAAATGTAATATCTGCCTCTAATACGTATTGGATCGCGTTTACATTAGTATATTCGTGACCGGACAAAAATTTACTATAAGATAGCCACCTCACATTTTGCCGTTACTGCGTTTTAGAAAAATAGTTTCGAGTAACTTTCGTGTAACTTTGCCAATACTTATCAGATCGCCATTATATTAACATATTCTTAACCGGAAAAATCTCTAGAAAAATCTGGCTATCTCACATTTTGCCGCCATTTTGTTTCAGAAAAATATTTTGCAGTAACTATGGTGTAACTTTGTAACTTTTCGAACGATTTTGCCTCAAAACTATACACCTTCAATCCACATCGAGGCTTGTGGATGGTTCAAATTTCAAGTTGATCGGACTTTCCGTTCGACCGCTATCGACGGACATAAAAAAAAAAAAAAAAACAGAATGAAGTGCCATAAGAGTCAAGTGGAAACGCTCGCTTCGCTCGCTTAATAAGTAAGTAAGTTATTCAAGTATGTGTATGGACGACGTAGCGTAACAAACCGACATGTTTATAATTTCATATATATATATAACATATATTGAGAAGTTAAGTTGAGATACTTGATTGGATGTGCCAAAGAGCTTACTAGACTTATTCTGAGTGAAAGTATTTCAATATTGAGTATACCAATATTGAAGAGTGAAGGATGTTTATCAGTATTAGAACCTCAAACTCGTGATGTCACTGCCTCATCTAGCAAGATGAAGACATCAATTCCTGGTTTTGGGCTACTTTTTCATTGACGTAAACAGTGATGTTGTTACCGGTATAACAATGAATATTTTTACGAACGGTGCTTCATGGCTTCAAATGAATTCAAACCACGGTAAAATAAGTAACTGTCGATACAAAACTAGGTTTTGTATTTATAAATTTTGATCCAATTTGGTGGTTTGAAATAAATCTATGCATATTAAATATTTCTGGTGTTTTCTTCAGGTCAAGCGAATGAGCGGTAGTAACAAAACAATAACACACTGAACCAACTACGGTTTTTACAAAAACTAGCCAACTGCGCGAATTTTGTGCAGAGTCCAAACTGCCTTCTTCGGTGTCAAGGTGTCAAGGTTATCGCGGAAAGTTGGCGAGTGCGAGTTTTTTTATTAAACCTTGTTGATGAGTGATTTGATCTTACATAACTTACGGTAAAAAAGTCCAAGGGTAAGACTCACAAAACTAGGCGGCTTATCTTTAATACTAATAGATCTTGGTACGTCATTTGCTATCACTGACAAACGGATGTCCTACGCTCGACGTTGCTGAGCAAATACGTTATTTTCAGGAAAATAACAAACATGACTGTAATACCAATAGCTATGTCCGGAGTCGTTTGATATTATCTTAGATCAAAGATAGTGGCAGCTTCTTAATGTCCAAATAATGTAAGATAACATTTACATTGACATAACATGTGTGGGCTGTGAATTTAATCACCTTTAATATAATTTCTTCTTTACAAACAATTTGCAGGCCTACCAAACAAAACCTTATATGTCAACACACCATAACTAACAACAAAACACCACTTAACATAAAAAAAAAAAAACAGAAATCTAATGGCCGGTTTCCATGTCTCTTGCCGCACGGGAAGATGATGCGCGGTGACCAATCACAGCGTTTTCCGTCACGGTGTTGCCGCGCGGCAAGTGTTGAGTCAAGTTCTGATCTTAACTCATCATCTTGCCGCGCGGCAAGGGATACATGGAAACCGTCCGTTACGCTTCCCAGAAATGAGATATAAAGCAAGCGGGTGTAAAATATTGCCCTCCGAGATATGTTTGTGGATCCGTCCCTGCTGGCTAATATATCAATGCTATACACAGGTTTGTAATAATAATGTAAACAATAACAAGGTTAGGGATCTAGGTTATTGCAATGATGTATACATTCACTAATAATCGATACCACATTGTTATGATCCAGTTGCTAAGGAAGTGAGACCTGGGAATGTCTATCACTATGAGAAATGGTGAAAGCATCACGACGTGTTACAAAATGTGATAAAAACAATTAAGGTATATTGTATATAGCAGTAAGTGTCTTTGGTTGTTACTACAATACGTTCACAACAGTTTTCAGCTAATACACATTAAATTATTGATTAATTAAAAATTCATTACTGAATACAAAAATACGCTATAGTGTATAGATATTTTTAGTTTGACGTGGTTTGACCGTAGGTACTATTATAAATCCATGGTTTGAAGATCCACCGCCTAGATATGTGATCGCGGTACCACCGCCTACTATTGCAATACACTGCTTATAAATAATATAATATTATTTTATAAATAACTACTGATTTCGTCAGGTAATCATGGGAGTAAGGGTTGGTCACACAGCGATGGAGGGGAGCAGTACATAGTATACAGCAGTACAGTACATACAGCAAGACACAATGCTTATTAACTAGGCTGTAATCAAGAGCAATCAAATATTGTTGCACATTACAAGTGCCACTTTCATCGTTATCATCAAACATGTTATAGCGTACTTATCATCCTTTCATTTCCTAATGTTGCGTTGTGATGAATACGGTACAATAATGAGAAAACAATGACTGTATATTAACAACATTTTATTGGCACTAGGTTAGTCGTTATAATTGAATGAGCGATCATCGTTGTGTACGCGTGTGTGTGTTGATGAATTAATGAGTGCATTGAATTGCCTACATTGCATAAGCTATTTAATATGTTTACCATCTACCTTTAACTTTTTGTATCGGTGTAGAGAATAGAGATTACTTTATAGATCAATGGTAAATGGCTGTTGTAAATGTATTGCAACGTATGACTCGTTGTCTTTAAAGAATCTTCGGGGGAAGTCGCTATCGCAACTCAACGTTAACGTCCCATTACATTTACGTAAAATTAGCAAGTAAAGGTGCTAAGTTAAACGTATCGTTTGATTCAAACCCGCACACCGATAACACAATATACGAACGGAACGGAATCAAATAATTCTATAAAAATTAATATGTTTATTGGCGTTTTCCAATGGGCTGCACTCAGTGCGCACTGGCGGGGCTATTTTATTGTTGTGCATTGTTGTTTCAATTGTTGAAGGTGCACTCAGTGCAGTCCAGTGCAACCATTGGAAAACGGCATATGTTATCGACTCTGGAACCGAATTGGTGTAACTTAGTTCATATAATGACAACCCAATTCGGATATTACTCTTGACTTTATTCAGATTATCACTAAGGTAGTCGAATACGACTGAAACTAAAATCATTCGGCTCAGCTATCTATCAAAAACACATGGCCAGGTTCCCTGTGTAGTTCTCACGGCTTCCTAGAGGTGCGATGCGGTGATCTCGCGATCCCGTCGAGTGACCTTCTTAATCATCCACCCGGCTGAGACGTGGGGACCACACGCCCAAAACCTGTACATTATGCAATTTTAAAAATTATCTAACTATATCTTGTTTCTTAAATAATTTCATAAATCTTCAATTATTATAGCTGTTGCTTAAAGGCGCAAAACGACAACAAGACATAGAATGTAAAATCATTGGAAATACCTTTGCAAATATTATAACAAAGTTATTATTGTTATGAGATACAAGATACAATAAGTTGATAATTTTGTAAATTTGTCATGACACCAGTGCTCATTTCGACATTGACCAACTATTTTTTGGTCATTTCGTTAGAGTTTGCATCTGTGGGAAACGCGTGACCTAAAACAAAGAGCACTCTCGTGCCCTGCCCGAACACAAAGCCTTTACAAAGATTGCTTTATATATATATTTGAGCTTTAATTGTGATGAATGAAGGGGAAGTAGCAAAGCAAAAGTTCATGTTCTTTAAGGGGGGACAACACTGAAAATCTCATTATTTAACAAAAAAAAAATTCAATCTACAATTTTTTTCTTTTATTATTATTAAATTGTTTATACTATTAACAATCGATTTAAAACACAAAGGAAATAATATCATTCATATAGCATACTCATATATATATTCTTGTGGATGTATGCGCTGCGTGTTTGCCCTAAAATGCAAACTTTGGAAGCTATTTCTGCAGGAAGCGTTTCTCCTACACAATTCAGTATGGAGAAATTCATATCTTCTAAACTATTGACCCAAATCTAATAATTTTTTGTGTGTATGTTCTCCAATGCCATTAAGATGAAATGATGCATGGCCAAGTTTCTATCTTTGTAAAAAGTATTTTTTTTTAATTTACAATTTTTTTTTTTTTTTTTATATAAAAATGTTAAAAGTTAAAAATTTATAACCTCCATAAAAAACACAGGTTCAAAGTGGTGATGCATCATTTCATTGCTTGTCTACATAACTTCAAATAACACTTTACAAAACTTGAATATCTCAATTGGTTCTCATGTAATCCTTTTCCCGGTGTGCATTGTTGTAAAAACCACAACAATGTCAATAAAAAAAAATATAAGTATTAAAAAAAAAAAAAAAAAAATACTGCAATAACTTTAGGTTAGTGTTTGGTGCGTTCAACAAGTTTCAGTTAAATTGTTGTCATAGAACAGAAGTTAGGATTTTCAGTGTTGTCCCCCCTTAATGCGCGAGTGTTATTTCACAGCACAAACAATGGGACAAAAGTTACGCCAACCAGTACATCCCCTTTAATGTCCAATCGATGGCAGATGTCATATATATGTTAATCTGAATGCAATATTTGCGTTTGCGTTTGCGTTTGCGTTTGCGTTTGCGTTTGCGTTTGCGTTTGCGTTTGCGTTTGCGTTTGCGTTTGCGTTTGCGTTTGCGTTTGCGTTTGCGTTTGCGTTTGCGTTTGCGTTTGCGTTTGCGTTTGCGTTTGCGTTTGCGTTTGCGTTTGCGTTTGCGTTTGCGTTTGCGTTTGCGTTTGCGTTTGCGTTTGCGTTTGCGTTTGCGTTTGCGTTTGCGTTTGCGTTTGCGTTTGCGTTTGCGTTTGCGTGAGCGTATGTGTAGGTATTTGTGCGTTCATTAGCCAATAATTTATTATTCATTGTTCCGGGAAACGCACTCTTTAAATGGACATAACTTAAGCGCGCCTTAACGTCTTTCATCACAAATGTGAATTTTTTACCCCTGATATCATGATTAAGCCTGTATTAGTGTAGCATGTACATAATGATTCTGATTGTGCCAAGGTAACATGCAGATTGTAATTTGAGATACACACACTTGAGTCTTTTGGAGCTGTATCATGCGATAATTTTACACAAAGTCTATTTCTAGAGTAATTGCACCAACTTTTAAACGGCTTTCTCTACCCACATAAAGAGTGAACTTTGTGGAAACATCAAAGAAAGCGGTGGAAAATAGATTCAGCCCCTTCTTTGTAACACATGGAATAACTGGCAACAGCCAACAGCACAGAACGAGGCAGCCAGAAAGGAATTGCAGTAGATGTACATGTGGTGTTCAAGGAATTCGTTTTGCGCACGTGATAAAATGAACTATGCAGGGTGGCGACCATATTGAAGTGAAACGCGTTCCGCTTCCAGCCTCATTAAGTCCATGAAGGCATTGCTCTGGTAATAGCTAAACCAAATTATAACAAAGTAACAGTATGAGATTGTGCATCTCTTATTCTTTTATGAAGTTTGAATTATGTAAATAGGTAACAAATATTCATTAGAGATCCGTGCGATAATTTAATCTTGTATTATCGACCGAGCACTGATGTTTTGGGCTGAATATGCCACGGATAATCCTTGCCATACGTTAAGTTCAAAGTGTATGACCCACATGGCAGTCATACCCCGGGTTTTCGTAATTATAAGGTAATTTACTCGATTATCAATACTCATGTTATTCCGATTGAAACTAATGCAGTGTGACAACTTATTTCAAAAGAGGACCAGCTGCCAAAAAGCAGCTCTGCGCATGCGCCATGCAAATACTTCAGAACACTGTGGATAAATCTTGTTCCATACAACAAAAATAACTGCTTATGTTTAAAAAAACAGAATCGAAATAGTTAAAACATTTAATACAAACTTTATGTTTATAGTTTGTTTATGTTTAAGCTTTATGTTTAAGCATTCTAGTTTATAGTTCGTGTAAGAACAAAATATTAATATTAATGCAACGTTTGTTTATGTAATTAAGCTTACATTGTTATTATCAGAAAAGACAAAATAATCTATGTATACTTCTCAAAAACTGGACACAAATATAAACAGAACTTCTAAATCCATTTGTTTAATATTAAGTTGGGAAAGTATATTGTTTAATTATATTCTATTACAAAAACTAGGCGCTAATAACCAAAATATTGACGCGCCGTTTAACATCTAACAATCCAAAAACTGAATTAAAATTAGTCATGTCGAGTTCCATAAGGAATTGTTTACATTTATAGAAATCAACAACAATAAAATTTATTTGAAGCCCATTATGGAAACTTTAGAACAAAGTCAGCATAAAACAAAGTAAATAAACCGCACGTTCGTACTGAAAGAGGACATAATAAAATGAATAACAAACTAAAATAAACTAAAACATAAAAACACACACACAACGTAAAAGAGCACAAGGTTAACAACAACATAACAATGAACGCCAAACATATATCACAGTTTATTCTTTAAAAGTAAGTGCAGCCAAAATAAAACCGGCTTAGAAACACCAGTCAAATCGTTTGCTGTTATTCGATAGTGGATCCGTGATCCGGCTTTCGCTTGGGTCTTTCTCCATACAAGTCCTACATATAGGAATTGCGACTCAATAAACGGATTCACAAACCTTAACCCGCATCCTTTGCATTCATTGCCTTTTCTTCAACCACATTTTTTGCCTGATACTGTAAGAACCGCCTCTGTTTTCCAAAAAACAAACTCGGTAGTGCATAATATCTTATTTATTCATCTGAGACGTGCGTTCCTGTGGGGACCATAACGTCACTGTGCTATGCTCCTCAGTTGAGGGGTCGCGTCAGTCTCGCAGATTGCCTCATTTGCCTATCCCCTCCCCCTCCCCCTCCTTCCCCTACACTCCCGCACGCATTCTGAGCACGACAGCGGTCGACAAGTGGATGACGAGCTCCAGCGACGAATAGGGTTGAAGGGTACGAGCATGATATGCACTAAGTATGCGAGCTTGCTGAAACGACGCCGGATGGGGGGGAGGCAAGAGCCACTAAATAAAATTAAGACGTACAAAGATGAAATGGAAAGATATTATATATTTTGTCTGTGGAATTTGATTTATTTGTAGTTAGGTTCAAGTATTTGAGAGGAAATATAATATCGAAGACGCAGAAAAACGATTGCATGTTCATCATAATAAACTTATATCCATCCTAAATTCTAAACTTTTATCCCTGCTAAATCGTGAAATTCCTAAACAAAATTTGAAGAAATAATTAAACAAAAAAGTCATAGTAATAGGCTGATGGTTATTCCAGCAGTGAAAACATATTTTGAGTTAATTTTAATCTCAAACTGAAAAAGTACTAAAAATAAAGCATTATTAGTGGTAGTTATAGCGGTGGTAGTAATAGTGGATGTACAAGTAGATGTGTTACTTCAATCAGAAATCAAAGAGAATTATCTGGTTAACCGCAAAAGGATGGGCGTTTTATAATTTATTTCGCTGAAACGTTCGTGGTATAATAATGAGGGTATGCGGTATGATATGATAAAGAATCTACATGAAACTCAGACATCTCGACATCAGGCATCACTTGTGAACGTTGGCTGGTGAGGCTCACGAAATCCTATGATATTCTGGAAAAGTTTGAATACTACTCAATTGGGTAGGATGAACTTTTATAAACAAAAGTTTAACTCTTTATAAGTGGCACTCCTGGACCCTGTGTTCAATGGCAAATTCAGAAACGTTTCACGAGGGCTAATAATCACATATTTAGAGAAAAAATTAAAAAAAGTTTTTTACAAAGCCTCTGTAATGTTACTTGAGATCTAATACAATTTAAAGCAGCATAACATTATGATAGGTTTTTAAATGCTGACAGACTTGATTAATTTGAGATCCTAAACAATGTAAGTAAATACTAAATAACGTTTTCCAAAATTGATTTTTGCTTCTCAATTAATCTTGCTTTTTTAAATTAAACTATCGCTAATTTATACCCTAAGTGTTCGGAAATCAAATAAAATACTCACAATCGTAGTTATTATTTTTTATACATACAATAAAATAGTGTTATTCGTACGAAGTGTGGATTTAAAGCAAGCATTTTGTTTCAAATTTCTTGTGAATATGTATTTGGAACAATTAAACTATATCTCTATTACTCTCTTCTTGAGAGTCAGCACAGAAAAATAGGGCAGCATTAATTTTCCAGCTCTGCCTTTGATGTGCATGACCGGACCCCGATATAATAGGGAAATTGTGCTGAATGCTAGGAATTTTAACCATTCACTAGTGACACGTACGTACGGTCAATTGTGAACTCGATTTGTGATTTGGTCCCTTTTTCAAGTCAATGAGATGGGAAGGTCTAAAATATGCAAAGAAGGTTGATAAATTGGTTCTTGAAAAAGTTCTGACGTAAAAAAAACTCTGTTTTAAAAGAGAATCTGGTGCAGTCTCAGTCAAAAATAAATTTATATCCGTTCTCACAATTGGGAGGATGAGCAACCGAACACCAAACAACTGTTTAAGTAACATAGTGCTCAATAGAGAATATTTATGTTTGGGGAATCCACAAAATATTACAATTATTATATTAATTGTACGAGTGTCATAAAAATGTTAACATTTTATTACGTGCATTCCTCCCGTGAATCACATTTACAACCTAATTGAATGGGCATTGGCTACTTTTTAATTACTTTGTTAATTATTTCTTTAATTAAATGATATTTATTTTGCACGATAAAGATTATAAAATACATTTATAATACTGAATGTAAATACTGGTTCTTTAATACTGAGCTTATCTTTTTTATCATTATTTCTTTCTTATCCTTATCTTTCCACTTCTTTGTTTTTAGAAACCTTCCCACATTTTCAAGACATAATAAGTAATACAAAATGAACATGAATTAAATAAGCGACGACAAAAGTGAACCACTACAATAGATTAAAATTTTAACACTTAAAGAAATCCTACATAGTATACACAATGTTAATAAAATTAAAAACACAACCGGTTGTTCCGCCACGTCGGTAACACTAACCATTTTTTTTATTACTTCACATTATTTTCACCACTAGTTTTTACTTATAATATCTTGAGGATCTGGACAGTGAATTTAATTTATGTAAAGAACAAATATTTATGTTGAGAAAATATGGTCACAGATGTGTCCCGGTATATGCAAATTAGATTCAAACCGTGTTATTCGTAACCAAACCTGAATCTGGTAATAAACAAAGCTAAAGATAAAATATATTAACATGTGCTAACGTATTATGCGCAAACGTCGTAAATTAACAGGCATGCATGTTTCATCATATTTTACTGTTTCAATTAACAAACGTGTTCACAAAATTTTGCAGCTCCGAATGTACCGCAGAAATCGAAGTAGCCTAGAGGTCCAACTAACTTATGTTCTTATATGTAACGAATAAAACTGAAACTAGCACCAATGGTTTAAGTAATTAAGTTAGAGAAGGTGACAAGCTGAACGGTGGAAGATTGCCCGCGCATACATTCAGCCATTTCAAGTGTAAAATACTTTACCGTTTTCGAAAACGCTCTACCTTAAAAGATTTTCAATCCCGCTTCAAATAAAAGTAGAACGTTCTAGCCGGGACATACCCCATAGAATCAGGTTACAGTGATTGAGAAATTGCATATGTGATTCAATAGTCGAACGAAATTCAACAAAAGGTAGATGAAAATTTTTGCGCGTTTGGTGTAATTTTCGAATGCGGCATCCATTCGTTCTCGCCGCCGTCAAAATGCATAGTGGAGCTAACGCAGATAAGGTACCGCAGCGGCCACTGGGGACGGCCGTTGGGGCAGACGAAGGGAAGGGGATGCCATCTACAGAGGCTCACCTCTGATTCCCAGTTCAAATCGGATTACGAAATGGACATTCGGTGTTCTCATAAATCGAATGGAATTTTTTGCGTTATTATTTATAAACTGCAGACAAAATACAGAAAACAAACAATAGAAAAATAAAAACGACTATTTGTCGAATGGGTACAGTGCATTAATAATTTTTAATACATCGGCGAAAGAATATAGCTCAGCATAGTGGGCATTAATTAATGGAGATGATTAAATAAATTATGAACCTGATCCTGAGCAATTGTCACAGGGAAAAGTTGAAAAAATTTAATCGCTGATTTATATACAAAAAATCTAGGGAAGTATAAAAATATATTCTTTATCATTACCTCTTTATGTTAGTTAGACGGTATTTTTAAATTCCAGCGTTTAAATAATACTATGCTAAAGCTAGAGCGCGTTTAGCGAAGCTAATCACAGAGATATTTTAATACCCTCTCCAGCTAAGACACAATTATTTCAATGTGTTATTAGCCAATACGATAACTAAACAAAAGCAAAGATATTGAGCCTCGCTATTGCTCACGAACTAACTGGAACGAGTGTTGATAAAGTAGTTTACTGACCTACCGTTGATTTACACATGTCCGCGAATGTACATTGCTATGCAGATCATCTTTGAGTAGCCGACGAAGTCTGGTCACCCGGATATCACATAGAGAGACGAACCGGTAATGGCGTGATCAAAGGAAGTTAAACGTTACTTAGAATGTAAGAAATGTTTTAGATGAAACGATGAAGTATATATGCGGGTGCTCTTCTTGCGTGTTCCGGTTGGCGCGCGTTCCGGTTTTATACCAAAGAACTTTGGCATTCGGAGAATTAAAGCTCTTTGACTCGCTAGAAAAACCATGTAACATAGAAATGAGTTTAACGTGTTTTGATAAATAAGATTAAAACATGATAAGAACCATTAGCTAGAGCACAAGCGTGAGAAGTTTTACTTATAACTATTTAAATGCTTTGGGGGAAGTTGTGGGATGTAAGATGACTTTAATAAGAGTAAATACTGTTGCCAAGTATTCCACATATGAAGTAGTTATCTACCTTGAACGCGGCAATACTTGATATCAGACTTAAGAACGGACTTCCCGGCCGGCTCAACTCCTTCGCGAAGGAAGCCGGTAAGAAGTCTGCCTGTTTTAGTGCATGGTGGGCGGAGTCGAGATGTTGGCCTTGACGAGTCCTCGTAGTTGCTCGCCTAACTTCGGCGGATTCCACCGCTGTAGGGGAAATGAGGGGAAGTATGCATGTACGACAATGATAACAACTCGCAGGCTTCATTACTATCTTTGTGTAAACACTAATCGCGCGCTGTGCACTCAACATAATTCACACATCCCATAAGAATTAGTCAACTTTTCGAAGATACGCGTGTATGAACCCAAACTATCACTGCACAATATGTAAACATCAAGTATGCGTAATAAATGATACGTCACGGCCAGGTGGCTAAAATTAGCTGCAATGATGAATGAACTTGTTTACAATATGCATCATTACTATACTATGTAGTAGTATCACATAAAACACTATTTTAGCACCGATAGAGGTGGCTCAGCGTTGACACACGAGGCTCTAATTCGGGAGGTCCCGGTTCGATTACAATCATCTGCAATCCTGACTGAAGGTTTTTTCCGAGGGTTTCCTCAGTCGTAAAGGCGAATGCGGATGGGGTTGTGTCCAAGAAACATCACCGGACATTCCTTCCCAACTATTCAAACATGTCGTAACACGGTAACACACCTTTTTCTCGGAAGAGTGGTAGGCCTATATGGTAAAGCTTGTGTGCAGTGTGCACTCGGGGATTCCTATGAAACATTATTGTACGTATTTAGCTGTTGCATTGTTGTAGGCATCAGGTACCAGATTATTAGTGAATTATGTGGTGGCTTCTTTTGCTGCTGCTTTCTTATGTTTGTTATTTTTGTCCTCGAAGTGTCTAATGGCTTCGACAATTCTTCTTGTATCTCTAATATCCCATTTGACCAATCGTTTGGAATACTGCGGGTTCACTATCTCCGGCAGTAAACATTCCATATAAAACCTGGGGAAAACGATTTCACGTATGTAACATTTTTGTAAATCAACGTAAATGAACATTATAGCCTACTAAAGATCATGATTTTAAAGATATTTACGTACGTCTGCAGTTGAGTTGCCATGTTACGTCTCCAGAATTCATCGTCACGTTTAATTACCTCGTACACCATCCAGTTTCTGGCATAGACGACGAAGTAACAGGCCTTTCGTTTTGTTACGTGCAACTGACCCTGCACTTGATAAAAGTAGTGGTTTTGCTTCAGCGTCAGCTTGCCGTCAACCACGTCACAGTAGGGTATCTGGAATTTTCATGAATATATCAATTTATCAATAGTTAATAATAATAATAATAATAATAATAATAATAATAATAATAATAATAATGATAATAATAATAATAATAATAATAGTAATAATAATAATAATAATAATAATAATAATAATAATAATAATAATAATTATAATAATAATAATAATAATAATAATAGTAATAATAATAATAATAATAATAATAATAATAATAATTATTATAATAATAATAATAATAATAATAATAATAATAATAATAATAATAATAATAATAATAATAATAATGATGTGAACATTGTTTAACTTTTTATTTTGGATGGCTTCAAAGGGGGTTAGGAAGTCTTCCACAGATATTGGGCATTTGACTTCCATGATATGGTCGTCGCCAACTAGACCATCTGAAATATATTTGCACATAGTTATTTCTATCTGACAGAGAGTGGACGTGAGTGGTGAACGGTGAACCATTGCGTTGAAAACCATGTATGCAAGTTTTCAATTTTCAATCCACAGTTGTCATAATTTAAATAATATTTGGTATTTTTATCTACTGCTATACTTTTCAATTTATACGACAATGCATAATATCATACTTTGTGCTAGATATAAGATTTGTATTATCTTTATTATTAATGTTATAATTAATATGGTATAATTAATATTAATCTTTATTATTTTATTAATAATGACCTACTTAATGAATTAACGTTTTACGGTACTTATTTTTCATTATTCTTTCAAACCGACTCCTTACTATTACGATGAAATGATCATAAAAATATATTTTCCAACTCCAGCTCTTCCCCAAACGCCATTTCTGTAAACTATGATACGTGGCTAGTATTCTGAGATAGCGACTGATTGATGAATCCTCTTACTGTAGGGGCAAACTCCCACTTGTTGACGTTCCTACGCGTCTGCATGTACGGCAGCATATTATATATTATATAATCATGAATCAAGGCAGAAACGTTAACCATTATTTAGTGTGACGTCGGCTTCTTAGTTGCCAGCACAAACTGGAGAAGAAAAAAATATAGTAGTCATCAAGGCCGTACGCAGAAAATAATTTGGGGGGGGGGGGGATTACAATTTAAAAATCTAAAAATTGGATTTGTTGCGGTACCCTACAGTACTTAGTGTACAGTACCCTACTGGCGGGAGGGGGCGCGGAAGGGCCGACAATACTCCGTTTTCTAGTTTTGTTATATTAGTTATTACAAGTGTTTCACTCACCTAAGTAAGTATGGTGTAGAAAGTTGCATGTAGAGTATGGTGTTTTTGTTTTTGTTAGAGTAGTGTCATTATAAAACGGAATACGACAGGGCCAAGGCATATAATATTGAAATATGTTATTCTCGTCTTCTTGGCAGAAGAGTAATTTCGGGAGGGGGGGGGGGGTAGAACCCCCAAAACCCCCCCTGCGTACGGCCGTGGTTACTCGGCAAACCGTATGGTACGGGTGACAATCGTGATCTTTACGGAGCCGTAACCGTGCCGTATGTGGCAAAAAACCGTGATGTGTGAAAACGGCCTAAAAATATAAACATCGAGTATGCTTTATCATACAAACCCTTACCACAGATTATCTGTCTGTATTCTGTAGACTATATACGTCACAATAATAGATTATATTTACTTGATTTGGAGCCAATCTATTTTAAGAAATAAACTTATTGCCTTTTGGATCGCAATACGCACGTGCCGATAAAGGGTTCGAACAAAGATACTGGGTTCGAAACTCCCTCATTTGAAAGACAACCAATATCGAGTCATCGACCCGTTCTTATTATAACAGTGGAACAGTCCTCGGAGACCAGATGTAATTCTTTGGCAAGAGCGTCTGCGTATCTACAAACAACCCATTATCACAACCCGCCTAATGTATACAGTCAGTGCCTTATCTTTGTTATAACACCACATTATGTGTAGGGGGCCTATTGGGATATGGACCCGGACCCGGCACACACCAAATCAAATTATTTATACAGTGGCTAACTAAAAATGTAAGAAACATAAAGAAAAAACAACATTGTTGACAGATATTGTGGCATAAAGTTGCCCACGCACCCAAAACATCATAGACATTCGGTCGGTCGGGAACCAATTGTTGCACTCTGGTGACGTCGGAGCGCTATGCTTTATAAGTTGCACCCATAGGGACATGGGCAGACTTTAGTCTACCGTCATACGTGGTCATACGTTACCATTTAAATGAATAATAAAATATGATATATGAAATATAATAAAATATAAAATAAACAACCTTTTCCCAAATTGATTGATTGATTGATTGATTGATTGATTGATTGATTGATTGATTGATTGATTGATTCTTGAGATACCAAAATTTGCACAGGGGGAATACTCCTGGGCCTGGATTCACAAAGATGCGTAACTCTAAGTTGTCCTAAGTTAGGCAAATCCTAGCTAGATAAATCAAGATAAATCATGTCTAGGTATTAATACACATTCACAAATCAAATATTATTAGTTAAATTGTTCATATTTGACTATATTTTATCTTTATAACATTGCAGAACGACATATTGGTGATTTATATCACTAAGATTTGCCTAAACTAGGACGTCTTAGCACTTAGGCACCTTTGTGAATCTGGGCCCAGAATTCTAAATATTGGCGGTGGAGAGTACGGCTGGTAATTATAGCCTATTACCACACACATTTGCGTTTTGCAGAATGAATAATTATTAATTAGTAATACATTCACAAATTAACTGCGTAGGATATAATATAGCGTGTGGCATTACTTTTGTGTAGCTCCAGGTTAGCAATGTGCTACATTGCGTTTTACATGTTTATATTGATTTTAAGCACAGAACTAAGTGGATTTATAATCAATGTAATAGTCAACAAATTGAGTACTTACTTTCGTTGCTGGTATGTTCTGAAAGGATTGTTTTTGCCACTGCGGCGTTTCCTATGCGCACTTAGATACAAGCCTGTTTTTTTCTTTACTGGTTTTCTTGCCACTTCCATCGTTACGCATAGACACACACTTCACTTCACACTTCACTCAACACTTCACAGTTCACAATAATTATAATAGATTAATTTTTCACTTTTCCGTAACGCAATCGATGATACATCGCGGGCAATGTGTCACTCGCACGTTCCACGCTCGCGTGTTCCCCCCACCACTCTCGAAGGCACAGTCTCTAGCTCCGCCCCGCCAGGCTTCGTTCACCGCTCGGACGGGCAGCCGCTAGGTCGAGAGACTAGCCGGTAGCCGAACTCGACTAACTCGACAGAAAATACGCCAAATATGACTGCGAATAGCCGTACATCTCAAACGATTACAGGCGATGTTTTGCGTGTATCTTCACCAAACTTTATATTTGAATACACGAAGATTACATCGGCACAGTTATGCTCACCGATTTTTATTTGGAATGATATATTTTATTATAAATGACTGCATGTTTGGAGTAATCTTATTCCAATGGGGGGTGATATATAAAAAATGTAAAACCTTATCTGACTAAAGGCAATCTTCTTCTAAATAATGCAAAAACATTCAAGTTAATAGCTCTAATCATTAAGAAGTTATGGTTCGAGACGTGGACGACTGCAAATACAGCCGGGGAGTGCAAACAACCACATATTAAGAAAATCATTTATGCTACATGTAAGCAAATATTCCGTTTAGAAACAGCAGTATCGTTATATATCCATAGGTATAATTAATAAGCCCTCGCTCAGTCATCTGGTATGTGTTCGGAATTGCTCCCTCAGTCAGAGGTTTCATTCAAAAATACGATTTAAATTTTTAATCCTGCTTAGGGACTGCTACCGTATCGGGGTGGATAGGTTTGTGTGCTTTGCTGATCCTGAAAGCTATGCTGGCGGAAGCGTATGCTTCTGATAGGACCACCCTAGCCGGACAGGTTGAGGGGGAGGTCAGACGAAATGCAGTTCACGTCCTCCCCTTTCCTTTTTCCCAATTCCCCCTTTCACCTTTCCTCCCCGCCCTCCTACATGCCCCTTTCATTTCATCTTCAAGTGTCACCCACTCATCGTCTCGATTAGCTGTTTCATAAATATGGGACGTAAAACCCAAATATCAATCAATGTTTAATTTCTTCTTTAGGTACATATAGTAAATAATAAAGTCAAACGTTTATGTTACTATTTGCACAATATGGGTTGCCACTCCAGGACAAGTTTATCATTACGCTATTCACGTATATCATATAACTTCAGGCAAATATTCGATACAATATTTGAATTACCTATGTAGATTGCATTAAACAATACGTGTCAAAATCGAGATGTTTGAACACAACTTTCGTGTGTTATTTCGACGTTCGATGTAGACTGTCAACTAGGAGCACAGCTCTACTATTCAAACTAGGTTGATGTGAAGTAGTTACGAATCACGTAGCAAACCTGTGGACTCAAATTTCAACTAAAGTGTACACATTTTTAACAGACGCGACGTTATCTCGGGGAATGATGCCACGATACAATAAGACCGCAGCACAAAACAACGGCATTGCAACGGATTGAAAGGTTATATACCCCATCTATGTGTGACTGTGTTTCATCTAAACTCTACTATACTCCCTGGTAGATTAGAAAGCACACTTTTGGCTGGCAGTGTACAAGTCTTATCTGGTTTACCCGAGAGTTCACAGAAATACGGTAGAGGAGACTTTACCTGCAGTGAGTGTACATTATCTGATAATTCCACACGGAACACGGAATAGGCAGCAGATTGCTTTCCTCATTCCTGGTAACAATGAACTTGTAGGAAAATTCACCTATGAAAACCTTTCTGTTCTTCATTCAGTTAACACTGGATATTGCCCACCCTTTATCTTGCAATATAGGACTTAAAGAAAGTTGGGGATTTGAATTTACTCTTAACATTATTTGTTTAAACTCACAGCCTCCGAAAAGAATGTTTTCCATATAATTTATAAATTATTATGAACAATTTGCAATGCAAGTGTTTCAAAATAGTAACAAATAATTGAATCAAGAATTCGTATGCCAGAGACTGCAACCAATAAAGGACTATATAATATATCAGTAGAATTTATGTTCAAACAAGACAAATCCTGTGTGGATTTCAACCTTTAATATAAGTCCGTATCCGCTGTGAGTGTGGGTTTTGTATGGGCGTGCGTGATTTGCGTGTGTTGTGTGTTAACTGTGATTGTATATGTGCGTGTGCGTGTGCGTGGTTGGAATGTGTGCACGTGTTTTTGAGTAGCTATGGATGTACGCACGCATCACTAAAATGATTAGTTGGTGTTCAGATTGATTTAACAGTCCAGTGAAGGTTTTTGATAGATTTATCAGTTAAGCAGTTTCATAAACTTTGTGAAATGGTTGTTAGGTTGGCAAGTTATTCAACAAGATATAAAGCCGCGTTCACATAAATGACTAGTGACTATTGACTATTGACTACTGACTATTGATTATTGACTAAGCGAATTGAACCATAGGCGATACGTGCTGACGTTCACACAACTTTACTTTTGACTTTTGATTATTGACTATTGACTAACGAATTGAAAATATCTCGAAGTCATAGTTACAACCAATCAGAACGTTCGCGTTCAGCCAATGAATGTGGAGCAACGGAAGTCAATACCACTACTCAATTACTGTCAAGTGTATATTTGTTTTTGGCTATTTCCGGCGAATATTATATATTTATTATTTTAATGAAGCTGTCAAACAATAAAATATTCTTATTTTGAAAACAAATCTTCAAAATAAACAAGAAACATACAAAACCTTCACAACTTGGTTGGCCATCATTAAACGTTTTAACTGGTGAACAGTTACTATCGCCATACCTCTTTTTCTTCATAATGTTGCAATTGTATTATTTTGACAGCTCGTTGTTTGTCAATCAGTTCGATTCATTTGTTCTAGGTGGCAGATCATACGTGTCAAAGAACTTAGTTGTGTAGTGTTCATATCTTTCTTTGGGTAGTCAATAATCACTAGTCAATAGTCAATAGTCAATAATCAATAGTCATTTATGTGAATGCGGCTTAGGTTGGAATTCATAGTCGGCCCCTACACCTAGGGGCACCCATTGTTGCTATGGATTTGTTTTGTTTATGGGAAATAACATGCAAACAATTGTTACCTTAGCAACAATGGGTGCCCCTAGGTGTAGGGGCCGACTATGAATTCCAACCTTAATGTGTATGCGAGAACTATCCCATTCCAAGGTCTACTTGATCTCGTTCGACATAAAATATTTTGGAAAATCGCTTTTTGCAAAGCGCACATTATCAAGAAGGCCACATTGTTTTCATTTGCACTTCATACAACACACAATGTTGTGCTGCTCAAACGCACACATTTACAAAGGTAAAATGTGTAATAACATATTATTTTATTGGCTATATTTAAGTTAACAAATTGAAAATAACGATTTTTGTTCAAAAATGCATTGATATTACTTATTTGACCATAAGTATATCGGATTTTTGCAAATAATTGGGTTGTATAGCTGTTTTAAATTTATATATAATACCCAACAAATGGTAAAAATATTGCAAGAAAATTATGTGTGTTATCCTAAGGAATGTTATAATATGGTAATTTAACTGAGTTTTAAAGAAATGTTTGGTTTTTATTATTGACTCCACTATTTTGTTTAGCAATTAAACACAAGATAGAACAAAACTATATATTTAGTGTATAATTATTAATACAACTAACGATTGTACGTCGATTGTCTTTACCTAAGGCAGAAGCTTTATAGAAATTAACTGCTCGTTTTCAAATGGATATTGATAATCATCTATGTATCCAAACGTAGAATAGTAGAGAAAACTCCATTTCGTTTGGTTAAAACATCGCTACCGTGCTTTGGGCAGTACAAGTGGGAAGTGGCTCTCAATGCTGTGACAAGAGCGTACTACATGTTACCAGCCAATCTAATCGTTGAAGAGCACATTGGACACATTCTCGGCGTTGTTTCAACGGAGAGAGGTAAATGTTCCGCAGTTTCGAGGTTGCCTGAAGGGATCCATGTCCCGTTTCGATAACCGAGGATTAGCAAATCAGGAATGTTCACATCTACAATGTATAGATTGCACATTTACAGGGCACGGTTCTCATTTTCCTCCAGGAGACAACGGACCATGTGTGTCAAAGATTTAGAAAAGACTATCTGTATGTGTTCACAAAGCTCAGCATGTTTTGCTTTGCTATTCTACTAATTATTTTTGTGGAATATTCTTAGCAATTAACATTTCTATAATATTTTCGAGAGATTATTAATTGCCTTTATTTTCAGGCGTGATTAAGAACAGTTGGAAGGCGCCTTCTCTTACATCCAACCTATTATAAAGTATAAAGTAATAATACAAATTAATTAATTAATTACAAGTAAGTGATGTGATAAAAATTCCAACGTACACACTAACAAAAATCTATCATCTCATTAATCCATCCCATTCACTCTCATTATTTCCAATTGTCATTGAGGGTAATATTGTCACATTACAACTAGTAGAGGGAGGGAGAGAGAGCGAGAGAGAGAGAGATGTTGTGCCCACTGCCTTTACAAGGAACATTTTAAAAGTAATTTGTCGGTACTAAGGTCCGTTTTCATAGCAGTTTACTTCGCCTAGGGGCGCCAGTTGTTGCCAAAGATTTATTTTCTATATAGGTATTAGGTAATAACATGCATGAAATTGGTCCCTGGAATCAACGGGGACCCCTATGGCTATCCTTATAGTGTGTTTCTTTGTGTGTGGACGCGGTTTCGGTGTTCCTTGGTTAAATCCATGGTAAGTGTTGCTGTTATTGGCCACACAATTCTTACCTCGTGTTGTGATTGGCGGGACAGATTCAACCCACATTTAATGGGTGCATTTTTCTATCCTCATTATTTGATTTGTGTAACAAAGAAGTGACAGATCAGCAACACTGTCAATGAGTAACTGTCACATTGAACTCTAAATGCGTATTGTTAACAATTAACGTAACCATGGCTACCTCCGAGTCAGCGAGTGTTATATTATTATTATAATAATAATACCTGCATCAAGCTAAGATTAACCTGTTGATTTTGGATGAATATAAACAGTAATGTACTAATAATTAGTACAAGAACATAACGGTTAACCGATGTCACATTTCATAACTTGTACTGCGATTGCAGAATTTCGCCATTTACAGACATATGCATAGCTGACTTGCTTTGATGAACATTTCACTAACTTGTAATTAAGGTCTCAAACTAATTGCCCCACAAACGGAGAATTTTGATTTGAATCTAAGCAAGGTTGGACTAATTAACTTCTGTCACTTTCTCACACATAAGTGAAGTTTTCTTTAATCAAAACCAACAGAAGAAATAGTCCTACGTGTCAGTCATCGTTAACTGATTTATAACAATACCACATGCAGCTGCAGTGTCAAATGTGTGCATTGAATAAGCATGTTGTTACATGACTAATATAGCATCCATGAAAGAATGAATGATATATTTCGTTCAATAAAATTGCTCTTACAGCTGGTGATGACAGAAGTAAGCGAGTGTGAGCGACCATGTCGAGTGTGAGCGACCATGATGTAGTTAAATAAACAAGGCGTATATCGACGTATTATGCGATCAATTGACAGAATAAAATGAACATCGATTTTGAAAAGTTTAAATAACTTTGAATTATAAGTTATGTATAATAACGAAAACATTTTGAGTTTTCTGTCTTACAAATTTACAGTTTGTTTTTCAATTTCTATCACATAAATTAAAAATAATTACCATGCAATGTGAACGTTCTTCAACAGTCGAACTCTTAATGAAGTCAAATGTTCCATAATGATTACAAAACATACAATGCTAAATACGTAAAATAATTATGGCCTGACTAGTGATTTTAATTAATAATTGTGATTTTTGTTCAATTGCGAACTATGTGGATCTTTCGACTTTTGTAATATCTTTAGAAACTTTTGACCCGGTTCAAACTGATTTCTCAAGAAAATTCTTACAAACGAAACCTTTTTCCTCAATAAATAATGTACACGGCGGTTGAAGTACGTAAACGTAAGGAACTTTAAAGGAAGCGACTTCATCAAGTATTTCTTCTTGAATGAATTATTTACGTATCGTTTTGGCCGAATGTAGGCGTAGGATCCGGCCTAGGAAGACGCTGTCTTGCTGTCACGTGGATGACGTCAACTGTGCAAACAACGCTCACTAGCTGTCCTCTCTCATGCAAGGCTTGTGGCAGATCCGACCCACCTTCCTTCTCCATTCAGCTCGTTTCACAACAAAGAACGAGTCTCAAACAAAATATAATCTTGGTTATATATACATGACTCTGGTTAGATACTGTCTCAGACGAACTCTCTGGAATAAGATGACCTGAGGTGATCTGTGTCACGTGATGCTTACAATCAGTGTAAGACATTTCCTAACATATTGTTATAGTGTGACTGAATACTTTAAACAACTTTTCTAAGGATTTTAATTGAATTTATTTTAATGTATTTTCATTTCATTTCATTTCATTTCATTAAGTAATTCGATAAGAATTTCAAATGTGTTATATATACTATAGTAAAAATAATAATAATAATAATAATAATAATAATAATAATAATAATAATAATAATAATAATAGAAATTATATTGATATTAAGTAATTCGATAAGAATTTCAAATGTGTTATATATACTATAGTAAAAATAATAATAATAATAATAAAAATAATAATAATAATAATAATAATAATAATAATTATGAAGATGAAAATGATTGAAAGTAACCAGAATAATACTAAGAATAAATCTGTACTCTGTTATCGTTTTGGTGGAGGTGCCGGGTAGAGAGTCGAGTATTAATAGATGAAGGATAATTCTAACGAATTGACAAATCCCCTCTTGCGTATTCCCTTACCCTTTTACTAACTTCATAATAGTAATTCCATCACATCTGTTATTATATAAACATTTCCAAGAGTGTTTAGAATCACCCTGGCTGAGATTTAGCCGAGTAGAAATGATTTGTGACATAGTTATTTGTTAATTGATATATTGATGCATATCACTTTTTGCGTACTGCAGTGTAATGATCAATAAAACTTAAAAAAAAAAAAAATTGATGAACACAATTACAGGTATGACTTCAGCAACATCATGGACTATAAATCTGTATTTGCTCATGGATAACTACCATGTGATGTTTTCTAAAATCTTGCCTTCGGTGTACAGTACATATTATTACCAAGTACGATCAATAACCCAGTGTTTCTTTAGATAAGTGGTTCCAGCCTTTAATTTGTGTAAAATTAGTGTATTTTGAAAATAGATTTAATGTTGAGAATAAATATTTTACTGTCATCTTAAAGTTAATATATTTTAGTTGTACACACATTAAAAATAGAAAGATACTCAAAGGAGATATTACCACAAATTAAACAAGGGTTGTTTGAAGTACTTGATCTTCTGTTACTAATTCATAATACTGTTGTTGGTGTGAACATATAACGATTACTTTATCAAACATTCTACTGTTTTAAACTGACGTAATAGTTATACTCGAGGACTTTATTAGTTGCCGCTTTTTACGACTGACATTTCAATTGGAATGGCAAAAATTTACATCGAACACAAAGCTTCCTGATCTCACCCCAATGTTTTCCCATTCCGCTGCCAGCAAAGTCGTAAAACATAACAAGTGTTCCGTGGTCAGCAGCGACACCACGTCCGCTCTCAGTAACTTATGTTTCCGAGTGCCCTCAATGTTGGAGACGTGGCGAGCTTATCATTCTGTCCGTTTATTGTGGAAACTCGAGTGTTTTATAGAGAAGGGCAAGCCACGAATGTAATGATCCGTACAAAGTTTTATTGCTCTCAACGTTTGACCCAGCTAACGGACAGATCATTATTGTATGTCTAGATATATTGCGATCTAAAACGGTTTTACAATAACATATTATTATATAAAACCTTCTGGACAACAATAAAACAAACGGTCAAGATATATAATATAAAGAATAGTTTGCGTGGGTTTATTTTGCGGAAACGCGAGTTATCTTTGCTGAAACCATATTCGCCACTTTGTATCGAGGTTAAAACGGATATTGAAACGAGTGTTGCACAAAAGTGGTATTACTCAAGGTACGAAATATGTGAGAACTTATTTTCCGTGTTTGGTTAAAAAAATATTTCCAGAAATTTGCAAAAGCTATTCCTTTTGCATTTGCTTGCAAGATGTCACGCAGTTCCACAAAATATAATCGCCGCAATACGATATCTGTTTAATCCGTACGGTACAGTATTATACAGAAAGTACTGGGGTAATTAACGACTCTAAATTACATCTCAACTTTGTCGTTCCTATACTCGGTTTCAAATTGTTCTCTAATGTTTCATTAGAAAGGCATTATGCATGCTTATTATTCAAGAGATTACTTTCCTTGTTTTGTACCATATAATATGTTGTAGTTTACAAGCAGATTACTTGCATAAGCTTTATTTTCTGCGTACGTTTTCTCAAAATGAAGTCCAACCTATTGTCCGAGTAGTGCGAAATAATAAATTAAATTTTGTAAGGTCTTGATCTTCTAGATAATAATATTATTAATTGTAATTAATGCATCACTTCTCATCACACTTCCTTCATGTTTCAATCATAGATCACCCCGTTGATTAATTCTAACAAGGATTGCACTTTTAAACTTATTATGTTTGCTTCACAATAAAATAAAAACAATGTACCGTAACGTTTTTCCGTCCCCCTCCCCCTTTGCCACACTACAACCGCGAACCAGCAATACCCCATTGTTTTGTACATTTATTTTAGGTCGTTCATCGGGTAGCCTCGTGGAAATGCGTCCAAAACCCTACAACAATCCCATTATTTACCGCTGGGTCAGTAAACACGGTTCCTACTTCGTCCGAACTGCTCCTGCTTGTTTGCAACTCATAAACAGATTTGTTCGCTCCCGACTACAGTAGTGGGGAAGTAGCCTGTGGAACGGTATTTAGATTACAGGAAAGTTTCGCAGTCGTTGGTGCGTGTGGGCATATGAATATCGTATGAATCATCCTAGGCAGGAGCCTTCCTTCCCCGCAGGCGACAGGCCTAATGCCGTGTTGCGGCGAGCTGTATTAGTTTAATACCGTGGGCACATTGTAACCCCGTAGAGAGCAAGCCTAAGGGACTCGAACTGCGATTGACGCATAGCCTACGACTCGCTAAAGCTTGTTACGAATTCGTGACCGCACGCACGAAAACCAGGATTTTTCTAAAAGTGTGATGCACGTAACTTAACTTGCAAAACCACCAGAAAACTCGTATTGTGACAGGTTTATATAAATATTACGGTCGGTGAGAAACAGTGACATATAAAACTAGTGTTAATTTAGTTATACTGTAAACCTGTTATGTATTACTGGCGATACAAGCTAAACAATCTATTTATTTGTAATGTTGTTGTATGCATTTCCGACCTTACATTGATTGTCTGTTGTCTTCTTGGTCATATGGGTGTGTTCATGCTTTCAAAGCACAGGTGGTGTTATAATGGTCCCCTGCTGATAGTATGTTATTGTTTCTGGATGGGGAGAAACAAATTTATTTTATTTGTATTTATTGTACTATATTTATTGCTTCTAAAAGAAAATACAAGGATAATATGAAGTGCGGGAGAACACGTGGGAACAGGTGTATGAATCTAATAAGAAACCTAGGTTAGGAACGGTTTTAAGTAGGTATTATGATTTTTTGTCGTAGTGTCGTTGATGCTTTGATGTATTTGGGTGTATGACCGGCAGTGTCGCCTTGAGCAGTGTACGTTTACCTCAGATTTGTGTATAATTATTGTTCGTTTGTGCTGCGGTTTAGTATATTTACGATCATTCTCATTGTTTTACAAACAATACATTTTGCATTCGAAAATATTTATAATCCATAGTTAAAAATTAAAATAGTTATGAACGTTAATTGAAAACATGGTTATATTCGTTATCAAAAATTTGATTGAAATATTAGCTCATAATTTTCCAGCAAATTCAATTTCTCTTTCAATTTCATTTTTGCCTTTGTTTGATATGTACCAATTATCAGAAAGCTTTGGAAATTTAGATAGGCCTGATTGAGATTTGGATCGGTAAAATAGTCAGTGCCTGATGTTGTAACCTATACATTCTTGATTGGGAATATACTTTTGTTTTGAATCGTTACCTAAATTGGCATTACACAATTATCAATATAATTGTAGCATGTCATACAGTTACCACGTTTAGAAAAACGTTGTTTGATAAAGTACCTTCACTCTGTTTTGAGGTTATTGGGATACCTTTATTTATATATTTTATGTCTGTTTTGTATTCAATAAAGTATTGCTTTTATAGTACGCCCTATTTTCTGACTTCTAATTGGTTAAAGAGTAACACTGGGGGTTACGTTATCTGTCAAATGTTGAGGATTTCGGCCCTTGCAGAAGACGATTGCAACGTGGTTTAGTTGTCTACCAAACATTATTATAAAAGAACATATTGCGAATTTCACCCAAAGAAATGGGTTGAGTTACACGGGACGGAGTGGCATGACCTTAGAAAGAAGAAAATACTCAAATTTAATATTGTACACAGATATTATCACATAGATATAACCTAGACGTGGCATTGAGTTAGTATTAGTATAAATATTAGTATTTATTTATTTAGCAACAGTTTGTTACAACATTGCTTCTTTATTGAAACAGATATTGGAGGAAAGGTAAATAATTTATGTTACATACGTTTATTTAAGAATAACCTCTGGGTCTTCGCTTGGTATATTAAGATATGCAATGATTGTGTACTGCAGACAAATTATTTATAATCGAACTAATTTGAGAGGTATAATAATCACCCTCTCTCACCACCCAATCCCACAGTAAAGATGTGGCAGCCTTATTTCTATTGGACCATTTCACTTTATACTTAAACATGTTATTCTTACAGGATTTAGGGAATACACTAGGCTTGTTTTTCTGTCTTACACTTGCGCAGATCAGAATGCATGATTCTTTGTTCATGTGTATTCTAGCGTCAGTGTAGCTGTTAAATCAGCGTTCGTCTGTAAGAGCGTAAGTATAGATCAAGAAAAACAAAACAAAAGGTGAAGAAACAATTAGAGATTGATTAAAAAAAACATGGCTTAAAGAGCGTATTTTAAATTAGGTATAGCGTATATTAATGGTGTTCTATGTCAATGGTATGAGAATGTGACTGATAATTTTTGAAGTCGACGTTATAGACGGATAATGTATATAGTTATTGAGCGCATGCGTTCTCATGCTAGGCAGTGAAGGAAACACTACATATTATTTTCTGTCTAAAGCCCTCTTTCCTGCTAACATCGGATAGTCCTATGCCGTGGTCCAATGCAAGAGAAGCGAAAAATTATAATAAAATTCATATTTCTGTTTTAGTTATTACAAAAGTTTCGACTTGGTTCCTTTAATATTTAAAAAAATTCTATTTCAAGCATAAAACAAAAATGTCTTCTTTTTTAGTTTCGATATGCACGAGTTACAACCAAATAATATTTACATTTTGTCAGAAAATATTTGATTAAAGGAAAATGCAAATTATAATGACATTCTGTTAAAACAGTTCTCATAACACGAAACAAATCTAAATAAAAAGTTATACCCTTTTTTGGTTAGCAATGAGATAGGCTCACGTGCGTTACTGATTAAATGTTGCCGTGGGTTTGTATTGTTATTGCTTTAATAAAACAATTAAAAGGTATACTCTTTCTTTTTCTTTTTAAAATACAACAATAAGTGCAAGATTGTGCATTATCAGGAAAGTATACGACGTCCATGTAGCCACGCATGTATTCACACTATACTGATCAACTTTTCTATTTTCTTTTCATTTCTACAAGAAATACAAACACATTTAAGTGTCCAAGTAGTTTTGTGTTGTCCCAGGATGAATCTTTTGTTTTAGTTTAATATCAGTTATATTATGTATTGTGTGATATGCCCTTCTATAACTTACACTGACTCGTTAAATCTGATGGTTTATATATACTTTTATATAATTCCTTTTGTTTGTTAACGAATTATCTCGTGTATGGTCGGGTAACTTGTGTTCAGCAGTTTGTATGATATTACGTTGAAAGTGTAAGACGCTTCTTCACCTACATTTATGAAAGTTAAAATGTTTCAATTAATTAAGAAACACGAAATATTCTTCCAGTTTCGATTGCTATTTCTGTTAAGTTATTAAACTATAGTATTTTAATCGTTAGATATAGTCTAATGTTTTGCAACTTGTGTTTTGTTTTTTGAATTCAATATATATATATATATTCTGCTCCGACACCTCCAACAAGTTTCTATAAGTCACCCCACAAGATATTAGCCACTTGTTACACATATTTAAGGGTATGCGAACTTTGAATTTATTTGCAAAGCTAGACATGGAATTCACATAGCGAGATAGCGGTTTGGGTATTCAAACAATTCTCACCCCCGGGATTCTAACGTACATGCATGAAGTTTAAACGTCACTGGTTCATGAATTGGATCACAGCAATGCAATGCAACGATCGCTCGAAGCCAAAAAGCGCAGACAAGCTATCGCAGTTGCTTTAGACCTAAAGAACCCGCCAAGCTCTAATGTTGATATACACATGTAAGTTTTATGCAATCTAGAAGTTTGGAACTCCTCGAAGTTTGTTCAGAAGTCATACAGGATTGAGATCTCACGCTCCGTCGGTCGACTGGCTCTGTTTACACGGCTCGAGTGTTCCTGAATAATTCCCAACTTTGAAAACAATATGTTCCGACCAACCCCATTCAACTTGCAGCTGTGCGATCTCGCTTTGTTATCCTCACCAAGAACAGTGTAGGGAGGCAATGCACAATAATGACTTAATCTTATCTTTTGATTGGAACTAATGGGATAAGCTCGTTGCTAATTTTAAGAACGACATTATTTGCCAAATGTATAATCAGAGTTTATCTTCTTCATTATAAGTAAATGACAAAATAATTCTCAAAGTCTCGCAATTTCCGAATTGCAGTTAGTAAAACTGTTAATTATTTACAGTTATTGTTTCCCATATATTCATATTCATTTTGTAAATACTGCTAATCACAGTTAAAATAACACTGGTCTTTGTCCAAACATCTTAATCTTACACACAAATAAAACAATTTCTTGGTATAACTTCGGTAATTAAATATTGGTCGTATATTATTATTGTTTAACCAATACTGTTACATACAAAATTACGATTATCGTTGCGCTTCTCTAGCAATGTAAATATATGAACTTACGCCCGACAAAAGAACGAAGCTTTTCAAATTTTAACGAACAAACTGATGTATTGCAGTGTTGCGTGTTCCTATTGAACAAAATAGAAAGTTTTTGTTGTTAGTGGGCGAATAAAAAAATAATCGCAAAGAAAATAAACATACACACTATCATTAGTACTAATACCGTATATCGGAATCTTCGTCGTAGAAATGGGTATTAAAAATAACGATACCATCTGAGATGAATCGATCTAAGCCTCGAGATAATGCAACCCGGAACTAGAGGTGAACGAAAAACTCTATAGATAGTCTTCAATATCGTATCTTCTTACAATAACTTTACCCTGGCTTCACGAGACGTCATATTTTCAATGGCTGAGGAAAATAATGAGATTAACGACGTATCCGTAATTTTCATTGAGTATATATTTTCTTTCAATATTCGATGCCCATTTAGAAATAGTATCGTGAAAGGTAGCACAAGAAACGATGATGCATTGACTGATGTGCGAGTGTTATATTCATTCACGTAACCTCCACAATTCATGGTGATGGAAAGTTGTACTAAAATATTCTGAAGAAGATAACGACGTCGGTACAAGGAAGGTTCTCGATCGATGTAGATCGTATACGACGGGTAACTAATGTAATGTGTCGCACGCCAACACCCCTGCTGGTTGCGGTCACGTGACTTGACGTTAGAGTAACGAACGCGATCTCATTAGTGGGACTGCGGCCTGATGAGCCATCCATCACTTGGACAAACAGCGACGCGGCAAAAGAACTCAGAAGCTGAGTGACATTTTACTAGAGGAACATGGCTTTCGAGTGCCCACTAATGAACTCTTTGCGTGTTGCTTCCCAACCGTTACATAACGTAAGCTACTAACACTATGCGTAATTAGGAAAACGTATGTTCGGAGGGATATGAGCCGTGAGACCGCCAGACACAAGCACTTTGAAGAATTAATGCTCTCTTATTCACTAATTTAACACTTTTAAAAGCTTCGTTCCGATTTTGTATCAAAACTCTCCGAAAAAATAATAATTTGTCGACGAAAAACAAAACCGTGAGTATAAGGCCCACTTCATAACAATAGAATACATTACAGATACAGCAGCAGATAGAGAGAGCACACCCGTCTCATATACTTAAGTTGTTTTAAATTCTTGCACCAAGAGCATGGATTCCCATTAGTCTTCTTAATGTTGACTTATTCAAAACCACATTACTTCTCAAGCAGCTATTCCCAACTTGGCACTCTGATGTTAAGTTTCAACACATCAAAATGTATTCAGCTCAGTCTTTGCATTTGAGCCCACAACTAACTTGCTCTTCTGTAAGATAACATTAGCTTATTCATAGGGATGGGGAGGCCTTCTTCACTACTAAGATATAATATTAATTGAAATTTGGATCATTCCTTAATTAGTATTGAAACCGGTATCATAGAGTAGATGAAATTGGTTTATCTGTTAGTCATTCATAAATAAACTGCTATGTAGAAAGTACTACGATATAAAACATTGTTATAATAATGATATTCCTAATGTCTAACAATATTGTTAATATATAATCAAATAATTACTTTTTTAATAATTATTCAGATTATATTGATGCCAATTTCGAAAAATGTTATGAACATACTACAATAGGTTGGTACAAACACATGTCAGCCTACAAACGTAGACGTATATTATCTTCATTATCCATGTATGTATGTATGTTTTATGTATGTATGTATGTATGTATGTATGTATGTATGTATGTATGTATGTATGTATGTATGTATGTATGTATGTATGTATGTATGTATGTATGTATGTATGTATGTATGTATGTATGTATGTATGTATGTATGTATGTATGTTTGTATGTGTGTGTGTATGTATGTATGTATGTATGTATGTATGTATGTATGTATGTATGTATGTATGTATGTATGTATGTATGTATGTATGTATGTATGTATGTATGTATGTATGTATGTATGTATGTATGTATGTATGTATGTATGTATGTATGTATGTATGTATGTATGTATGTATGTATGTATGTATGTATGTATGTATGTATGTATGTATGTATGTATGTATGTATGTATGTATGTTTTAAATAAAAGATAGCATTGATTGAGACTACAAATGTATTTTACTTAAGTGTCATTCTGTAAGTATTAGATCTTTGTTCAAACATCATAACAGATAAAGAAAGAATTAACTGTATTTTTAATTTGACATTTAAATAATTGTCAAATGTAGCCACATATTGAAATTGAAGCTAGAATATATGTTCATGTGAACGGAGATCAAACAATCAACTAAAGCACCAAACTAGAAACACGTTGAATAGAGTGAACCTTAATTTGATAAATGGATAACCTACTTCCTCTTAATGAATACATTTACAATTTCTAAAGAGCTCCATACAATCTTACGCGATCTTCTCTGCGTCTAAAGCTACATTTGAACATCCGATTAGAGGGCATTGCTTATCACATCCCTACTCCATGCTCAAGGAAGTAGAGTTTGAGAGGGGCCCGCTGAAAGTTAATCGTCGGCTCATACGGAAAATGTTTTACCTCGCAACATTGCAAAAGATAGTTTGTGCCATCATAACCATCAGAAACTGCTGGTGAAGTAATCGGTGCCTTGGGACCGTGAGCTATAAAGTTGTTCAATTCCTTACGCTCGTTTCCACAGCTCCTCGGATGACACGGCCCCTCTCTGGAGTACTCTATCAAGTCGCGAGTGATAAGGCACGCTCTAATATAACTCTCTCACAACATTATATCCCTGCAAAGTATCAAGACTTCGGGGACTTCTGAATTATAATAATTGGCCAACTCTAATGGCAAACGTCTTTATTTACAGCTTGCTGTAGGAAATAAACTCCTTTTACTAATTTATGCCAACACTTAGCACAAAGGGTCGACTATACATTCGTCTTTGTATTACTTGTAAGGTCAGCTTTTAATCCTGTGTTATATCGTTGCCAAGGAACAATATCTGTCATATCCAAGTCTTTCTTTTTTGTCCACACCGATAACAAGAGTTTCCGGTTCCTTACTGTATACAAAGGAATATAGAACATCAATGACAGACTCGGCGTGACTCGTGTTGTCTTGCGACTACCGATACACAACTGAGCTATCCGCAACACAAGCAGCATGGTCTTGCTGACGTCATATGACCATATGGTTGGGTACTCCGTTAAACTATAAATCATAAAATTGATTTCTCAATCCTTGGTGGAGGCGCCGAGCACAGAAACGCAATGTTGGACATGTCCAAAAGAACGGCCATGAAGTAAATTTTGTTTTCATTTATAGAATTATCAATTTATAACGACTCAGTTGCAAGTTTTGATAGTATCTGTATTATTCTAATGACACTTGCATCAGTATCAAGATATTCATGGTATGACTATACGTAAGATAGCTCTGTTCTTCCTACATCTTCTTTTAATTGACTTGAAACTGTATATTACCTCAGTCTCTGGAACATCCGATGTCGGTATGTCAAAATTGCATTAAATGTAAAACAAACAAAAAACAAAATATGTTCATCCTCTATAGCTAGATAATATATTTAGCTCTTTCTTGTATAATGTTTCTTTGTTACAACAAATATCCGTATTTCAAATCTTTTAAGTAACTTTTGTAATGTGATGTTGCGTCACACCTTTTTAACAAATTAATGCAACTTTGAAATACGGAACAATTTACAGTAGCAAAGATATATTCCTAAGAAAAGTGACTTATTCTCCACAGGATGGCATATTTTGATTTTCTTTTGTAACAATTTAAATAATTTTAAATCAATTTTAACAGACCTTAATCGGATGTACCGCATGGATGGTGAACATTAAGCCTTAATCATGTAACATGTAGAATGTAAAAACTATGATGAAACAAATTGATAAAAACAGTGTCGTAGTACACAACACCCATGAAATGCAATGTTGCAAGATCAGATGTCAGATGTTGAATATTGGGGATAGAATGAAATACAATCAAAAGATGTTGGAATTGATCACAATGATTGTGTTAAAACCGCATTTGAACAACTTGTTGCGAAAGATCAGAAAGGAAATGTTTACCCATAAGACGAAAATAGATAATGATACACAACGCATCTGGTATGTAGGCCTAGTAAGCAACAGATAATATAGAATGAACACGAATTTGATTTCAATCTTTAAAACAACATGCCCCAAAGCACATGTGAACATAGGCTAGAGTCTACACTAATGTTATAGACACGAAAATGGTAATGTATTCCCGAACGACTAGCAGATAATTGGCAGGAGTATGTATTGAACATACTACTTTGGTGTGTAAATATTAAATAACGCTTCTATTTACCCATCAATTTATTCTCGATATATTTTGCTGACCTCCGCCAATTTACTGGTTCAAGGCAGTCACTCTGAACAAATCAGCGCTATGATTGAAATTGATTTTAATTTTGTGAAACACACCCAATGTTTGGCACAGAGAACAGAGCAATGAAAGTAAACGCGAATAGGTGATACATAACGCATGTCAAAGCCACTGGGATTAGAAAATTTTCCACGCAACGATTGAATGCAATACATCATTGTCAGTAAAATAATCACATTTCGTTCACTTATCAACTTTTATGTAATATAGTAGAGATCCAAGTTATATTTACAGATGTCTTACATTATATGTTGGTATATTATAATAATGATTATTATATTTCTCCTCCCTTTCTCAACTTACCTGGTCTACAATCCATTATTTTTGTTGACAACTGGCCAATTTGATGCGTGAAATAAAAATAAATAATTTAATATACGTTACAAGTTTGCACAACTGTTCTTTGAAATATACATCCCAAACCCATGTTTGGCTTGGCCGTTTCATTCACGGTAAAATAAACAGTTCAGCAGCTGAAATGAATGGCAAAGTGAGTCATTTTTAAGAAACAACATCATTTTCTGTCTCGTAAACACCTTTTTGTCAAACAACGAATCTGTGTTTTCTCCCCTGTTTTCACTGCTTAATCATTATTAATGACTAGATTAGATTTACGATTAATCTTTCCTCACCATGTTCAGACCTCACAAAAGTAACATTTTAGACACCGCCCTAGACCTACCCCCCCCCCCCCCCCCCCTCCCGCATTTCGTGCCGGCTCATACTGTGTGTGATATAATATAGAGATGATAAGTTGTTAGAATAAGTCGCATGTGCGATTAGGACCATGGCTGGGGGCGAAGAGTGTGAATTATATTTCCAATTCATACTGCAGGAATAAACAATAAATATACCTTTGCAACAAAGGTCTTTAAAAGGTTATGTACAGATGGTGTATTGGCAATCTGTTGTAATTGCAAACTGAAGGCCGTCATTAGACTATCAAGCATACTATCTAGCAACGAAGCACTCAATAAATTCAAAGTGGTTCTGAATCGGCCTTGTTGATTCTAACATTCTAGCAAAGACACCGACTTCTTGGATCAGTTAGTGTCTAATAGTTATAAAACAGTCAAACTGAAATATTATTACAGCAATGTCATTAAATACAAATAAACATCAATACAAAACGTCAATACCGTGTGATAATGACATAACTACACAATACATATATATTAAATCTATTTTTAGGGCGCGACAGCGGCCTTATAAGTTTGCCCCAGATTTATGTATGTATGTATGTATCCGTTCGCATTTCACGCGCGACAAGAAAGATGTATTTATTTGAACTAGAAGATATTAACGAATATAAATGAAACTTGTCAATAATGATCTCAGTAGAATGACGTATGTGTTTTGTAAATCTCAATATTTTGAGCCGGGCGTAAGTACCACTAAGTGCAAGTTTTGTAAGACAACAAAATTTGTTACTTTGCACATCGCTACGGTTTTTTAAAAAATGTCTGCTATCAATTTTGCGTTATCATTATGAAACTCAAACTTGACCTGAAGTAATCCTTTGACTTTGGAATGGCGTAACATTTACATTTCTGACATTTGTATTTGAGACGCTACGTGTTACAGAAAATTCATTCAATTTTAAATTGTGTTTTTGGTTTTACACTTTATGGCCAATCTGAAGTAATGTTTATGCATTGTTACGAAAAATACGCATTCATGTTGTAAATCCAGTCGTATGTGATAGAAAAAAACAAAATAATACATAAAATATTATCCAGGGGTGACTAAACAGGTCAAGTTTTGGCCCGCATTTTGGGCTCGGCAAGATAAATGAATTTATTTCTGGTTGAAGATTGCAACCCATATTACTGATTTTTTGCATGGCATTTGTCACTAAAGGAATGTAATAGTATGTAAATTAGCAATGCTATTGGTTGAAGGATAGATGAATAATTCTAGTTTGAACGATCCTCAGCTCAGCCTCGCGCTATAAAGAACGACAAGTGGAATGCTCGTGTTTACGTGTGCGTGGACAAAATGTGGAATGACTGTTGTAGTACACTTACGCAAATGAGTCTTCCATTGTTAGATGCCCAATTACTATTATGGCAATGCAAAAACCGAGGATTTGTCCGGTGATACAAAAACAATGTCTGGCCCAGACCGTATGTCGCCATGCTTCAAAGCCGGATTATATGTTAGTTACTCAACGATGCTACCCTTGCAAAATGCATATGGCTGTTATTGAAAAAAAAAACGTGAAAGTTGTAATACGGAAAACAATAAAACATGATATTAATATTACACAGATATGTATTTATTTGGTGTAGGCCTACACTGTAAAGTGTAGGCCTATATTACATACTAAGATTTTATGAAGTGTGTACAGTGTATCATTTTTTCTTTCTAATATTTGCGGAATGTACCCGATAGCGCAATTAGCAAGAGATTTGTATGTACGGCCGGAGTTAGAGCAGTTGCAGCTTTGTGGTATACTTTCGTATGATACGACAGCGATTATCAAATTGGTTGTATTACGTTGAATATATTTATTCGTATGTATCACTGATTAATATTCGCAAGAAACCATGCACATACCTCTCGTAACCAGAACATCAAACGACTTGATGATAGTAGAACCTTCATTAACAATATCGGTCTCTACAGCCAAAGCTCTTGCCATTCGACACGGAACAATAACAAAACATTTATTAAAAACAAAAATTGAAACTGAAGCAATTAACACTTAATGTATGTTTTAAAAAGCTAATAAGAAAGTGATGCCTAAAAATAGAAATAGATAAACGTAAAATGCATAAAAAATATCTTCGGTGAAGCTTGCACTCGGCTTGAATAATTTTCGGGACGTCTCGAAAAACCAGGTTCTTCTTCACCTATCAACTATCATAAGACCTATTACTCCGATATCTGTAAGATTGTAATAGGTCGTATAATAGGAAATAGTCGAGTTATAGGTATGCTTCTTTATACGGTCCACTTTCTTAGCTTGTCCCATGTGATCCTCAAACCGGACAGTTGGATATAAAATAAACCCTTCCGACTTCCCCCTGTATGTATTTAATTAATTGAAGTTAATTGATATGTTGTGTGACGAAACGTCAGTAAACTGTGGCTTCACTGTAAAAGCACGCTGCCAGCTTATTGGTTAATGGCATCATGTTTAGTGGTAAGTGAATTATGAGGGTCTGTTTCACATCGGGGTCTGTTTCACAGAGGCGGAGAGGGAGGGGGAATCTTACCATGTGTTTATACAAAAAACGGAACATGCACCTAAATTATCTTATAGCTCGCAGTTTTGACTGTGCGGCCGTGATAGAATTCATTTTGCCTATCTGGACACTGTTCGTCACTATGTTCTAATGCCACAACAGTATGTAGAAACATTATCAGATTATAAATTTCAGCCCTTACATGACATGCATAAAGAAATTAATAATTCATATAGTAGAAATAGCATTCATTCTCCTTTTTGCAAGTCCAATTAACAGGTAAAAAATCATAATCCTAATGATGTCGTTATTGTTTTATGGGAGTTGTGTCTCAGGATTCTAATTATTTTATTTTTAGTATTATTGGTTCACCAATAATAATTATTATTTTCATAATAATTTTGGTATGTAGTACGTGTCTTGCCCAAAAGTCAAAGTATCAAAGCATTACGTTTTACTGAATTCAAATTGTTTTATCGCACTTAGAACAATATCTACGAAATCTGTTATATTTATTGTTTCATGTAGTTTATGACCATTGTGCAATATGATATATATTGTATGATTATTTTTGATGCACTCGTTATGCCTACCGATTTCTATGTTTCCTGGTATATCGTTTACGGATTATTGCCATGTCCTAATTTCCCCCATTTGTGTGGAATTTCTTATGCTGTGAAGACAGATGCCTTGTGGTCCGCGTAATGGTTTGGTCATGCTATAATCGGTGGGGCTGACTGTAAGGATCAAATTTCATCTGGAAAGTGTCACAGAATTTGTGCCTGGCCGTGGCCGTTATGGTTTCCGATATTTATGTGGCGTGAGGGGGGTTGTTTCTTAAAATCAGTATGAGAACAAAATCCGTCCACATATGCAGTAGTCTTCACAGCGAGTGCATGGGTGCGTGTTGACTTGTCCATGTGATTTGTATAATCGACGATCTATGAGTGTGCTATCAACATTAATGAAGTGATAATTGGATATTGCGTTTAAGGTGTTCACTTCACCCTTGTGTGTGTTATATTTATTTGTCTTTGTTTGTGCACGTTGTATGAACACATGTGTAGGCCGTGTGAATAAATGTTTTAATTAAAAGAATCCACACAAAAACACGTTTTACAAGATTTTTTTTAGATAGTACTTGTGTGACGCTACGTGTTACAGAAAATTCATACAATTTTAGAGTGTGTTTTTGGTTTTACACTTTATGGCCAATCTGAAGTAATGTTTATGCATTGTTACGAAAAATACACATTCATATTGTAAATCCAGTCGTGTGTGATAGAAAAAACTAAATAATACGTACAATTATTATTCAGGGGTGACTAAACGGGGTTTAAAAAAAATTGTTTGTTTTTTTTTTGATCGCGATAGCGGTCGAACGAAAAGTCCGATCAATTTGAAATTTGGACCATCTACAAGCCTCGATGTGGATTTAACGTCATTAGTTTTGTGGACAAATCTGTTGAAAAGTTACGAAGTTACAATTTAATTATTACAAAGTTATTCCCAAACACAATGGCGGCAAAATGTGAGATAGCCATTTTTTAGTAAATTTCTAGCCGGTCACGAATATACAAATTTCAACGCGATCCGATGAGAATTGTAGGTACAAATTACAATTTTGTATTGCTGAATTGTAGTGAAGTAACTATGACAACGAAACATCCAAGCTATAATTTATATGGACAATCGATCTTTTATTGAACAATGGCAGGAAGTGTAATAACTATAACAGTAAAAACTCAAATCTTTCCACATTTTTGTCACTTTCATTGAACAATGACGATGGCTTTGAGAACTTTTCGCCAGAAAGTTCGTGGACATATGGACGCGCTCGTTTATCAACGCGTCAAACAGAGCGTTTTCCTAGTGTGAGTAGTCCATAAGTGCAGTATGTAGTTGAGACAGGGACTTACAAAGCCTGTCTGGAGGACTGGAGTTATAAGTAGTTCGGTAAATGAAATGGTGTACAATTCAATTTTATCCTTACATTTTGTCAATATGCGTAAACATTTATAATGATTATCTTATCACACTTTTTAGTTTTTATTATTGGTTAAATGGCAATTTAAAATCATAGCAGAAGACCGTTTAAATATTTTAAAATATGATTCATTTTTAAGAAATGATGGGTCCTATTTACGTTTGGGGAAAATGAGCTTCTATTGTTATATACGTTCCAATTCCATTATATATATTTTTTTTAAATTGATCGCGCCCTACAGTAAATGGCATAAGTCCATTTACAGATAAAATCATAATCCTTATGTTGTCGATATAGTGTTGTAAGAGTTGTGTATCACGATTTTAATTAATGTAATCGAATCATCGTATCAGCAGATTATTTTTAATCTCGTGGATGTTCTTTTAGAGCTAATATTACATCACCCTGGTATCTCGGAGGGCGAAATGTGTTTCTTTCAACTATTAATTTTTTAAAATATTTATTTACTTCACGTCGTTTTATAAATTATAACAAGTGACACTGTCAGTATTTGATTAGTTTGTAACATATGCCCCGGAAATGACTGGCGAGGGAACAAGGTCGCGCCAGCGACCTTGTTTTTTTAAATTATATAAAACTTTCCCCTCTGCTCAGGAACAATTTATGTCCTTCTTCAGGTGATTAACTAACTAGGAAAAGTTCGGAAAAAACTTCAATCAGGACTGCCGGTGGCCGGTATCGAACTGGCGACCTCTCGAATTAGAGCCCACGTTTATCACTGCGCCCATTATCAATGGCGGATTCAAATTTCAGCAGATCTGGGCCTTGTTTACCTTGTATAACTATAGGTTTACAGTGATATATGAAAGTATGGTCTGATTTCCGAGGAAACTAGGCCACGCCCTTAATGTCCAGATATTTTAGGTTCTCAAGCATTCTCAAGCACAACCATTTATTACTGCTCACTAACACAATTTTGCTCCCCTTAAAGTGAGTGATTCTTGTTGAAAAGCATAATAGTTAATAAATAATGAATGCTCTTTAAAGGTTAGAAGTGGTGTGAACATAAGGGGGAGGATAACCAAGTTTATAGTTTAAAGTTTACCTTACAAGTAAAATATTAACAGTTCGGAGTAAACTTACTCAGCAGAATGTAGTTGTAATGCTCACCGCAATTTGAACTTTTCACTTACAAGTTCCCCTCACAGTATGCGCAGAATAAATCTACAATGACATGATTCGTACATGGATTAATTAATTAAACTGCAGAAAGTTCCGCGCGCAGTTTCACTAACCTCGGGCTCACGCTTGAAACAGTAGTTGCTACTATATTCATTTGTAAGCATAAAAACACGTTCCTCTAATGTTATATTACTTTGGATCCAAAGGGTATTAAATCTTTATTAAATTTAATTGATTTTAATATGTGATAATATTCAAGTTATGAATTATTCCTGTCGTCTATAAATACTGGTTTAATAATCTTTTGCGAACTAACATTTATGTACAATAACTGTGAAACAAAGAATTATCTAAATTCGACTAACGAAAGTTTCACGTCCCCAACTGTAAACCAGTTATTTGGTGGGATAAATCCAAAATTATTCATTCATCTGATTATGTTCTTATCTTTTAAACGTTAAATTAGTTCCTGCGAGTTCTACATGAAAATTAAATGTTTAAAACGAAGTTAATATTTTCGCGATTCCTTTAGTAGTGTTTTAATATAGTTTCCACAAAAGTGGTCGTTCTTGACTCTAGCAAAACTGTTAAGTCCATTCTGAAATTTGTGTTCTGTAAATGTGTGCATTTATATTCTCTTGGGTTATCCGTGCTTGTTCCTGGGACATCAAGTAATCCCTTTACAAAACCGTCAGAAAAAAAACGTCCAAAATACTTTACACAAGCACTCACATTCGTACATGACACGTAAATCTAGGAAAGAAATGCTGTAATTGTATGAACGTAGTTCTAAGTCATCAGCTGACTGTCATCGCAAGTAGTTAGGCGTCCTTGACAGACGACGGACGTTCTGTGACGGAAGCAGTCTTTGCAACCAGGTTCTATTGGTTACTTTAGAATAAGATGGAAGACTGAGTGGGTGAAGGAGATGTTATATTAACTGTGCTGCCGCCGCTCGGAAACATGTTTATCGATTATGTGGGTTTTTGGGTTCAAAACTACATTGTTCTTAGAATAGAACGCCAAATTGCTATGATTTCTCAATATATATCTCAATTTAAAATGTGTCGTTTCAAAATAAATTAAATCCAAGGTTTATAATACAGTGTGAGCTAAATTTTCTTGTGTAGACCAACCGGTTTCACTACTAAGCATCGTCTTCAGATCAAAATTGACAGTTTAATTGATACACGTTGAACACCTTTGTTAATTATTCATTTATTATTATGGGCCTCAACGAAATTTAATCAAGCATGGTACGGTGATTTAACTAACGAATTTGTACGCTATCCTTAGGGCATGTTATTAGTTGAGTGACGTGTTAACAATTACCCGGAGAAGTGCAAATCTAATAATATAAGCTTGTAAACTTTTGTAATTCGTTCTGATGTAATATTTTAATGTGTAAAAGAAGTGTACAGTAATGATTGCGGGAAATAAATATCTATCTAACTATCCACGGATACATCAAACACAACTCAAATATTAGTTTTATATAATGTAGCATTTACGGGACAGAGCCTAAATAGTCTCACTATTAAAATGTCACAAAATTAAAGTAATGTACTTTTATCTTGAGAGCACATACGTAGTTTAAACAGAATCAAATATTTTAACGCTTAAGGCTGTCATTTCAAGTGGTCAATTGGTTTTGCAAAATTCAACTATACTATTTCAACTGTAATAATTGCAAAATTAAAATTTTGTTAATCCGGGTTTTAGTTCATATGAAAGTTAATTTTGGATAGTAACTACTTGTTTAAAATTATGTTCGTAAATTAACCGTATAGTGTGTAATTTCTGTGTAACCTTCAATTTTTCGCGGTTTTGTTACTAGAGATTCTCCTTTCACCATAACATATTTTGATTAGTGTGAGAACGAATGTGCAGATGTAACTTTTCAACATGTGTGTTCACTTAATCATCGTTCAAAATGTTAATTTATACTAACAAAGTTTAACCTAAAACACAGAGATATATGATAATAAAAGAAAATTTAAAAAAAGAAAAACAGAAAAAATTGCGCCTTGTGAGCGACAAAAATTGTCCTATATGAGAACTTTTATGATACCTGATTTAATCCTTAGTGTCACAACTCTGCTATCTAAACACAACCAACAACTTACAGAAATATTATTTTATGACACATAATTACTACCGATAGAGGTGGCTCAGCGATTACACGCGAGACTATAATGTGGGGAGTTGCTAGTTCGATACCTGCCACTTGCAATTATAACTGAAGTTTTGTCTCGGGGTTTTCCTTATAGTCACAAGGTTAATTCTGAGATTGAGCAATATTATTAATCCTTGCACTTTAGTTTTCAACTATCCATATACTTTTTCCTTATAGTCACAAGGTTAATTCTGGGATTGAGCAATATTAACAATCCAATTGCATTTTAGTTTTCAACTATCCATATACTATCATATATGTGTCACACGCAGAAACTTATTGACCCGGAATAAATGTTAAAACACACATACACAAATATCGACGCAGTTGCCCTCGGTCTGAGAAAGGAGTAGGAACGTGTTACTCCGAAAATTCACCGGTTTTTTAAAGTAAGTGACCTTGGTACCGTTTTATATTTGTGTGTGTGTGTTTTAACACTATCATATATTTAGTTAGTTACCTCAAGGCAAGGCCATGAATGTGTAAAGGTAAGATAGGCTATTCACCCTTTATAACATACATACCACTACACACATACTACACATAACACACATACTACATACCACTACTTCACACCCGGCACTCAAGGCTTAGGTTGGAATTCATAGTCGTCCCCTACACCTAGGGGCGCCCATTGTTGCCAAGGTAACAGTTGTTTCCATGTTATTTCCCATAAACAAAACAAATCCATAGCAACAATAGGTGCCCCTAGGTGTAGGGGCCGACTATGAATTCCAACCTTAGTCTACAACGGTAAGATTTCGAAATTCTTATTAGTTTTCTCCTCATTGCAAAGTGATTTCTTACTATCGCGCTTCTCTAGAGTATACGAGAAAGGCATAAGAGACGACGAATGGGTATTGAGGTAGGGTATTTTTTATATTTTAATCGCGATATCTTGTTTGACGGTATAGTTTTCACGCTAATATTTATGGAAATGCAGGGAGAAATTAGTTATAGCTTATAGGCGGTTCTATGTGATAAGAGTCTTGACTGCAGCACATAAACCTTCCATAAAAGAAATATCAGTATCACACACTCTAATAATCATTCGTCTACACTCTACAGAATTACACGATTTTAACTTTATAATATCTGTATACACTCAATTTCAGAGTAATGTAAGAATGTATTCGATGAACGTCAGCACCCCGTTATTTTGATTGAAATTTAATTTAAATAATTGACAACTTGGCATAAAAATTCGTTTTTGAGAAGCAAGCGTAGGATTAAAAATTCAGCTCTTTTAAACACGAATCATCAGAAGACTCGTCTGCAGCTCTACAAAGAAATAATTGGCAATTAAAGCATTGACATTTTAAATACTAAATAGGAGTGTATACTGTATATACTATAAATATATGTTCAACTATTGTGTGTATGGCTCTTTGGTGTAGTGATTCAATTCCTGCTTCGAATCAAGAAGGCCCGGGGCTCGATTCCTGGTCAGCGTATACGGAAGGGGGTGGGGAGGGGGGGGGGGGAGGGGGTTCGGGATAGGGTTTTTTAAATTAAGATATTGTATTAAATCTATCTGATTCTTCAAAACGTACATGCAAGGTGATTTTAAAGCCGCCATATCAACGACACTCAACAAATGTATAATGAAACTCAGTTCTTGCTACTGACTGGCAAGACAATGTATATACATGTATGTATGTGTATGTATTTATTTATTTCTTTATGTGTGTACTCGTATGTGTCGCAATAGTTCAGTACATTACAAAGTTAAACCCGAATATTATTTAATATCTGTTAGTCTTCACTGTTAAATACAATAATCATTTTGTTACCGATATGTGAAGGTAGTGTGCTCGTGTTTATTTTGAGACAATTTTGGCTTCCAATATAGACCTACTACATGGATCATTACCAAAATAAGATTGTATAGTTTAAGTGTTTACATTTACAGAATGAGTCACAGCAGGTGATTGACTAAGATTGAGATTTTTTTACGTTTATGCAAATAAATGTAGACAGTCACTCACTCTCACCCTGTGCGTGCTGCACTAATGCTACAAATTTAACCTTCCGGCAACTATGCTTCCTGGGGTCCAGGGCAGCAGGTTATAATTGGAAGTATTCTGGATTGTGTTAAAGTAATGAATAGTTGCCGTTAGAGACTCTACTCTATACACAACATCTCAAACTTATGAGGTTTAAGTATATGTTATTGCATTTTATGTCTGGTTATCCGAACGGTCTCCATCCATCGAAAGATAACACTCAGAGTGTGGCTTAAGTATTATAAGCTCTTTTGTTCGTTGACAGATGTTGATCCTTTCTTTTGTTCACCTCAGCTTGGATTCTCTTTGGCGGAGGAAACTACAGAAAAGTCAGAAAACACGTCTTGAGATACAGACAGATAAAGTGTTCCTTGGTTGATGGCAAACAATTTGCAAATAAGTAGAATAAATCGTAACACGGTGCTAAACACTCTGCTTTTCGGTTACTGAAGAAGATTAAAAATTATCCGCGGATATAAGTAGTTGACTATATATTAGCATTGCTATTTGCATAGCTTTATAAATTTGCATTTTGATTCGTGGTTTCTGTTATCTTACACCAAGTGGAATGTTTCCCTTTGTTCGAGCAGAAATTTGACAGACAGTTAAAAAACAGTCTTATCTAATATAATAGATTTGATTTCAGAGACACACACACACAAAAACATTTATCTCGCTGGTGATTCGTATATCGAAGACCCGAATGCACCTTACTCCGACCCAATAATATCGGATGGCTTGGTGAAAGTTGTTTCAACAAACATGACTTACAAAATGCACGGTGACTTCTAACTGGCGCCATCTTTGTTCCTATTAACGGCTAATCACAACACTAATAGTTTAGTGTTTAGAAACATATATTTAACCAGTAAACAAGATATCAAGAGTGTTTATTTAAGTAAATTGCCTAAGTTTCAAGCTATATAATGCTTATACGTTTATATGTATAGGCCTACACACTGCTAACTTCTTTTTCTTTTTTCCCCAGTACTAGCTTATAAATAGCAGCTAAAAGCGTTACGCTTATCTATTATGCCTGCACTGAACTGGAGACCGCTTAATGAGAACGGATTTCTCTGTATTTCACATCAAATGCTTCACGTTTATTAGGTTTTGGCCCATAATTACTTTTATTTCCGTTTTGTTATGGTGTGCGCATTGTACTAAAACGTATTTAAACCCAGAGAGACAAATTATCGTACCAATTACAACCAAGTGTACGCAGGGTATTATCTGCATTATTATTGTTATTTCTACAGTTATTGGGAGTTATAATTTTCTCTCAGTGGCACTTATGTCCTTTATTACCTTATGTATTTTATAAGAAAGAAACTCTAAGGAAAACGCCCACTGAATGTTTCCTTATAATACTAACACAAGTGATAAATAATAAGTTCGATAACGCATTGTAAATGAAATTAAGTTTAGAGCATTTGCTACAAAAATTAAATAAATACATATTTGTAGATTTGTCCAATTGGGACCTGGTTAAACCAAATTTTAGATAGTTGTAATTTTAGTTCTACTTGTAGCCTATTTGTGGAGTCTTATTTTATTTAACATCTATATTTGTCAAAAAATTTATTTTTGTGTGTAGGACACTTACAGTTTTTTTTATTTGAAGTCCTTAACTTTAAAACAAGGATTATTATTATGATTATTTTAAAAAAGTTTTTACTTTTATGTAATTATATCTCTAATGGTGGTAGAGAGATTTGTTTAATATTTTGAGTATGTTTATAAAGGTTTTTTGTGAGGTGGTATCAATTTCGAAACCATATACAAAATTGTAAGGTGGTTCAAATATTAATTTGACTACACTGTATAGCAATCCTCAGAAGTAGGAATAAATAATTAAGAAATCTTAATAACTTATAGGAAACATCTATGTTTTATACTCAATACTTGTTTATAAAATAGTTAAATTATAACTAATTTACCCAGGGAGCTACTATTATGAACAGTAGCTTACGAAGAATATAAATTTTGGTGTCGACTGATATTAGTGACATGCCTGATATGATTCTCAACATAAGGAACTACAATCATACAATCGTTTTTGTTTATATTCTAAGCAAATTTAAGTTGACCGTACGATCTAAACGTTCCTTTACAAACTGGATTTTAAATATGTACATACATCAGCCACTATGGTTTAATGTATATTTTTTCAAGTCTCATAAACAGATCTTAAAGTTTCTGATGCAAGACATTTTGTCCATTTTATGACAAGAAGCGCGCACACAGTAATAAAATGAAAATGTGAAAGAATTCTCTGCTTTGGAATGTTCTAATTGATCCACCGACCGAATTACTACGGTTATAAAAAAGTTACCTACCTAGATTTTTTAAGTGTTTCTTATGTAAATTACCGAAATGTTACTATCACGCAAGAAATTCAATGAGTGCACCTGACAGCGTTTAACCCGGCTCACCAAACAAACAAGTCAGGTTTTTTCCGGCACGCGCCCGATAACTTGTCTGACGTTTAGCTTCCAAGAGAATGAAGAACTCCACAGAAGAAATGTCTAGCAAGTGTCTTGCAGCACGAAGATACAGATTTCAATTATTTCAACCGTGCCAAAGAAGCAAAACCTCAATGGTATTGCAGCATTTTCTTAACGTTTGCCAGTAGGATTCGGATTCAGATAATGAGCGCCAAGCAATCAGGTCACAACTCAAACAACTCCAAGAATATAACTAAATAAAACTTACCTCGAGGTATAATGACATAGAACTAAGTTTCTTTTTAGAGTTTCATGAAACTGTCACCAAATCATGGTGCTCACAATTGTGATATTAAAATGTTTAGAATAATTGAATTTGTCATGATTCTGTTTTCGTTGTTACTCGACTACATACCACAGTGATGGGCTCAGTGCTATCTGTAGCTAAGTCTATTAGCCTTATCTAAACTATATTATAACTGAGATTTAGGTGCATAATTCTATAAATGAATTAATTATTCGCTTCCAAATAAAAATCAAACTTGGTATATATATTGTTCGCGTTTTTGGTTCATAATTAAGAATTTTGTTTATATTTTTGATTATGGAAATAATCAGTGGCTTCTTTCGCAAAGATTGTTTAAAGTATAATATGCTTGCATTTTAACTTATCTACCATGCTTCTCATTCAGCGTAGTAGTATAGTATTAATTACTAGTCGAAGATATTTCTTTAGCAGTTTCTATTTACAGTTATACATTTTACATACATAATTATAACAACAATAATTGTCAATATCGTATCCTAAATAATATAGTTTAAGAATATTTAGAATGTGTCAGTTTTGTTACTTCACGGCAATAAATAATTAAATATCATTTTTTTTTTTTTTAGCTAAAATATAAAAAAACCTAAGCTGAATATTGTCTGCAATCAAATAATGTTCGGAATACATCAATAAATGTTATCAAACATATTGTTCTTGTTATTGAGTTAACAAGCCTCCTTTATTACCTTTAAAATGTGTTGTTAATGTATCAATTAGAGATTACATCTTGTCCGACAGTACTACAGACAATTATAATGTTAAGTTTTATTAGTGGGATATGAGTGCAAGAGAATAAAATGATTGCAGTGTCTCGATCAAAGTATCGGGCCCGCAAGGATTGGCCGCACGATGGGATGTCTCCGGCACGGAAGATTTTAAATTAGTTTTCTAAGCGTTATTACACAAAGTTGTTTGCATTGCACAAGAACGAACTTGTTTAATATTCAACCCCTCTTTTATTACAAACAACATTTGAAAGACATTTTTCATCATTTTCTCGAGTAAATAGTTTTCTCGCATTTAACAAGATATTACATATTGTCAATATTTTCTACTGTAAAGTTTTCCATAAATACTTCTGAGAAATTGCATGTTAATGTCCACAAAGTTACATTAAATATTCGTATGCATTTTCTTTGCGCGCCAGGCATTGCGATTTGCAGGAATTTAAAACGACATTTCGTTCGTAGAAAATGAAAAACAAACACTTCTGTGAGAAATTCTTAACGAAGAACGTATTGACGAATACACTTTTACGCTATTAATATATATAACATTTATTGGAAGTATTATAGAAATGTGTGCGTTGAAAAAACATCAGAGTGCGGATTCTCCTTCAACTCTCCTAGCCGTTGCCCTTCTTATTACACCTCTCAGTTAGGTAATCTAACAATCATCTTACTGTCAAGACTACCTGATTGATGTATGTTTGGATAGTTCAACGTCCGTCTTCGTATCGAACACAATTCTCCCCAGGTCAGTTTTATCTGCGAGAGTTCCATCTCTTATCAATTATTACAGAGGTTGAAAAATGGGTTCACGGGAGATTACTTTGCGTTGCGGGATGTCGTGTGTTGCGTAATACACGGCTCGTCGATCCAAGGAAACACTTGTCAGCATTATCAACTTGTCTGAGTTTCTGTGTTTCATCAAAGTAATAGTATGCCTATCGTATCTTGTAAAGTATTATAAGTTGGTAGCCTAGTTTGTTGATCCCTCCAATTTTTTTTTCAAGTCAGTTTGGGATTTCGTTTCTTGCAATATTATTCGAAATATACTTAGAGAGTTTTTGATTTTTATAAAGCATTTAAAAGTATGTATGTTTTATAATAAACATCATTAAAAATGTGATTGACAAAAATAATCACTATTCATTTATTTGTTTCGTCTGTGAAACACATTATTAAACACATACTTAATAATTTGTAGCACAACAACATTAGTAAATCAAAATATTATTAACAGCACTTTTGGAAAATCAATTAATAAAAAACATTTAATTTAAACAGTTCTCTATAGAAATTCCCTCGATTAAAGATCACCCATAATATAAAAACACAAATGATACAAATGACTCATGACATCGGAGGCGAGATCTCGAAATAAAACGTGCCACCAAGCACGTACGGAGCACAAGTCTTTCAAAACGTAACAGGGGCAACATAACCAACTTTATTGTTGACAAATAAAAGGAGTTTGCTTTTAGCTAATGTGCACAATGGGTGTGCAGTTGGCTATAAGTAATAGAACTTACGACACCCGTGTCTCTTAACTGTGCACGAAAACGACCATCACCTAATCGCACACAAATAACGTGACGCTCTCCCGTGCACAAAAGTAATAACAGTTTTCAAGAACGTGGTATAACAACTGACACTGAGGGATCTTAGAGTCTGTTGAAATCCAAAAGAAACTTTACGATACTATGCGCTAATGGCGTGTTTCTCGGTGGAGGATGTTAGAACTATGATGATGTATTAGGGTAGCGGATCCACAACTATAGCAACTTGTGTACCACTGTTATAAGTACCAAAGATATCTCGGTTATTGTCAGTCAAATCTAGAGATAGAATTTCGAGAATTTCGAGGTGCGTAGGAATATTCCGAAAGTTTGGGTGCGGCGAAGGCCACACAACTGACTATTTACTTATCCCCGCTTGGTTTGGGCTGGTTAGGGGTGGTGGGTAGTTACTAGTTAGTTAGTCAAGCAGGATCAAACCGCATCCTCGCATTCATCGGTCGAACGCCTCAGGAGTTTCTAGATTCTGACTTCTGATTGGCTGTGACTAACAATGAACCAAGATATTGAAACAGGGCTAATCTCAATTCGTTTAATCAATCATCAATAGTAAATACTAAATAGTTAACAGTATTGTGAGACTAGTTCCTATATTATATAGTAGATAGCCATTGGCTATCAATGATCAATGATCAGTAGTAATAGTTAACAGTATTGTGCGACTGTCCTATGGTTAACTCGCTTAGTCCCTATATTATAAAGTAGATAGCCATTGGCTATCAATGATCAATAGTAATAGTTGACAGTATTGTGCGACTGTAATATGGTTAACTCGCTGAGTCCCTATATTATATAGTTAACAGTCATTGGCCATTGTCACTCTAGGAACACGTCCCAATGAAAGAAGCCAAAAGTGTGCAGTATAAGCTATAGTACCAATTGTTCCACTTATCCCTTTAAACTTTTAGACCAAGGTTTGAAACAGCTGTAGGTGAAGCGCTCAGTTAAAATGCAATTTCTCTAATTGTAATTACTACGACTACCGAGAAGTACTTGCAGAACATTTATGACCCATCCTTACCTCGAAATAATGTTAATTACAAAATGTAAAGAGAACTTGGTAATAAAACATTTAATTGCCTCTCCAATGGTGACCGGAGCAGTCTTAAGTTAACTGATGGAAACTTAACTGCCCGTTATTTATTAATCTTGATGCAATGGTTGTAATAATTTAACTTACGTTTTGTTTTTGTGGCAAGCGAGATTCTTATAATAATAATATCGGACTATATTAATACTCTTGCTTTACATTAATTAATGTTCAAGGCAAGAATATCGAGAATTTCCACATAGTTATTTTAACAGAAACCTTCAAACTATTTGACCGTAAATTCGCGTGAACTCGTGTTAATTCGTGTCGCTATCTCAACAGGTAACAGTTAGGAAACCCAATCATTGTGAAATGTTCCTCGTTGGTAATACGTTTAAAAGAGTGCGTTACACTTCGCTTCGAGTAAGTAAGAAATGAATAGTTTAACAAATTTGATTACTTTTTGATAGTTCGGACCCAAACAAATCAAGGAATCTGCGGTCGCACTCGGGATGTACAAACTACTTATTAAAAATGCAGTGAAACAAATGCCCTGCGGCGTTCTCAGCTTTGCCTCGGACAAAGATATTGAACATGTGTGTTGAATTAGTTCTGATTATTGTTTACAAATCCCAATACGTGCATGTGTGCTAACTCAACACGATGAGAATAAAACGAAAAATTATTCATTCTTTATTGGAAGTTTGAGGCTATTTAATGTACGGTGGTGTTAGAGGGCAAGGGGATGTGCTGTAGACATGCGTCAACGCCAAGAGTGATGGCGGAGTCAGGCACCCCAATCCCCAGCCGTGATCACGTCAGATGATACAGGAACCAGCAGCTGCGAAACGTCGTAACTAGTTTTTATCACGAGAAAATATCTCGTAATGCGCTCCAAGAAACCAATTTTCAACTTAACGGCTAGGGGAAGTTTACGTTTTCTTTTTTTTCGCGTTTTTTTTATAAAAAAACAATTTCTATACGTTAATCTTACATTTGAAATGTTGAAATGATTCAGTTATTTTACTATGTAAAGGATGACTATCAAACTGGATTTCATATCTAATATTTTGACTATAGATAATCTAGTTTCTAGAACTAGTTGTTTCACCCTCCCTCTCCAAGCCCGACGGGGACAAGCTAAGTGCCAAGTGATTTATTACACCATACATACAGCAAACTGTTTATCCTACGCGAAGCCAGCTGGTACCACGGCTGTCTACCCTTACCTTACTCAAGCGCAAGTCACTCTTATTCGTGTGTGTAAAGCATAAGGTTTTCCTAGAACATTTTCTTAAGGGTCGTAAAAACTCGGCTCAATGAGGTCAATAAACTGGAGAACATTGGGGAAACTTTGTGATAATACGCTGTAAAATGGCGACCGTATTCCCATGTGTATCGTTTATCATTGAACCCTTTCCGAGGGTTCAAGGGGTATATCCTACATACGCCATAATGTTATTGCGATGCCAGAATACGACAATCTATAGTGGTATTGTTATTGAATTATTTTGAGAAGTACAATTTCACAAAACGGTGTAATTTTCTATCGTCGTACTGTTTTCCTCAGGTTTGGACTTAAGCGCTGTGGCGTAAAACTGACAGAATGTCTTGCAGAGACGTAACGTTGTACAAACAACAATGTGGCTCAATTTCGTGTTTGTTCAGCTCTTAGATCTCATGGGAACAGGTGGAGGGGGAGGGCGGAAGGCTACTGGGCGACGCTTGCCTTGAAGTTGCTAACTAGAGCTCACAGATGAGCAGGGCAATGTGTAACGAACACCTCGTTCCCAGCAAACACAGTATTCAAATAGGTTTCATATCATTCTTGATTTAAAATAACTAAACAAGAATAACGAAAAAGCATATACATTATAAATAACTAAGTTAAAAACAAAATATAAACTTACAAAAAACAATAGTAACTTTAAAATGTTGTTAATTTTGCACTACAACAAGGTTATAATAAATGTTAACCAAAACCCTTATTAAAAACTAGTAAGTTGTAAGATTGTAACTGTGTTCCTAACTTTCATTTATTAATCTTACAGTACGGGAACTCGCCTTATTTGTCTTGTTGTGGCTTGTGGGTGATACCGCATAGTTACAACCCTTTGCCTGAAATAAATTCACTTGTAAACGTATATTATAGAATATTTTGTATTTTACAAATATAAATGTTAAAAGAATTGTTAATACTAATTTATCGTAAATAAATATTATTGTGTGCGTGTATCTTCAGCACTGGTTAATGTATCAATAGATACTTCAGTTTCTCACAATGTAATAATCCCTATTTGAAGATAGATTCAAGTAAGAGTTGGTAAATTTGAGATGTTCAATATAGAGTAGCAATATTGTCGCAATTCTTTGTGATACGATTTTCTTTTGTCTGTAGATCGCGCAGTTGCCCTAAGGTGAGGTTCGAAATCATATTTCCTTTGTTCGAAAAAAGCCTGGTGAGCCAACGCAACTGTATTAAATTCACATACAACCACACTTTCTAGATTTGAAATTCTGAGCACATGTATCTTTTTTCTTTGAATGATACACAAGACCACATTTTAGATTAAATTTTCTGCTTTATTCCTTCAAGTAATATAATTGATTATTTTTTATATGAATTGCTCTCTCAATTCTACGACCACATGTGTAAGACGGCGATGGTTTGTTTGAGCACAATATCACAACTAAGTAATGCTATACATCGCAGAATGCAAATAATGTAGAAAAGCATGTGAAACCGTACATTATTTGGGCTCAGGTAGGCCTATACTCTCAGATGTACACTTGGTGGCATACGTAAATCAAGGGTATGACAGTTAATACCTTTTCGGGAGAGTTTGTGAGTTCCTAGTTGTATTAACTTACAAATGACGAGATTCAGTTATTGATGTTGGTTTCATTATCGTATTGTCTTATGAAAATATCAAACATTTTCTCTTAGGTGGAGCGAATATTAAAATAAGCTTGGCATACATTATTGGCTTCGCTGAACGCACTCGACTTTAGCGCAGATTTATTTATTCACTTTTCTTTACAATCAAATGTAAGATAATAAGGTCCGATTTCTTTAATACCATCTACATTAAAGACAAATCAACATATTATCAAACTATATCCCTCTTTCTCGTTGAATGTATACATATAAAAATAATTGCACAAATGCTATCTACTGTGTCGCAAACACAACAAATATGATGATGTTGATAATTGGGCTTAACGTCTCACGGTTTGTTATTGTGGTATATAAAGCCGATGAGGCGATGGCAATGAAGATAAAGAACACGTTATGTCATTCATGCCCAAGCCATGATTCGAACCTGGAACGCAGGGAGTTCGGTTGACTAGATGGACGGCTAAGACCGTGGCCGACTACGCTGGCACCACATAAGAGTACCTAGAGCTGTTGCTACTCTCGCATCAGCCGAGTATGTCTGTTAAGGTCCGGTTGTATTATCTCGAGATACTTATCTACACTTCAAATACTAGTTTGCACCAATGTAACCACCAATCAGACGCGTTGAAAGTGAGTTATCGAGAGTATTTCATATCAACAATCACTTCGATCTGACACTAATAGTGCACACTGGGTATAATGTTAAAGATTGTTACTTGTACATTATGCCAGACTTCCCGGTTATTTTAAAATGTATTTTCCGACTTTTGTTTAACAAAATAATATCAAAATTTGGCATTTACATCAAATAACAGCAACATTTGTTCTCTAATATAACAAATGTCCCATGAATATATGTAGAATGTAGAATCAAGTTGGTGGTGCAAAAATAATTATGTACAAAATCGTTTCCCACTCATTCTCAGTAGTTCTCGATAACAGTGCTTCTGTAATTTTGTCTTTAAAATTATGATCTTTAACAAGAAAGTTTAGCAGACATAACGTTGTCCGGAAATTAAAGAAGACAATGAGCTTAGGCGAGATACACAATTTCCAAGAAAAGATTTCAAAGGTAACAAAACAAACATTTTGACAAGAGCAAATTGAAATGAAATAATGCTCCGTATTTTTCCAAGAACGTCTGTGCTTGAGTCGACAGTGAAAACATTGTAGCGTAAAATAAGCCATGAGATACAACGCGGAATATCGCAGGCCGTGGTGGGAAGGAAGTGATATCGTGTATTGATTGAGAACGCTATTCTTTCTACGTGGCTGTAGCACCCACTCAACGCGGATGGATGGACGGATGGATAAAATCCCGGGCTACGATCGTTTTCTCTAAGAGATTTCCATTTTTTCACACACAAAAATAAAACGTTGTGCTATCAATATTATCTATATATTTTAGCCTACGTGGTCGCGAGTTGAAGCTTCCGACAGTGTAGCCGCTCTTTCACTTCCCATACCCAACTGATTTGTGCACGGCCCCGTGTACAACAAGTGTATTTCTTTAAAATATTGGACATTATATGCATCTCATGATTTTTCCCGGTTAAGAAAGCCTATCTTACCGACGTGGAGTGAACTACTATATCGACCATCCTCGGGAGATTATAATCGGGTCAATGACCTAGAATAGTAAACTATAGATATGCAAACTGGCAATCATAAATTTCGGCAGCGATGACATTTCAATTACTTTTTTGGCTGATACTATTATTTAAATGCTCTCAACTCAAACAATGAAACACAATTTAAATTTCAGCTAAATACAAAAATAGAATATTAGAAAATGTCAAACATACCGGGAGAGCTTTATTTTCATCGCACTTTTCACATACGGAAAGGAAAAAACAGACAATCTGTCAGACGGTGCGAGCTCAGGCCACGCCCACTCGTCGCCTAGGTCCTTCGAACCTCGGCACATCGGACCGAATACCACGTGTTCATAATAGTCCTCCATCCTCATAATTACCAACTCTACTTTCCGAATATCAAAAAGAGCATCAATATAAATGTAAATTAATCAACAACTCAAAACACTACACCGGCGTCCAATGAGGCTACGCTCTCTTTGTGATATGAAAATAAACCGATCAGTGTTAGTCAAAGCAAATTGATTGTTTGTAACTCCATTCAGGGTTGGACGCTGAATGGTTAGCCTGTCATTAATAGCTTGTTACCACATCGGACGAGACTACGTGACATCGAGTGTTTTAAAACGGACGTTTGGTGGAGTAACCGGATTTACTCCGCAGAATGCAGTTGATTAGAATTATGTGAAACTATTCACCCTATGACAATAATGAGTGGTATGAATTGAGGTTCCTAGTGTTAGCACAAGGTAACCTTAAACATGAATTTTCTTTTGAAATAATGTTTTGGTTTTCTATTTTTATGTTTAGTCATACTTATTTTACACCTTGCATTGTGAAAATTACGCACTTTATTGCAATTAATGTATTTTTTTTGTTCTTTATTGAGCGATTGACATGATATTCTCACAGAAAGAGCAAAGGTAGTGATAAAAGTAATGTGCAATTGTTACTTGATCGGTTCATCATGCAAGAGCAGTCTAATGATACATTCGTTTATGATTTTTATTAAACAATCCTGCAATATTAATGATTTTTGTAGGGAAGGTATTTTCTAAAAGAAAAACACACAGAATTCATGTAACAAGGTGATGCATTTGATCTTGCACTCATATTGCACATCCAAAGTAACCAGGCCAAACGTATCCACGTTGTACATTTCAGTAGATTTAACAGTGTGTTTAAAAAAAATATATATGCCGTTTATTGCATCGAATACATTGCATTTACTTACAGCTTATTGTTGGAAGTTATAGATGAGTTACATGAGTGTTAGAATGATTTACATTGACCTTTACACTTTTTATCGGAAGCCAATGTATATGCAGTTACAGTTCAAGTTTTAAACAGTATACTATTGAAATGTACGATAAATATTATTTTCAATAAATACGATGCTTTATACCGAGAATAAACTTCAATGTACATTTTGCTTTTTAATTTGAACAGTCTTCTTAGTTAGATATATTTGCTATAACCTTTAAAGTGTACACGTTGACATTTCCAAAGAAATGATTTGTCAGTGTGACAACTTAATTAAATATCTAGAATAATGTTTTGTCAACTACGACGGAGCCATGGTCTAAAATAACCTAATGTAACTATAGACTGCATGGGTACTAATAGTGTGTCGGGTCTTGGATGGAGGACATATACGTTGTACATTCTTGGGCACTCGCATATTGTTTATACATTCATAATGTAAATATTGATTTTGTCTCCCTTCGCCCTTATTTACCTCAAAGTTCGTAAATCGAGGGTAAGCTAACTTTATGGTTTTAGCTCTAGAAACAAATTTGTTCTTGTTTCCATTTCAACCGAGCTCGAACTGTACCATGACATGATAATTATTTTTTGTAAAAACAAGGGGGAGATGTTGATGGTTGTTAAGTTAACGAGATAAACTGTCACAGTTTTTGGTTGCACATTTAACTAGGAATGTAGACACATTCTCGTCTTTATGTTAAAGTAATTAGCCGGTTGGTTACACAGAGCTAGTTTGGCCCTCTTTAACTTTACGGGCCGCACCCGGCGGGGGGTGGGGGGGTCGAGGGGGGGGCGGCAGCTGGACGCAGTCTCTGACTCGATGCAAAATAACAACAGATTTTTTATTTCAAAGAGGGATCTCCAAAGCAAATGTGAAGTAACAAGTTGTTTTTACTGTAAATTTCTGACATTAATGCCGCTTGGGAATTCTATTCATGGACTCTACCCATCCCACGGCCACCGTCAAAGCTCGAACTATAAAATCTGCATGAAAGAATTTTATTGCCACTTAGACATCAAGTTACCAGACGAGCTATTATTAAAATTAAAGGATCTATTCCAAGAACGATTTTCACACCTACTACACATTTTTGAGCAAAAAAAGGAATATACGAAAAACACGAATCTAAAACTAATACTACCGTCAATAATGTACGATTACAAGCACGCAAGATCTCTACAATAATCCTCTATGTCCACCGGTTTCACTTACTGGTATTTCATCAATACAATTATTAATTTGAATAACATAAATTAGTATTTATTCCTGAATATGCAAGTCCATTAATCTCGGATATACATATAACACGCGAGACTAATATGTCATATGTAATAAAAGCGGACCGTGAAAAGCACTCTGATAATCAAGTTGCCCTGTCGTTTGTATAAAGTTGATGCCACCCCGAACTCCACAATGTAAAAACGTTTTACTACTTCTTAACCGCCGCAATGGAATTTTAGTGACATTATGATATTGTCAGTTGTCACCAATATATGAGTGGGCTTAATGAAACGTGACAGGAATCGTTATTTAGGGCGCATTTAAACTCTAAATTCTATATGACATCAGTAGAAAATAAATGTAAATTAACTTCTACTGTTACCAAACTTAGTATGCAATCGCATGTTGGAGTAAATAAATAGTCCATATGAAATATCGTTGAACAAGAGTTAGTGAGAAAGCAGTAAGACATTTATTAACCATCACGTCACACAGTTTATGCGTTACCCACTGAAGAACGAACAAACCGTGTTTTACTAAAGTAAAAAACTTTTCAATTACAATACCAGTTCAATAACTTCGTGACTGATATTGATAACGTAGATATTTTTGGAAACTTGACCAAGAATAAAGTTGTGCGTCAAAGGTGGTCGGTGTATCGCACTGCTGTCGTGTCGAAGGCAGCACAAAGGGCACCGCAGTCGTGGCCGGAAGTGTTAGGTCCAAGACTCCGACATGAAAATCAGCCATCAAGGAAGTCGCGGGCCTCACGTCACTTCCCGCGCTACTGCGGGGGTGGGGGCGGACAAGGTGGCGTGAAACCGTTCCAATATCAGAAGGTTCACGTTTTATGCCCGACCATTTCTAGAGACGAATTTCAGATTTACTTTTCGATATAGGGGTTTCCACTAGAATATAATCGATCATCATAAAAAATATTTGATATACGTTCTTATTTTTGGGGTTGAATGCAGTGCGGGTACACTTCAGTATTATCTGCCCCCCCCCCCCCCCCCCACCACCAGCCCATTCACATTACAATGTATATCTGAGCGTTGTTTGTAGCACTTACTGCCATCATGATGGAGGTAAACCTCGCATTGCGCGTGATGGGAATAAACCAGCAATATATGCTATTAAGTTTACAATATACACAAAACACAACTTTGTGTTCTATTACTTACGACCTTGAAATATGTGTCCACATAGTAGATCTAGCTTAACTGAGATTTGTCTATAACAGATAAAGGCCTTCACTGTAATTATATCAATCCTTGACGAGTATCCTCTGGCCTTCATTAGTATTATTTTCAATCGTAATGTTTGAATGCTACTCAATGAATTTTAAAATGGATTTGAGTTTAGATATATTAAATTAGATAGTGGTCATATGTTAAACGTCACAAGCAATAAAAATAATTGTAAATAGGCCTTAAACAAACACGAACCTAGTCTCCGGTTTATAAAGACGGATTATAACCAGAGCCTTTGCAATCGAATGAGTGAGTGTTCCAACTCACGTTCCACACCCTCCTCCCCCCCCCCCCCCCCCACCACCCCTCTTAGAGTGATGGAAAGACAGAACGAGAGGAGCGCTGCAATAGATAAATACATGAAATATGCGTGTTTAGCCTCCATGCCCACTCAATTACTAAAATTGATTTACATTTTCATTTCCCATGCGTCTGGATGCCACGGTAACTCCAAATAAGCGAATTTTAAATTACAAAAACACACGGAAAGCCAACCAAGCTCCACAATATCTCCTAGACCTGCGTAAACTATGAAAGACAATGGGCAATTTGGTTTGAACATGCGTTTCTCTTTAAGTTATAGTTTGGTAGGAACGTATACTAAGCAGGTAGTGAAGATAAAGACAACATTTTACACATAACGTATACGTTAGTTAATCATTAAGCTCATATTTGACACAATGATGATGGTGTGTACCGTTAGGTAATGTGATGGGATGGAATAACCGTCAATTAAAATTGATTCACATGTGTGTATACATATACTCCACACTATTATTAGATAGGTTAATATCGTACCACATTTCATATCACTTGGACAGTGGACACGCCTGTTCCCCGCATTTGCCAAATGATGTATATAACCAAACTAGTGCACCATATTACCCACTGTTATAATTTGCGTTTAGTAAATAAATCATTCATAATATGTTTGCATACCGTATTGTACAAATAAACCACATTCCTACCTGTACCAATATCCGAAATAGTTTTAACACTTGGCGGTAATTTAACAAATGTAGTCAATAGCAACACACACGTAGAATCGCAATAACAGTCAAGTAAATGATATTTTGAAAGCGTCAAGTCATTTAAATGGACATACCCTTCTCTGGATTCACATTATGTTTTCCATTATATTTACATATATACATTATTTAAACTACAGTTCCGTTGGAAACTTTTGAGTGTGACTAACTTATGTAAATGAGATTTCTAACAGAAGCGTCATGTACCAGACCATTTTACTCACTGATTTTACATTTTTACTTGCAATGAATACATAAATACTCTGAAATCGCTACATACTTTGGCTAGATAATAATATAAAAAATGGTCCGCTAAAACTGAATCTAAAAGGACGAAATCGCTATTTACTTCTTTGAGTTAACAGTAGCACATTTAATGCTTTCCTTTATAACCTAGCAGAATAATAGTAAATAGTTCACTGTACACACTAATGAAACTAAAACTGCTTTGGATGTAATAGATGACCTACACACAAGATAATAATTTGAGTGAGGGGTACTTCAAAGCAAAATAGAACAAAAATAATGTAAATTGTGTGAAAATAAAGTGGCGTGTGAACTAAAACCACATGATTTTTGTAGGGTTTAGTTCCTAAAAAATAAAGCGCAGTCGACTTTTAAAATATAGACAATACAATATTTGTGTGTGTTGTTTTTGAACGAAATACGGTTAAATGTGTTTAATTGTAAGGCCAGTCTTGAGCGGAACTGTAGGCACCCTCCCTCTATAATTGAAGCATGTGATGCTCGTTGGGTTCATCATACGGCTGGGACAAGTCCGAGCATTGGGGAACCAAGAGACTTGAGATCAAATACCGGACAAATTTTGGATGTTTGCAAAAATTGTCGTACAATCACCTAACTCAGAACAGTATTACTGTTATTATAATTACAAAATAATGAAGGATTACTGTGTAACAAGATCACCTATAATATACATTGTATTTTCTATTAAAGAAACAAGTATTTCTATTACAACCACATTTAACTTGGATTATTTCCTTGTCAGTGCCTGTCCCCCCACCCCTACAATCTCTCTCTAATTAAGATTAACCTGTATTACAAATTACCATGAAAGTATACAGCAATATGAAATATATTTATGTTCGTTTAACCAACCGTGATTTAATTAATTCACCAAACACGGTATTACAAATTATAGTATCTGCATACTGTATACAACATAAAAGTATAGCTGGAGGAACAATTGTAACATTATACATAATGTATTAAATCAGAATGTGAATATTATTCATCAAAAATGATATATTCTAAAATTAGGTTGAAAGATGTTTCAATTATAACATAAGTATTACTCGCTACGAACACGTTGCTTTAATACTCAAGACGTTGTTCTTATGTCGACTTGAAAAAACACATATACCGACTGAAGAGAAAGCTTTTATTGCTATACTATGCCATGTATCACACTAATGGTAAAGTAACAGTTTTCAAGCTTAATGTTAGTACAAATAGGCCCATTTCATTGAATTCGTCTACTTCGTGTGAGTGAAGCGCAATGAGCCAAAGCTTCTTAAACATCGATTTCGTACCCCATTTAACGGCCATAATGTGTTATGTAATGCGTGCACGTGCGCGAAGATATTTTCCCTGCGGTGGAGGGAGTTCAATTTGAAAAGTTGTGACAATATTCGCGAAGAAGGGGAATGCTTAGGCCTACTGGTACAGAACTACATTTGTAGAATGTTTATTTTTGAGTTATGAACTATGCTTCATAACTATAATAATGTACAAGTAACAAAGTGAGAAGTGTTGGTTATAAGAAAGTTTATTCTGTAGATTATATAATATATTTCATGGAAGTGTATTGACCAGAACCGCGGGCATAAGATGTATCTATGGCTTTGTTACCCTATAGAAATATATCGCTTGGATAAAAACTGTATATAACCTACATATACGGTAATTTGATAAAAGTTTCCAATTGAAACTACATGCTTTAGTACGGTGGTTTACATTCGTAAGAGCCTTTGTTTAACTTCACAATGCACCTCTCGCTAGGTCAAAGGGCGTCTACGATACGGAACAAAGAACCTACTAAGAAGCTATAAAGGTCTTCCGATAAAATGTTCTTCAAAGGAATTCTTTAAAGGTTCCTTGACGGTTTCTGTAGAGAGGTATACACTTCCGCCTTGCGGACGGATACCGGTCCATTTCTTTCATGTTTCATACCTTCGGCAATTGTGTATATTAGGTCATGAAGACCGTACTTTACCAGTATCCCACTATAAATCTTATTACTTTACACCATGTACTTAATTTTATATTTTCCCTCCGTTGAAATAGTGGTTTATGAATTTTAGCTTTAATGTCATATAGCTATATGGAAGGTATGTAAATAGAAATTGAGCGTTGTGTTGCGTGCTAGAAAAGCGTGCTACAAAAGGTCTTCCAGTGTGTGTAAAATGTCAGAACGTGTACTACGCAACACGAGTGCGAATACTGTGTGACCCCATTAATTAAAAAATATCGATTTTTCGACGGACGAGACTGAAGAACTCCAGCGTAGACGCAATCGCCTGGCAATTGTGTGGTTCCGCCTCAGTGTGCAAATGTCAAAGGGAAGGCATTCACTGATTGTCGCATGTTCAAAAGTAATTTAACTTAACGTCAATTATAGCGAAATCGTAGGATGCGGACCAAAATAAAATATCGAGTAATTTCGATTTCAAATCCGATTGTAGTAAGCTTGTTATCCGGTTATTGCACGTCATCGTCTTTTCGAGGAAAGACGGGCAAAATTGCTGCAGTGACGTAACGACTGGAATCAGGAGAGGTTATATGTGGTTCACGACCCACCACCAGCAACCCTCACACGATATTTCAAGGTTTATCTCTGGAATGCATAAGGAGTAGAATTAACTCATCTTAACGACTGTTCGACATTCCTTCCAAACTATTCAAATGTCTTACATTCCGAAATTGCATTAGACTTGTGCAACACGTACCCGGTGGACTCGTCGGCGTGGTGACCAATTCACGCAAATACTCTGGGCTTGCACATTATTTCGACGTGTTATCATTAGTGCTGACACCGTGTCCAAAATGTTCGAACCGATTCCTCCACTTCGGAACCAGTTTTAGGGCATTTTGTTTAACAACACATTCAGAAGGTCAAAAATGTACCTAGGAAACATTCTGTGGACAATGTCTCGCAACCCTTCAAATAGACCCTATGTAACGCGCCTGGGCCCGATAATAGAGTGTGTAAACTGAATAGACGAGCCTAGATATACTTTATGTCAGCTAGCTACCGTTACTTGAGTGTTTTTTGGAAGCGACTGTACGGCTGTGAGCGGAACCGGCTTGAAAAGTCGGAACCGGTTTCCGGGAACCCGATCGTAGTTACCATTCTACCTATTTACTGCCTCAATCTACAAATCGACTCTATACTTGCAACTCAAACACACCACATATAATATTGATAACTGTACGTTCATTATGTTTCAACCTACGTGTATATTATGTAAACAAATAAAAAGCAACCTTTACATTGTATTCTCTGCTCAACATTTATGAATTAACTACATTAGATTTTACAGACAAATTCATTCTACAAAATATCACATATTATCAGTAAAATCGTTCTGGGATGTATGAAGGGGTAATAAACAAGTTAACGAGAAAGACCAAAGTTACATTCCCTTCGTATTTAATCATTGTTATCACATCACCTAGCTAACTGGCGTCGTGGTACACACACACACACACACGCACAATGGTACAACCTGGGTCACTAACGTCAATTACTGCATGTGACATAGAGATAGATATACACTGGACAGTGCTAATCGGCGACTCCGAAAAATGACGTAAATTAAATTGAGTACTCTTTCAATGTGCATCCGTGTACTTAAAAACGTTCGTGACTCGATGAGGACCCGTCATCAATAAGCCGCGTTCAATAAGGATAAATAAGCGTTCCTTATTCATACAACGCCATGCCAATAAATGTATGTGATTATCTTTATGGAACTTTCTAACAGATATAAATAATTTTAATTGAAGAAAAAAGAAAATCAGTTCAAAGTATTAGCAATTATGCTTGATAAGGAGACACAAAGGAGAAATAATATATCTGTTGAGTATATCAGAATAAGTACAGAGCCTCCGACACTTTACACGGACGCCGGTAGGCTATTTAACTTGATACAAGTGCAAGAAATGAGAGAGAGAGAGAGAGAGAGAGAGAGAGAGAGAGAGAGAGAGAGAGAGAGAGAGAGAGAGAGAGAGAGAGAGAGAAAGAGAGAGAGAGGTACAAGTACTATAATAATAATACTCCTAATATATTTTTCCCCCTTGGTAAATCAGATGGGTTTCTCCATGCTTCTAAATTATTACAGCGGTGTTACACAATTTATTGGTGTCTTTTATATTGAACGTCAGCACTCAACGAACCAACATCAACATTGCTTTGACAACAACCTTACACGTGACAGAGCAGTTCAAAATAATAATACTCACTGTTGCGTATCAATCGTTAGAATATTTTTTATGTAACGTAAAGGCAAGAGATAATATAACATCAATTCAATCTAAGGGAACAATCGTTAGAATATTTTTTATGTAACGTAAAGGCAAGAGATAATATAACATCAATTCAATCTAAGGGAAATAATATTCATTAATACAATCGCTTCAGTTTGTTTTAGTTCAATCAAATACCTGGTTCAATGGTCCGATAAATTCTTCACATTTGTGTTGTTGTCTACCCAAACGCAAAATGAAAAGTGAAATTTCTCAGCTGTTATTAACAGTGTGTCAATATTTAATATAGATAAAAAATAAACCAAGAGAAAGCTATGGAACTATGGGCTTACATGCAAATAAGCTATTAATTGTATATTGTTATTGATTGCACCGTAGAAGAGAACTATGACTTACAACGGTGAAACATACACAAACACACATACACAATTTTAGTCACTAGTACATATTTTGTTTAGTAAAATGTGTATAGTAATGTCCCAGTTGTGCCATTCGAATACAGCACAGCATATATTATGCGCCTTTACAATACTACTAACCAAATGTCAATCGGTTTATTTCTGCGATGTGCACAACGATATCTCATTCAGTGTTGATACTTGATATGATACATGAGGCTTGTAAAACGTGTTCCGAAGAAACGAGGCCCCGTTACAAATTTAAGATATTCAGTACTGACTAGATACAATTTCATTTGATATATCGTCCGGACAGGCTTGTGATAAACTGCAGGGCGCTATAGAGATTCAAAGCTGAGTTACATAATGTGGAAGTTTATGTTACATTATATCAGTTGGCGGGGGTCCACACATGGTCTTCACGGAGTGATGAATGGGTTCACTTCAGAAAAATATGCTCAAGTTTTCCGAGTAAGATAAGGCTACATACATATATTTCGCTATTCAAAATAAATCACAAGCTAAAAAATTCCTCGCCGACGACATTTTTTGCAGTTATGTAAATAATTATAAACTCTGTTCTATAGTGGTGTTTGCCTGCCCTTGTAGTTAGATAATGAATGGCACACGAAGCGTAGACCTTCAAATTATACGTGTGTTGTGAATCGTATTAGTGTGTCAACTTATGTGAACTCCACCCCACGCAGCGAAGAAATAATATTTCGTAAAGTCGCGATATTAAGAAATTAAATTTTGTACTTAAATTGTAATAGTTGTAATGATAAAGAAAAATGATTGACTTAAATTGAAATTAACAGTATTCAATACCTCATGAAAAAGAACGGTCACAGATAGATGTCGCACGTCGTGCCACATTTTACCTAATATCCTGCGGGCATTATTTCAATTGTATATCAAGAGTCAACTGGCATGCGGAATTACGGATTTAATAACGTGTGTTCTATACTATATGTACATAATTATAATGAAGCGTACCAAGTTAATAACATACATGCCAAATTATACCAAATTATAACACGTAATTGTCAAAAAAGTATAGAAAACTATTGTGTTAAATTTACCACCCGTCATTCCGCATGCAAGTTGAGTCGGACACGGCCCTGGGCCCTTATTCTGTAAAATGTTCTCGTGTGAAACGAAACGAGAACTAAACGAAATCTCGATTTGGTATTGTTTGGAGGCTAGGATGGTAGCAGCCAATGGTATTTCTCGGTTGCAGTCCAAAGACATTGGAATAGCACTGTTCGAAGTCATGTGTATGTGGTGTCAACGGTCACTGCCCACTATATCTGTTAAAACATGCAGTAGGCTGCGGTATCAAGTCCATAACAACTGCCACTTGTTATTTTTGACACAATAAAGACTCGAAATGCCAAATCAAACGACATAACATGTAAATTCAACAATCTAAGTAAATAAATGGATATATGCCATGGTTAAATTACAATAATTAGTTCAATAGTATAGTACAAGGTGGTAAGTAAAGATATATGTCAAAGTGTTGTCAAATAGAGATAAAACTACACCTTAGCATTAAGTTGATGGCGGAACTCGGTCGGCCATGATTTAGAAGATAGGAGGTCTCGGTAGCTCCACGGGGACTACTATTGTCGCAAGCAGTTGGCCTTGTGACTAAAATCTGTGCCAGAATTTCATATTCATAATTGGCGGCTGATTTCGTTCTGCATTCTGATAATTATAGTCAGCTGTGACCGTAAACGTGACTACAATGGAGAAATACTATTTGCTGGTACCTTCTAGCCTCGGAACGGGTGCAGATTTCGTTTTCGTTTCACACGAGAACGAGAACATTTTACAGAATAAGGGTCCTGGGCCCTTATTCTGTAAAATGTTCTCGTGTGAAACGAAACGAGAACTAAACGAAATCTCGATTTGGTATTGTTTGGAGGCTAGGATGGTAGCAGCCAATGGTATTTCTCGGTTGCAGTCCAAAGACATTGGAATAGCACTGTTCGAAGTCATGTGTATGTGGTGTCAACGGTCACTGCCCACTATATCTGTTAAAACATGCAGTAGGCTGCGGTATCAAGTCCATAACAACTGCCACTTGTTATTTTTGACACAATAAAGACTCGAAATGCCAAATCAAACGACATAACATGTAAATTCAACAATCTAAGTAAATAAATGGATATATGCCATGGTTAAATTACAATAATTAGTTCAATAGTATAGTACAAGGTGGTAAGTAAAGATATATGTCAAAGTGTTGTCAAATAGAGATAAAACTACACCTTTGCATTAAGTTGATGGCGGAACTCGGTCGGCCATGATTTAGAAAATAGGAGGTCTCGGTAGCTCCACGGGGACTACTATTGTCGCAAGCAGTTGGCCATGTGACTAAAATCTGTGCCAGAATTTCATATTCATAATTGGCGGCTGATTTCGTTCTGCATTCTGATAATTATAGTCAGCTGTGACCGTAAACGTGACTACAATGGAGAAATACTATTTGCTGGTACCTTCTAGCCTCGGAACGGGTGCAGATTTCGTTTTCGTTTCACACGAGAACGAGAACATTTTACAGAATAAGGGTCCTGGTATAGTCCCGGTACTCAGATAAGTCACATAGTTACTTTTTCGTTCTCAACCTAACAAGCACAAATCACTAACGTTTCTTGCCGGTTATTTAGTAAAATTTGTGTGCGTGAAGTTTCGGGGAAGAAAACTTGCCGGAAACCGGATACACGTCATAAATATTGCGTCACTCCGAACGGGACACTTAGGTTTTTTCGTATCTTGACAGTTTTATAACTTAAATTAGTAGTTAATTAATTATTATTTTTTACTTTTTATTAACTGGTAACAAATATTTCATTACTATTATCTTAAAAGTGTAGGTACAAAGTAAGTAGTCCCAAAACATCCATTCTGGAAGGCGTGGCCAAGGAAGTAGCCGACGAAGACTGTGGTAAAACGTATCATGGCGGCTGAAAGTGTGTTCATCAATAATTCATATTTTTTGAAAATTCAAGAATATTTGGGTAAGTAAAATATCTTACATATTGAAAGTAAAAAATGTTTTTAAAAAGTTGCTCTTTATTTTGTTAACGTTTTTGGAGTTGATCGGCTTGCGTCTTGTAAATTGCTGGCAACGTTGATATAATAGGGTCGTAGGCCTATCAATGTTTACGCCTAGGACCTAGTCCTAAGGCCTACCTACACATCGTAGCCTCTTGCCCTAGGCCCTAGCCTACGAAGTTATGACTGAAAACTGACTAGCCTAGGCTAGGCTAGGCTAGGCCTAATAGTAGGCCCAGTTGTGTAGGTTTATACTGTTAGCCAAAGACAAGATTTAGGCCTGGGCCCTAGCCGCCTAACCTAACCTAGAAGTAGGGCTAGGCCTAGGCCAGAATTGGGAAGAGAGTAGCGTTTTGATATTAAATTAGCGTTAAACGATAAGTAGGCTTAGACATAGTCTTTATCTAGATCTAGTTCGATAAATTTGGCCTAAAAGTCATAACATCAAATAGGACTAGGCCTAGGTCCCTTGGGCTACATATTTTTAGGACATGTTTTGAATTGGTAGGGCCAGGCCTAGGCCTTTACATTACTATAGCCTATATAAGGTGTATGTGTTGCATTGTTCCAGATTGTGTAATAATGTCACAAGACCTGCCAGAAAAAAAGTACTATTCAAACGGAAGGCAGTGAAGCTAACTCAAGGTCAAGTGGCACTCTTAGCCCAGAGGAATGTTCAAGTAAGCTCACCATTGTTTTATTGTAGGCTAGTAGGCTAGTGGGGTCTAGGCATTGAGTAAGCCTACAAAATACTGTAACAAAATGTTACCCTTGCCATAGGCCAACACAAATTTACAAACCCAAACTACTGAAAACCCTACTGTCACAACTCACATACAATAGGGAATATGCGTCATCTTTTTTACCATTTTACTAGATTAGGATTAACTTCCTGAACACAAAAATATTTTATTTCGATGACATAGACAAAAGTTTCATTTGTAAAAACGAGCTGAAAGTTTCACATATATTTATGGCGGGAAAAACAGGGCATATGTCACTTTCCCTGTATCAGCAATCAACCAATCATGTAATGATAAATAAAATAACGCTTATTTGGAAATCATATTAAATCGAATGGACGTCTAGTACGTCTAATAATTAATTTTGAAACCCAATTACTATAAAAATTAAAAACAATAATACCAAACCTATTTTCATAAAATATCAGTAAATATTGGGTGTTGTTATTCATATAAAGCAGACTTGACAGCGGCTTGAGTAAAAATGTTGACAAGGTTAGTTGACTGACCTTGAAAATTTGATTGTTTCGTCTAGGAGGCGGTGGAAATGTCCAAGGAGGTTATATGCAAAGTCATTCATATAAGCAGTGATTTACAAGGATTGTGACGTCACATACTTAGACCAGTAATATATGTAGACGGAGTATGACGTCACCGCTAGATGGTGTTAAGTGCGCGGCAAATACGTTTGACATTTGACAAATGATGTATTATTATTTGTATTTCCTCAAAAATGATTAGTGAAGGTACTATTAATCTTAGTTAACATATTTTTAGTTTGCACTAATTGAAAATGATCATTTTTCTTTACACAACGATGTACTGTTTGTACTGTTCATACGCAGACGCTTTAAATTGCCGCGCATCCTGTCCCCACATCACGTGGTCTCAAATGTTGGTCTCACTCGCGGCCGGTCTCTAGCATCGGCTTGCTCCGTCTACCTATATTACTGGTCTAAGGTCACATACCGTTTAAAAATAATAGTGCGGGAAACAGATAATCAAAATCTTTGAACATTTATAGAAGTATAATGAGTAAATTTTAAAACTTTTAAATTAGGTTTCTGATGTCTTCAGATGAATAACAATATATTCCACGTACTTTCAGAGCTGTAGAAAATTCATGCACATTCCCTATTGCTTGAAGTGAAATCAACTCTATTGACACGATTGACATGCTTACCGTGGCTTGAAATGTTTCAAACCCTGTTGCCACAATAACTGCGTGTAGGCCAACCATGGCTTGTAGTGTTTCAACTCTACTTACATGATTAATGTGCATAGGCCTACCATGTTTAGAATTATTTCAAAGATTAGCTGAATGTGTGAATAGATTCTTTAGTCTATATGGACACAATAATTTAATGAATTGCCAAATCGGACCCATAATCATATGGTTCAAATGTGTCGTTAGTTCATAGTTGTTTCCTTTTAAATCACTTAAAATTGCCAAATATCCCTCCATCTCACTGGTGTAAATGGCTAAAACAGTCGGCCATTAGGCCTACTCACCGGTCTGGTGATGTCAGCCCAGTGTAGGCCTACCCAGCCCCTCGCATAACCTATTCACATTCCTTTCACACACATTTTTCACCAATATGGCATACCTCCAGCTGTTGTTTCTAATAACCAACACAATAACCTGAACGCTGCAGCTGGCACATGTCAGTCTTTATGTGCAAATCACTTTTATAACTTCACTTTGCGGGGTGAGAGGTTTAGTGTGTTCTTGCTTCTCCAAATTCCCCTCCTCGGTAATCTACCTTCCTTGGGCTGGTCGAACTGCCGCAGTCATAGTAAAGAGTTAGTATCCCTGAAGGACGTCTGAGTAATGTCCCACATCAAGTAGGCCTAGCGTATTTGGTTGATTGTAAGATGTTATTTTTATGTTGGCCATACAGCATTAAAGTCGAATTACAATTGGTTCTTCTTTTCATTTCAGACCGTTACCCAGCAAGTAGAGGAAGTATGATTGTAGGAAGAGGTGGAAATATTTGGTTGTGAAACCTAAGCTGACCCTGCCAGAAGCAGGAAACTACGATGGATGATGATGACCATTGTCTTGATGCTTTATTATTTGTATTTATTTATTACACATATTTTTATCGTTGTACTATTTTATTTATTGAAATATATTTTTTTTTTACTTTGTGTTTATGTATTTATTTATTTATTTTATTGTAATTTGTTATTAATATTTTTTTCATTTTGTTTTCTTTTTATTTATTTGTATTTATAGTTATTTGTTTTAATTTAGTAACAGATATTTATTTTACATTTTGTTTTGT